>CM066329.1:379767916-379792916 GCA_033807585.1 Hydrophis major | reverse complement strand
ATTCTCTGTTTTCTACATTTCATTAACTGCCTGGAGTATTCACCGGGGTAAAAGGAAAGGGGAAGGAAAAAAAAGCAAAGCAAATAAGTCATAAATAAGAGAAACCTTGATGTCGGGGCAGCCTTTGAGGATGGCGGGCCTTGAACTCGCCACAGGAATGCTCCTTAACTCCCTGGAGCCCACCCTCTCTGCTTTTTTCATCCCCCTTGGAAGGAAGACTAACCTCAGCTGGTGGAAGGAAAAATAAACAGGCATGCAAAGAGGTGTTGACAGCTTCACAATCCGTCGGAGGCAACTTGACCAAATCACAAGAGTTTTCAGGATTTTTCTTCTCAAGTATGAAGAAGAACGTACTTGACCTACGAAGAGCAACCGCTGCAGGAATTGGATATGTCTGGTTTAATGAAAAGAAGGACTAGGGGGTGACATGAGAGCATCTTCCAATATTTGAGGGGCTGCCCCAAAGAAGAGGAGGGGGTCAACTTATTTTCCAAAGCCCCTTAAGGGCAGGAGAAGAAGCAACAGGTGGAAACTCATCCAGGAGAGAAGCAACCAAGAACTCAGGAGGAATTTCCCTGACTGTGAAAACAATCAACCAGTGGGACAGATTATCTTCGGAAGTTGTGAGTGTTCCAACACTGGAAGTTTTCAAAAAGAGATTGGGCAGCTATTTGTCCAGGATGATATAAGGTCTCCTATTTGAGCAGGGGGGGGGGGTTGGACTAGAAGACCTCCAAGGTCTCTTCCAACTCTGTTATTCTATGTTCTGTGTTCTAAGTTCCTTTCAATGCTAACCTTGGAAGATCCCTGCAAATGTTCTAGAATTAAGCCCATGCAGAGGGACACCAAGAAGTTCAGAAAAGTCCAAGATCTGCAGTTCGGGTCAGGGTGCCTTCAACCTCCACTTTCCAAAAGGGGAACATTTTTCCCCTCCTGAAAAGCAACCAGTTTCTCCATGTTTTGGACAACAGTCTTAAGTTACATTCATACTCCTCTGAACATACTCATTACTCATGTTCAGCACTCATGCACACGTTCTGGCTTGGAGCTGGCAAGATCTATGGGTTTTTTAAACTTCTCAGTGCTCTCAAAATTTTGGTTCCTTTCTTGCAGACCCAACTAGGTCACATTAGCGAGTGTGATGTTTGCTCCTTAGTAGTTCCTCAATTAGGGTATTGTTTTCCACTTGATAAAGTTTGTCTGGTGTTAATCCCTGCTTATCTGAATGTTGCCTTCTGAAGAGAATATGTTCTGGCTGTTTAGTTTCCTTCTTAGCTTTGTTGTTGTCTCTTTTGAATGATGTGTAAACGTGGCTTATTTTTATGTGTCTATTGGGGGTTGATCTTTCTGAATGCCAAGCTTCTGGGAAGTCACTAACATTTGGGAGAAAGAGTTGTCGAAAATGTACACAATAAGGAACAAAGCCCATATTCCCTTGCACAGATGTTATCCAGTTGGGTAGCGAAACATCTGCAAAAAAAACTAAGCTCAGAGAGCACCAAGAAGTCCTCCTCCTCCTCCTCCTCCTCCTCCTCTCTCCACAAACTCCCCTCCCTTTTAGCACTGATGATGTTACCTAGTTGGATCATGAAACCTTTGGAAAGTAAACCACCAACCTCAGAGAGCACCAAGCCCAACCCTGAACCCTGAGATTCTCTTCTATTGATTATGTGAGTTTACTTCCAAGGTAGGTCACACACCTCAGGGTCTGCCAGAGGCACCGGATTATACCTCCCACCATTCTCAGGGTCTGTGAGAGTTGCAACTAAACTAACCAGAGGACATCAGATTGGCAAAGAAGCATTTAAAACCCAACGCACGTCACATGGTTTCACATGTTTCCCCCCAAGACAAAAGTGCCTTTGACCAGCTGATTCGTGGCACGGTTCAGCTTCCAAACGGCTCAAAGTGAAAATGGCCAACTACCAAATATTCAAGTCATCACGAGATGCCAATTCAACACCCTTTTTTTCTGCTTGTTGGCAAATCACAAGATTAGACTGAGGGCACAACTGATGGTCACAAATTCTGGGAGGCCATTCCAATCTCATTGCATCATTTAGGTGCTTCATCCCTGGAGGTTTTTAAGAAGAGCTTGGACCACCATCTGGCTGGGATCCCCAAACTTGACAGCTTTAAGACTTGTGGACTTCAACTCCCAGAATTCTCCAGCCAGCTATTCTGGTTGGAGAATTTTGGGAGTTGAAGTCCACAAGTCTTAAAGCTGCCAAGTTTGGAGACCTCTGGTATAGAGTCTCCTTGAGCAGTGGGTTAGACTAGATGACCTCCATGGGTCCCTTCCAAGTCTGCTATTTTGGATTCTGGGTTCCAACCTTGATACTTGGATTTGCCCAATGCAGGCATTCTAATTCATTGACTGATTGATTGACATCTTCCCCCAAATGACATGAATTCTGCAATCCCTATGAACTCCCAAGTACTCCTCAACCACCATTGAGCCCAACATTTCTGTTGCTAAGCACAACGGCCGTTAAGTGAGTTTTGCCCCATTTCACCCCCCCCCCTCTTGCCACAGGTGTGAAATGAATCGCTACAGTTTTCAAGGGAATCTTCCCTCCCCATTGACTGCTTATCAGAAGTCACAAAAGGGGAATGACATAACTCTGGAACACTGCAACCCGTCATAAATAGGAATTGGTTGGCAAATGTCCAAATTGTGGCCACGTGACCAAAAGCATGGGAAAAAATGGTCCTAAGGGACATTTTTTCAGTGCCACTGTAACTTCGAATAGTCAGTAAACAAATGGTCGTAAGTTGAGACTACCTCCACTTGCCCTGTTGGGGTACTCCATAGGTAAAAGGTTCCCCTCCTTGCACATCCGTGCTAATCGTTTCTGGCTCTAGGGGGCGCTGCTCACCTCCGTCACAAAGCCGAAGAAGAGCCAGTGCTGTCCCAAGACGTCTCCGTGGTCATGTGGCCGGCATGACTCAATGCCTTCAAAGGCGCACAGAATGCTGCTACCTTCCCACCAAAGGTGGTCCCTATTTTTCTATTTGCATTTTCTTACGAACTGCTTTCTTCGAACTGCTACATTGGCAGAAACTGCTGGGACAAGGAACGGGAGTTCACTCCGTGACGCGGCGCGAGGGATTCGAACCGCTGAAAGTGCCAGCCTTTCTCCTCAAGAAGCTCAGCGTCTGAGCCACTGAGCCGCCGTATCTCAACACGGGTACCCACCGGGAAAAGGCCCACCGTCCTTCCACCACGCTGTTATTCTCTTTAAGCCAATTGTCTAAAGTTACCCTTTCCCAAACAGCCCCCCCCCCTCGTAAAACAGCACACGCCTTTATCAAAATAAGCCTTCAAGCCCGTTTATCAAACCCCAAACATTTCCAATATTTATAGACTTTCTGCTTTGCTTGGTAATTTCTCATCTGATATTTCAGCAGCCTGTTAATCATATTTCCCCTGGCGGGTCTTCACAAATCAGGAGAGGAGACCCCATTTATCATCCATAAAATAATCCCTTTTCCCCCGCCCCTTCCAAACCTTCAGAAGGAAAGAGGGGAAAAAAAAGTTTCTTTCAAACAATACTTAGTGCAGGTAAATAAAAGCGGGGATCCCTGGGATCAAGCAGGAGGAATCGTTTGCTGCCAGCCAAAAGAGGAGCCAGTCCCGCCAATCTTCGGAGCAAAAACACCCACCTGTCAACATCTGGATGGTTGGATGGCCTTTTAAGGTCTCCAAACTTGGCAACTTTAAGATTTGTGGATGTCAACTTCTGGGAGTTGAAGTCCACAAGTCTTAAAGTTGCCAAGTTTGGGGACCCCTGCTCTAAGATCTTCCCGTGCTGCAATTTCGGTTCACTGAGTCCTCTTAGCCACACACCCACAGCCACTGCTGTCAAGCAGAGCGTGCCAACTCAGCCCAAGGTGAAGGAAGGTCTTACGCCAGAGGAGACAGCCAGCAATTGGCATGCAAGGGAGGCCATCCCCTTCTACACGAAAGCCAACGCGGCATTAACAGAGGGACAGAATGAAGATCATGTGAAGGGCTAGCACTGCTTTGTAATGCCCTCCTAAGGCCACACTTGGAAGGCTGCATCCCAGTTTTGGTCCCCGTGGTAGAAAAACGATATTGAGACTCTAGAAAGGGTGCAGAGAAGAGCAACCAGGAGGATTAGGGGACTGGAGGCTAAAAGATGTGAAGAACGGTTGCAGGAACTGGGTAGGTCTCCTTTAATGAAAAGAAGGACTGGGGTGATGACATGATGGCGGTCTTCCAATATCTCAAGGGCTGCCACAAGTAAGAAGGGGGGGTCAAAGTACCAGCAGGGAAGGCAAGAAGCAACGGATGGAAGCCAACCAAGGAGAGAAGCAACTCAGACCTAAGGAGGAATCTCCTGACAGAACAATTAACCAGTGGAACTGCTTGCCTCCAGAAGTTGTGAATGCTCACAACACTGGAAGTTTTTAAGAAGAGATTGGACAGCCATTTGTCTGGGATGCTATCAATCCATCAGAATGGAGCTGGAAGGGACCTTGAAGGTCTTCTAGTCCAACCCCCCTGTACCATTTCAGGCAAGTGAGGTTCTCCTGCTTGGCCAGAGGGTTGGACTAGAAGACCTCCAGGGTTCATTCCAATTCTGTTCTGGACCGAAGAGGCTTTAATGCCAGGGAGGGCCATCCTGAATTATGGGGCTGCAAACTGTCCCAGCAGAGGCAGCTGGCATTCTCTGGCTTCGCTTGCCCTGCTGGGAGCTTGCAAATTTGAGCAGGATGCATTAGACCAAAGCTAAACCCAGGGAAGTTTTTTTTTGGGGGGGGGGCAGGGAGGGGGGACGGTGCTCCTATTTCTGCCCCCTCCCCCCCGCCCTTGACGGTGTCACCACTCAGCAAAAGGCGCTGACATCACCGCTTCCCCAGCTCGCTTTCTGCATCTCATTAAGGGCAAAGCTTTGCTGCTTCATTAATTCAAACTGCAGGTGATCAATTCTGGGTTGGTGTTGGGTTTGGTTTTTTTGTTTTTTTAAAAAAATTCCAGAGCGATGATTTAAAATTTAAATATTCCTCAAGTGGCTTTTTTGTCTCTTAAAAGCTCTGCTGCAGGGGCTGCAAAGCCGGTGGAACAAAATCCCCTCCGTGCTGGAAGGAGGTTAAAGGGGAATCAATATGAAAAAAAAAACGCTTCCTGTGAGCCTCGGGGATGCCCACCTGGCGGGATTAAGTGGTGCACACACACACACACACACACACACACACACACACACACACACACACCCCAGGCAGAAATGTGGGAAAGCCTCCCCGTCCCAGGAATTTGGATGGTGCCCCTGGGGTCAAAGACAGAGAAGAGCCCCACCCTTCGGCCTCATCTGAGCCTGGCCAGGCGCTGCTCCCTGCTCATCCCAGCTCCTCAACCAGAATAGAGCTGGAAAGGGCCTTGGAGGTCTTCTAGTCCAACCCCTTGCTCAAGCAGGAGACCCTAAAACTATTCTAGAGAAAGGGCTGTCCAGTCTCTCCTTCAAATCCTCCAGGTTGGAGCACCCGCAGCTTCTGAAGGCATGCCTTTCCACTGAGGAACTGTCCCCATTTTTAGGAAATTCCTCCTTAGCTCCAGGTTGCTTCTCTCCTTGGTGAGTTTCCACCCGTTGCCTCTTGTCCTGCCTTCAGGGGCTTTGGAAAAGAGCTTGACTGCCTCTCCTTTTGGGGGGCAGCCCCTCAGATACTGGAAGGCCGCTATCCTTCGTTTCTCTCAACTGGCCTCTCCGGGCCTCACTTTCCTTTCCAATGCAAGGGAAGATGCCAAACTTTTAAAAATCATCTTGACTAACTGGATTTGCAAAGGAGACCTCAAGAGATCCCGGGGGAGGGGCAGCTGGCAGTGAGCCTGAAAGTCCCCCCCCCAGCCCCCAAGCAAGCCACCCACTTAATGGGGGAAACTTCAGCTTGCTACAAAAGGAAAGCCAACGAAGTCACAGAGAGGTTGCAGGTGAACACCAAAGAGAGGGAAAGTGCCAGGGAATTAAAAAATGCACCCCAGCATCCTTAAAACTCAGAAGAATTTGATGATGAGAAGGAGGAGGAAACCCCTCCCCCCTTTAAACGGCCTCTCCAAGAACATCCCTTGGGAAACTGGAAGCCATTCGGGATGCAAACATGAACCCGAACTACTTTGGTTAGTCATACTCAAGTCGAAATAGAGCTGAAGGGACCTTGGAGGTCTTCTAGTCCAACCCCCTGCTCAAGCAGGAGGCCCTATACCTATGCTATTTCAGTCAAGTCGCTGCCCAGTCTCTTCTTGAAGACTTCCTGTGATGGAGCAGCCACAGCTTCTGAAGGCAAGTCCTTCCGCGGATCGATCGATCGTTCTGATCGCTAGGACGTTCCTCCTTCATTCCAGGTTGTTTCTCTCCACGGTAGGTTCCCCTCCGTTGCTTCTTGTCCTGCTCTTTGGGGCTTTGGAAAATAAATTGATCCACCCCACCTCCTCTCTGTGGCAGCCCCTCCAATATTGGGGTAGGCTGCTGTCTCGTCTCCCCTCTTCCTTCTCTTCATTAGACTCGACTTACCCAGTTCCTGCAACCCGTTCTTCATCCGTTTTGGTCTTGCAGGCCTTTCCTAGCCTCCAGGCGCTGCGTACAGCCTCTCCTCTGATTTTCCTTCTGTGTTCCTGCCTCCTTTCCAACCCCAGAGACCTCCCGCAGGAATCCAAGAAAAGAGGGACGGAGGGGCCACTCGGAGCTGGCAAGCAAAATTTCCACACTGCCATCCACCCCGCAGCACATCTCAGGTGGGATGCCTGGAGCATAAAGGACACCCAGCTGCTCACCTGGTGCCTGGAGGAGCTCAACCCCCCTCCCCCCTCGCATTCCCCGGAAGACCAACACCCCTCCTTCCACCCACCCAGCCATCCCCCAAAGCAGGCAGACACTCTATCGACTTGTAGCATCCTCGTCTTCTATAGATTGCGTCTGGGTTTGCTGGCCCACATCCAGTCCATTATTTTTGCAAGGCCAGGAATCCTGCCAAACTTGGCATTGGTCCATCAGCCAAGCCCCTCTCCCTCCCTCCCTCCCTCCCCTCCCCCAATCCCGGCTCCAAATATTGCCAAGTGATTAGCATCGCTCCATCCCATAATAGGAAAGCAGAGCCTTCCTTGGATTTGAAGAGGAAGAAGGAGCCCTGTGGGGAGGGCCAGGCTCTCCCAGGCAGGATGGCTGGCTAACACCCACCTACTCACCCTGTTTCTCCACGGAGTAGCCCCAAGGATCCGGCAGGCGTTTTTCTCTCTTGCAGAAAGGAGTTGAAAGAGGCTCCGCTTCCTGAAGGCAAGCAGAGGAGGGTTGTGGGTGCTCCAAGACTGGAGGATTTTAAGAAGAGTCCAGACACCTTTTCATCTGAGGGGTTATAGAGAGGCTCCTGCTGCAGCAGGGGGCTGGACTAGAAGACCTCTGAGGTCTGTCATCCTGCCTTCCCAGCAGCTGCGATATGAATTAAGGACCCAGGAGGAATTCCCATCCTCTCTCCATCATTTCAAGCGTCCACCAGGCCTCTCAGCTTGCAAAGGCTTCTAATGTTGGCAGCCATCGAAAGCAATCAAGGAGGAACCTTCTCCCCGGGGTACAAATGGTCTGAATTGAGCCCCATTCTCTTGGGGGGAGGGGAGGAGGGCGGTCTCCCTCTCAGCCTTCTCCAGGCCCCAGATCAAAACCTCACCCAGGGGATTCAAAGCTGTTTACTACCTGCACAGAGGAGAGGCCAGCTGCAAAGGACAATTCCCTTTGGCAAATGTTTGTGTAGGTTCCAAAAGTGATTGTCCCAAAAGTGGATTTTCTACAAGCAACCGGATTTTGTTTTTTCCTCAAAGGCCTTTTGCTTCTCACCCAAAGAGGCTTCTTCAATTCAAACCCTGTTCAGTTCTCCAGAAGTGAAGAAGCTTCTTTGGATGAGAAGCGAAAGGCCTTTGAGGAAAAACAAACAAACAAATAAGAAAGTCCAGTTGCCTTTTGGGAAAAAAAGAAAAAACCCCACAAAAGCATCTTTGGGACTTTTTGCAAGGAATTGCAAAATGCGAGGCACAATTCCAGAAAAGGAAGGGAAAGGAAAGAACCACCACCACCAAGCACTCCAAGCAGGCAGGAAAACGTCGCCCTTTTCCAGTGCCAGGACCCACCTTCCGTCCATGCTGGCTCTTTCAGAAACAGCCCACTCAGCCAATTCCTCCTCTCCGCTTCGCTTCTCGGCACCACTCCCCCTGATTTCTTAGAAACCCCATTAGCGGAATCAAACTTCCTTCTCTTAGCAAAGGGGAAAAAAAAAAAAAAGGCAACAAGCTGAACAGCTGGGACTTTTGGAGCGCCGGCCCTGCAGAGGAGACACCCCCCTCCCCCACAGGCAGCCTGCCACATGTGGGATCCCATCCCTGCCCCGGGGGGGGGGTCACTTCCAGCAACTGGAATTGGGTACGTCGCGTTTTGAGGAGAAGAAGGACTAGGAGTGACATGAGAGCAGCGTTCCAGTATCTCAAGGACTGCACCAAAGAAGAGGCAGTCAAGCCATTTTCCAAAGCCGGGGTCTCCAACCTTGGCTCCAACTTTAAGCCTGGGGGACCTCAACTCTGGAGACCCCTGATTCAAAGCATCTGAAAGGCAGGGCAAGGAGCAAAGGATGGAAACTCATCAAGGAGAGAGGCAACCTAGAACTAAAGAGAAACTTCCCAAGAGTGAGGACAATTAACCAGTGGAACAACTGGCCACCAGAAGCTGTGGGTACTCCAACACTGGAGGTTTTTAAGAAGAGACAGGCAACGGCCTGGAGAACAAGGAGTCCTCGACATATGGCCACAATCAAGTCCAAATGGTTAAATGGCTGAGCAAGACTGTTCTTTTGCTCTGTTTTATGACCTTCCTTATTACCACATGAATCACTGCCGTTGTAAAGTTAGGAACACGGTTGTTAAGTGAATCTGGCTTCCCACACAGATCTTGTTTGTTAGAAGGTCACAAAATGGGATCAGGTGACCTAGGGACACGCAGCCATCATAACTATGAGTCAGTTGCCAAGCGTCCAAATTTGGAATGGATGCTGCCACGGTCATAAGTGTGAAAAATGATCATAAATGGTTACTTTTCTCAGTGCCGTTGTCACTTTGAACAGACGCTAAATAAACGGTCGCAAATCAAGGACGACCTGTAGTTGTGGACTAGGGTCCTACTTCCGGCCCCCAGAGAGCCTCAAGTTTGCTCTCTTTCAGCCCTGGCATTTTGTCCCCCCACCCCTTTGCTCTTGGCCAGGAGGGAGATGAGGATTTGGCTGCCCAATGTCAGGATGAGCCTACTGGTACCTTTCCGACTGACACCTGAGTGAGAAGGTGAGCACCTGCCTTTTAATCCAAGGTGTCAGCCAAAGTAGGGGTTGCCTGCCTCCTTCGGTGGCTTTGCTACTGCAGACAAACACAGCTCACTCCTCCTGCCGTGTTTACAAGGAGGAGCTGGAGGGAGCGAGTGCTGGAAATGGGATCTTCCCAGCTCAAAGCTCTCCGCTCCCCCCCAACCCTCAAGGGATCCAGTGGGACTGAGCTGGACCCCATCAGGGCAGGAGAAAGCCATCGAAATCCAGAGCTTTCTCTACCACAAGCACCTGAAAGGCTAACAGCATCCTTCAGTTGGGAGAAAGCCACCAAGAGCCCGCAAAGTTTCCGACCAATTTCTTCTTAGCAATTTAAGCTCTTAATCTGATCCAGATAATAAGGCCTCCTTCTAGTCCAACCCCCCCTAACCCCCCACCTACCCACCCACATAATTCTCACAAATATCCCTTCTTTGCAAAAGGACCAAGCCCACAGGGAGATTCCTCGGAACTTCTGTTTTTTCCCAAGGAAAGACGTTTTGTTTCCTTACAACTTTGCTCTTCCGTCTCTTATGCGGCCTGCTTGCCTGCTCTCAACCCACGCCTCCCTCTAACGCCAGCCTCAAAATCCCCCAACCACCACCAAATGGACTAAAAGAAAGAAAAAAACCCCCAGGAATGACCAGAAGGACCATGGAAGCGGAAGGGCAGCCAACAGACAGTGGAGAAGAGTCAAGAAACACAGAACCAGCCTTTGAAAGTGTGATATTTCTAAAAAAAAATGTTTTTTTGCAACATGCCCAAAGCTGCTGCTTTGTGTTTGATAACTGTCCAGGAAAAACAAACAAACACTTCCCTGGTTTATAAAATACTCCTTTGTAGTGAGGCTCGGCCTCTCTTCCCTCCTCCCCTGGAGCAAGTTGGAAGGAATTAAAAACCAAGCACAAAATGTTGCTTTTGACTTGTAAGGCTGCAGCTGCCTCTTTTGCTCCTTAAAAGGTGGGACAAGGGGGGGGGAGTTTGTGTGACAGACCCCCCCTACTCCAGAATCCCTTTTGCAGCCCCCAACCCTAGACAGGAGGGTGACCCCTTGTCTCTCCTTAAGAGAACCAAGACAAAATCCTCAACATTTCTCCAAACAAGGAGCAGGTCTTTTATTCGACTTCAATACAATATTATTCCCCCCCCCCTGCCGCCCCCCGTTTGTCCGGAAGGAAAAATCAGGGGAGCAAATGAGGAGGGGGTTCTTCTCGCTTCCCCAACTCCAGATAGCTCTGAAGCAAAGCGCTTACTCGGAGTAGCCCCAACTTTGATTCGGGATCTCTTGCCAAGTCGCGGCCATGCCATGAATTGGGGAGGGGGGCGTTCCAATAAGGGCATCAGCCTTCCTTCCTCATCAGGCAACAGGGTCTTTCTTTTGGGGGGGGGCGGGCAGAGAAGGAAGGAAGCGGTTACGGCAGAGACGCCTCCTTGCTTTCTGCAATTGTAAACGGCCGGGTTCGCTCTCCGAAGCTGGGGAGGGTGGTGGTGGTGTCAACCGCTCGAGCCAGCCCGCCGGCTTCTCTCTCCTGCCCCTAAACCGGGCTAAAGCGCGGCGGCTGGAAGGAGAGCCGAAGGAGAGAGATAGGATGGGGAGGGGGCGCCGCAGGGACCCCGACCTCGCGGGCTCCCCTCTCTCCCACCCGTCCGCTGCAGGCAGGAAGCCTCCGCGCCCCGCGGAGCCTCCGCGATCCAGGCGAGGGCAGCCCCACCGCCTCTCTTTTGGGACGGGCGGGGGGGGGGAGGTCGCGGTTTAGCCCCTTCATCCCTCTCGCGCGCGCCCCTCCTCCCAGTAATGGGGGGGGGGGAGGCGGCCGAAGTGGCTTTGCTGCTGGCAGCTAGGGCAGAGGGCCGGGCGGGCGAGATGAACCTGCTGCTGCTGCTGCTGCTGCTGCTGCTGCGCCCCCGCGCTGGTCCGTCTCGCCCCCTTGCGACTCCCCGACGACCCCCCGCGGCCAGGGCGGCAAGGAGAGCCGGCGGCGGGCACGACCAGTCCACCCGGCGGGAGGAGGGGGAGGGCGTGGGGAGGGGAGGGGAAAGAAAGACCCCGCAGTGGGGACCCTTCCCCATTTTCTCGCCTCCCCCCCCCCAGAGCAAAGTTGCCTTCTTTCGGGCTTCGGCGGCAGGCGAAGCAAGGACCGCCAGGACGTGACGCCCCTTCCCCTTTCCAACGACCCCCTCCCCCTTTTATTTTTATTTTTTTCCCCGCCACGCCTCGCCCTGCCCCGAAGGGGCAAAAGTTGCCCGTCTCGCTTCGGCGGCGGGGAGCTTAAGCGAAGCAGCCCAGGCAGGGACCGCCAGGACCGACGCCATGTCCCGGGACCCCCGACCCATTTTGCCGCCGCGCCTCGCGTGGTACTGGTGGGGCCGGGAGGGGAGGGAGGGGGGGACACAAAGTTGCCGTTCGGGGGCCGGGCGAGGACGGACCGCCGCTTCTTCCCCTGCCCGCCGCCGCTGCGAGACTCACCGTGTCCGCGCCGCGTCCTCGGCGCGCCCGGCTCGCCAGCGCTCCGCCTGGCCCGCTCGCCCCGGCGCTGCCCGCCTGGCCCGCCCGCAGGCTGCCTTCTCCTTCCCGGCGGCGGCGCTGGAGGCAGGAGCGGCGGCGGCGGTGGTGGCGGCGCCTCTCCCGCACCAGCTGCGAAGAGAGCGGCGGAGCGAGGCGGAGGGCTTTTAAGCGCCCCCCCCCCCGTCCCACCCCCATGTGACCAGCCGGGCGGGCGGAGGCAGCGAGGGAGGGAGAGCCGGGCGGAGGCCGCGGAGGAGGCAGCCCGGCTTCTCCCCGAGCGGGACGCGGGCCCCGCTGCCAGCCCTGCCCAGCAGCGCCCGGAGGAAGAGGGGCGCAGCGCCCCGCTGACCCCCCCCCCCCCGCGGGATGCCCCAGGAGCCGCGCCGGGCTCGGCAGGTGCGCCCGGCCGGCGGGAGGACGGAGAGGCATCCGGAAGACCCCGGCCCGCAACGCCTTGGGAGCGTCTTCCCCCAACCCCGTGCCCACTGCACGTGTGGATGGGCAGGCGGACACGGGTCTGCAGGGGCGGAGGCCTTCCTAAGGAATTGGGAGCTGAGCTGCGGGGACAGAGGAGAAGCGGTGGCCGCCAGCGGCCGCTCCTTTAAGTCAGAGGGCAGAAGCCCAAGCGCGGCTCTGGGCGCCAGCTGTTCACGTGTCGATGCCCGGGCGGCAACCCGTGTCCGTGGGAACACGCGCCTGGCCGCCTCTCGGTCCTGGGAAGGCAGCTTGGAAGCGCCGCAGTCCATCTTTGCAACCTCCCCAGACCAAGTCCAAAGGGGGAAGCTGAGGTGCCTCGTTTAACAACCGCAGCGCTTAGCAACTGAAATGCCGGTCTCAGCTTTGTCGTAAGTCAAGGACTCCCTGCCTAATTAAAAAAGATCACCGCAAAAAAAAAAATCAAAAGGGGGCTCCTTTGGGACGGGGAGGGGCCTCTCCGTAGGAGCACATAGTCCTCAACTTACAACCCCAGCTGAGCCCAACATTTAGCTTGCTATAAGGAGGACAGTTGTTAAGTGAGTTTTGCCCCATTTTACGGCTTCTTGCCGCCATCCCTATGTGAGTCACTGCAGTTTTTTTAGTTGCACGGTTGTTAAGGGAGGCTTTCCCATGGACTTCGCATGTGAGAAGGTCACCAAAGAGGATCATGTGATCCTGGGACACTGCGACCATGACCGTCATAAATAGGAACCGGTCTCCAAGCTGTCTGAATTCTGGTCACATGACCCTGGGGATGCTGCAAAGGTCATAAGTGCGAAAAACAGACCCAAGGTTTTTTTTTTTCTCCAGTGCCATTGCAGCTTTGAAGGGTCACTAAATTGAAAGTCTCCAAACTTGGCAAGGAACCTTGGAGGTCATCTAGTCCAACCCCCTGCTCAAGAAGGAGGCCCCTATGCCAGAGGTCTCCAAACTTGGCCACTTTAAGACTTGTGGACTTTTAACTCCCAGAATTCTCCAACCAGCTTTGATGAGAAGAATAGTTGCAGCTCAGGGGTGAATTTGGGATCCTTGTTGTTCTCTGAGCTTTGTAGTTTTCCTGCAGACGTTTCATGACCAAACTAGATAGTATCATTAGTGCTAGAAGGGAGTGAGGCTTCCAGAGATGAGGAGGAGGAGAAGGAGGAAGAAGAAGAAAAGAAGGAGGAGAGGAGGAGGAGGAGGAGGAGGAAGAGGAGGAGGAAGAAGAAGAGGAGGAGGAGGACAAGAAGAGGACAAGAAGAAGAAGAGAAGGAAGAAGAGGAGGAAGAAGAAGAGAAGAAGAAGAGGAGAAGGAGAAGAGGAAGGGGAAGAAGAAGAGGAGGAGGAGGAGAAGCAGGAGGAGGAGGAGAAGAAGAAAGAAAGAAAAGAAAAAAGAAGAAGAAGACGACTGAGAGGTCCTTGTGCTGTCTGAGACTGGGTGGTTTTCTTGAAGACATTCCACGACCCAACTAAATGACATCATTAGTGCCAGAATGGAGTGAGGTTTGCAAAGAGGAGGAGGAGGAGGAGGACTGTGGGGTCTTTGATGCTCTCTGAGCTCAATTGTTTTCTTGCAGACATTTCATGACCCAACTCGGTAACATCATCAATTCTGGGCGTTGAAGTCCACAAGCCTTAAAGTTGCCAAATTTGGGGACCCCTGTACTAAATGACCTGTCGTAAGTAAAGACTACCTTACGCGTTTCTCTTGGGCTTTGAGATTGGGCCAAACCATTGCTGATGGGGCGGGTTCTTCAGGGATGTGGAGCCCCCCACTCCCCAGCCTTTCTGTAGCCGCGTTCCAGGCAAGGAGCTACTCAGAGCCATTGGCATAGCATGGATTCCGCCTGGGTGCACTGCATTTTAATGTGGCTCCGTGCCGAATGTGTCACCACATAAGGTTAAAACGCCAATGCAACCCAAATATAATAAACCAGGAATACATAATGTAAACTCTACAGCAAATTAAACCGGCAGCTGAATAAACCCAACAGGAGAACGAGCAGAGAAAATGCTCAAAAACAAAACTATCTCACTCCCATCTATCTGTATATATAAAAGCAAAATGCCCCTCACGCATCATCACAAAATCTCCAGAACCGTAAAGCTTCCAAACTTGAAATTTGGCCCCTATGTTCCTCTTGGCTTCCAGGTGCTCACTAAGAAAGGATTTTTCCAAATGACCATCAGAGCATTTAGAGTATTTCCTATATTATTATTATTAACACGCTCTGATGCTAAGGAGTTCTACTCCCCCTCCCCACCTGAAAAGAAATCTCTTCCAAAGGCAAAACACAAGCAGAGGAGAGGAGTTTCGGTTTCAGTTTCACAGCAGCACCAAGCAGCTTTAGTACAGAACAGTTGAGTTATGTACACGCCCAGGCTCCTTGCTGTCTCCTTCTTGCTCACACAGCAGATACTCTTTCAGTTTCCAAACAGCCCTCCACTCTCTCACACACTGACAGAATGCTAGCCAGACGAGTACCGATGGATGCTAGTAGGCAGAGGCAGAATTTTTTCCCCTTATTTTCCTCCCCAAAAACTAAAGCCCACCACATACAGTTTCATAGCAAAGCACAGGTAACAAGCTAAATATTTTGATGCCTCTTGCTTCGTGCGCAGCGCTTCATAACCGGATGAGGTGATGCTTTGAAAGAGAAGCTGACTTCAGACGCCTTCATAAACCATGGGGCTGAAATGCTCCACTCCGGAATGTCTTGCTTCTGAGCATATCGCTTCCGTGTTCCTGATTTTGTATGCTGACCTCTGCTGTATGGGATTGTCTATAAAGAAGTTTTTCTTATGTGGATGAATCCTGCAGAATTATTTACTTGGCTGCTGGTTGGATGTGCTGCGATCCTCTGACACTTCACAACTGACTTGCTTAGGAATGGAAATGTTGGGCTCAGTTGTGGTTGTAAGTTAAGAACCGCTTGTACTGCCTTATCCCAGACTTGATGCATTCATGATATTTATTTAGTTATCATATTTATAAAGCTGCCCATCTCACAGAATGGGCCTTTCACTGGGCAGTTCACTATAAAGGGTTACAAACTAGCAATATCTAAAACAATCAACAAGAGGCGCTGTGGATGATGGGGCTTGATGTTCAGAGGGCGTGGCTACTGAGCCCGAGGCCTACAGAGCCAGGTTCTCCAGAAACAGATAATAGAACAACAGAGTTGGAAGGGACCTCGGAGGTCTTCTAGTCCAACCCCCCGGCTCAGGCAGGAAACCCTTGTTACTTGTGACTCTTGTTACTATACAGGTAACAAGAATTGATTTAGTGCCCGTTCAAAGTGGCAACGGCACTGAAAAAGGGGACTTGTGGCTGTTTTTCACACTTAAAACTGTTGCAGTGTCTTCATAGTCACATGATCAAAATTCAGTGAGTTGACAACTGACTCATATTTATGACGGTTACCATGCCCCAGGGGTCACGTGATCCCCTTTTGCGACCTTCCAGCAAGCAAAGTCACTGGGGAAGGGAAGCACAGATTCGCTTAACAACTGGATTGCTAACTTAACCATTGTACTGATTCACTTAACAACTGTGGCAAGAATGGTTGTAAAATGGGGGTATAAAATTTACTTAGCAGCTGTCTCACTTAACAACAGAAATTTAGGGCTCAGTTGTAAGTCATAAATGACCTGTAACATTCCAGACAAAAAGCTGCCCAATTTCTTCTTAAAAGCCTCCAGTGATGGAGCAGCCACAACCTCTGGAGGGAAAGGTGTTCCCCTGGTTAATTGATCTGGGAGTATAGAATAACAGAATAACAGAGTTGGAAGGGACCTTGGAGATCCTCTAGTCCAACCCCCTCTTCAAGCAGGAGACCCTTTCCATTTCAACAAATGTTTGCCCAATCTCTTCTTAAAAGCCTCCAGCGATGGAGCAGCCACAGGTTCTGGAGGCCAGCGGTTCCACCGGTTAATTGTTCTCCCAGTCAGGAAATCTCTCCTTCGTTGTGGCTTGCTTCCCTCCTTGGTGAGTTTCCATCCGTTGCTTCTTCTCCTGCCTTGAGGTTTAAGCAAGTTCACAGACTCCTGCACGCATCCCTGCTTGCCCTCCAGATGCACAGACGCTGCCAACCAACTGGAAAGCTGCAAGATGCCAGTTTAATCAGGGAAGTCACAAGAGATGGTCCCGATTTTGGCAGTGCCACCTTCATTCCCCGTGAGGCAACCACAATTGGCACGCATCTCTGCTCAGTTTCCAGGTGCCTGGAACTGTAGCCCTTCTTGAATTAAGGGTGGGCCGGGGATGATCTGGCGGCTTTTTACCTTTTACTTTTGCAAATAGCTGCAAATAACATTTGCAAGACACTTTCCTCCTCCTCTTTTCACCCCAAACCTTTTCCCACTGTTGAATCTGGTTTCTGCACCATCTTTAAGAAAGTGCGAATCTGGCACGAAGCAGGCTATTCCCATTGCTGGTTCTCTCCTGCCCTTGTTCTCTATTCCTGGGCACTCCAAATCTCTTTGAGGTGGTGGCTGCAAAGCCTGGTAGATTTGAGCCCCTCCCCACCCAAGGTAGCCCTGGGATAGAGTGGAAGCAAACAAAACCAATAGAGGAGAATAGTTGTAGCCTGAATTTGGGATCCTTGTTGTTCTCTGAGCTTTGTAGTTTTCTGGCAGACGTTTCATGACCAAACTAGATAGTATCATTAGTGCTAGAAGGGAGTGAGGCTTGCAGAGATGAGGAGGAGGAGGAAGAAGAAAGGGAAGAGGAGGAGGAAGATGAAGAGGAGGAGGGGAAGAAGGAGAAGGAGAAGAAGAGGAGGAGAAGAAGAAGAGGAGGAGGAGGAGGAGGAGGAGGAAGAAAAGGAGGAAGAAGAAGAAGAAGAAGGAGAAGGAGAAGGAGAAGGAGAAGGAGAAGGAGAAGGAGGAGAAGGAGAAGAAGAAGAAGAAGAAGAAGAAGAAGAAGAAGAAGAAGAAGAAGAAGAAGAAGAAGAAGAAGAAGAAGAAGAAGAAGAAGAAGAAGAAGAAGAAGAAGAAGAAGAAGAAGAAGAAGAAGAAGAAGAAGAAGAAGAAGAAGAAGAAGAAGAAGAAGAAGAAGAAGAAGAAGAAGAAGACTGAGGGGTCCTTGGTGCTGTCTGAGACTGGGTGGTTTTCTTGCAGACATTTCATGACCCAACTGGGTAACATCATCAATTCTGGGAGTTGAAGTCTTAAAGTTGCCAAGTTTGGAGAGCCCTGTCCTCAGGTCATGTGGTCCTCATTTGTGACTTTCCCAGCAGCCTTCTTGACAAGCAAAGCCAATAGGGCAAACTGGTTTCGCAACAATTCTCTTTAACAGCCATGGCACAAAAATGCCGTAGAAATGGGCATGTCTCACTTAAGAACTGCCTTGCTTAGCAATAGAAATTCTGGATTCCTGTTGTGGTGGTAAGTCAAGGACTAGCTGCAAAGAGTTAAATTTAAATTTTAATGAGCCTCCGTTAGTGATTCCCCAACTCTGCACATTTGTGTTCATTCCAAGGACTGTATAATAAGCACAATGACTGAACACACGTCGCAATGGACACACTGCAGCCATCCAACAGTGCAATCTTGCAGTCTTAATGTCTTTCCAACTTCGAAGAGAAATATATTTGGTGCCTCTTATAGTCAGAAAATCCATGTCTCTTCATATCCGTGATTGATTCCAAGTTTTCTGTGCCCAAAGAAAAAGTCAATTTAAATCATTAAAAGCTATTGATTTTTATCATATTAACAAAGTTTACTATATTAACTAAGTTTCAGAGACTAAATCAAAACAGACTAATAGTGAAATAACCTGATATCATCTGAATCCACCCACCCTTTTTATATCATCAGTTCAATCAAGTCGATGACTAACCCATTGGAAACATTTCTTTAAGGTGTGCAGTGCAGTGATCCTGAAAAATTGTATTTTGTTCGGTTAATCTCATTGGAAGATCAAAAGACACATACTAAATATTCTTTTTTTAGACTTCTTAACCGACGATCAGTTTAATATGGGCCTTTCCAGCTCTTTATTCCTGTGTTAAGTACGTAATATATACTTTTACGTCAATCTTACACACAATTCAACTCAAATTGTTTTGGTGGTGGTAGCTTCAGGAATTGTGAAAACCATTTCAAAATAAAAACAGCCCCCCCAAAATAAACACATACATGAAAAGTACAGATATTCCTCAACTTACAGTGGCTCATTTAGTGACCATTCAAAGTTACAACAGCATTGAGAAAAGTGGCTTATGACTGTTTTTCACACTTAGGACTATTACAGCATCCCCAGGGTGATCAAAATTTGGGCACTTGGCAACAGGTTCTAATTTATGAATGATTCCCTTAACAAGAAAGAGGCAAGAAAATTTGTAAAATGGGGGAAACTCTCTTAACAAATGTTTCACTTAGCAACATACATTTTGGGCTGGATTGCAGTCATAACTAGAGGACATAACTAGAGGATTACCTGTATAGAGACGACAGAGGAAACAAATCCAGATGGGAATCAGGAAAAGAGCAACAAAGATGATTAGGGGACTAGAGGCTAAAACATATGAAGAAAGGTTCCGAGAATTGAGTATGTCTAGTTTAATGAAAAGAAGAATTAAGGGGCACGTGATAGCAGTCTTCCAATATTTGAGGGGCTGCCCCAAAGCAAAGGGGCTCAAATTATTCTCCAAAGCCCCAGAAGGACAGGACAAGAAGCAAGGGATGGAAACTCATCAAGGAGAGACGCAACCTGGAATTAAGGAGAAATGCCCTGACAATTAGAAGAATTAAATCAGTGGAACAGCTTTGCCTTCAGAAATTATGGGTGCTCCATCACTGGAAGTTTTCTAGAAGAGATTGGCTAACCATTTGTCTGAAACGATGTAGGAGTTCCTGCTTGAGAGTGGGTTAGACTAGGAGACCTCCAAGGTCCCTTCCAACTCTTATTCTGAGACGGAAGAATATGAAATGTTCTTGGATCCTCATTTTTCTAAAGACGTTTTATAGCCTCATATGGATGTCAGAAAGGACTTCTTTTTGGTATTCTTCGGCTTTGTCAATCATCCAGAATGCACCAGTGCATCTTATATTCCTCTGTCATTTCTAAAATCACTTTGAACATCTGGCGTCTCCTTTTAGGATTGTAATCGGTGCTGCATGATCCTAAGCATTATTTTGCCAGTATGCAAATTTAAGGATACCATATGATGATTTGCACAATCCATTGACTCTTTGCTTTGGTATTAGTATGCAACATACTTTCCTCCTTCTCTTCTCCCCACAACAACAACCCTGTGAGGTGTCCAGGGCTGAGAGAGAGGGACTGATCCAAGGTTATCCAGCCAGCTTTTGTGCCTAAGTTGTGACTAGAACTCACAGTTTCCTGGTTTTTGGCCGAAAGTCACCCAGCTGGCTTTGATGCCGAAGGCTGGATTAGAATTCACCATCTCCTGGTGATTGGCCCAAAGTCACCCAGATGACTTTCTTGTCTAAGGCAGAACTAAAACTCACATTCTCCTTGGGATTGACCCAAAGTCACCTAGCCAGCTCTCATGCCTAACGTGAAACTCAACGGTAGGATTCAAATAAAATTACTACCAGTTCTGTGGACATGGCTTGGTGGGCGTGGCAGGGGAAGGATACTTCAAAATCCTCCTTCCCTAATCTGCTTTCCAGCTTCGTTCTCCTGGGCAGGGCAACCCAAGGAGACCCAGCCGATCAGCTGGGACTCGATGGGACGCAGAGAAGAGATGGGGTTGGCAGGGCCAGTCAGAGGTGGCATTGGCTGGTTTCTAAACTACTCAAAATTTCCACTACCAGTTCTCCAAAACTGGTCAGAAGCTGCTGAAGACCACCACCTCTGGTGAAACTAGAACTCACCATCTATCCTGGTGATTGGCCCAAGGTCACCCAGCCGCCTTTAATACCTAAGGCAGGACTAGAACTCACTGTCTCCTGGTGATTGGCCCAAAGTCACCCAGCTGGCTTTGATGCTTAAGGCAGGACTAGAATTCAGAGTCTCCCAGTTTCTAGTCTGGTGACTTCAGCACTACAGCAATTCCTGATCTTCTTCATCTTGAAAACGGAAGGCATATTTGTTCAAGTTTGTCTCAGGAACTGGTTGCTTGTGCATTGGCTCGATGTAGAATTTATATGTGAGCAGTCTGCTTCACAGTTAGCCTCTGGCCATGTCTTTGGTGTCATAAGTCAGCCACCTCCTTCTACTACTAATAATGTAGTCAGTTTGATTTGTGTACACTGTTTGATAATGGCACCCTTTTAGATGTTTGAAGAAAGTCTTAGCAGTGAAGAAATCATTAGATTGGCAGAAATTACTACAATACTCTCTGTTTCTTAGGCTGCACAGCCCTACAAAGTTTTCCCCCTCCCTCAGTCCAATGTTGACCTTGCAGACCTCGGAATAAGTAGAACATGTTATCTGTCCCATCAATGTCTGAATGAATTTGTCCATCACATGTGTCAGCCATGGGCAGAACATCTTAACAGATAATCAGAGTTGGAAGGGACCTTGTAGGTCATCTAATCCAACCCCCCCGCCCAAGCGGGAGACCCTACACCATTACACTACATCTTATATGTTCCATCAGTGTCAGAGTGAATTTGCCAATCTTCTTTCCTTCTTCATTAGGGCTTACAGCAGAAACTTGGGCAATGATCATATCCATATTGATGTTGAGTACTGTCCAGCTATCATCCAGAGTTTTGTTGTTAGGATGTGAAATTTACTAGCTAAAACAGTAAAATTGTAAAATGGGGCAGATGGCAGGGTGGTAATTGATCAGTTGAAGAGTGTCCACTTCTGCATGAGGGAATCTGCGCTGTGATTGGTTGCTCTGGGTGTAAAGGAGGCATTTCCCTTTTTTCCCGCCTTTTTCTTCTTTGTGCTCTGTATGCTGTTTGTGATTCACCTCAGGATGCTCCTGTGTTCCTGACCATCTTGTCTGCTCCTGCATGAGGTAATCTGCACTGTGATTGGTTGCTCTGAATGCTGTTTCCCCTTTTTCCCACCTTTTTCTTCTTTGTGCTCTGTATGCTGTTTGTGATTCACCTCAGGATGCTCCTGTGTTCCTGACCCTGCTCCTGCATGAGGTAATCTGCACTGTGATTGGTTGCTCTGAATGTAAAGGAGGTGTTTCCCCTTTTTCCCGCCTTTTTCTTCTTTGTGCTCTGTATGCTGTTTGTGATTCACCTCAGGATGCTCCTGTGTCCTGACCATCTTGTCTGCTCCTGCATGAGGTAATCTGCACTGTGATTGGTTGCTCTGGATGTAAAGGAGGTGTTTCCCCTTTTTCCCGCCTTTTTCTTCTTTGTGCTCTGTATGCTGTTTGTGATTCACCTCAGGATGCTCCTGTGCTCCTGACCATCTTGTCTGCTCCTGCATGAGGTAATCTGCACTGATTGGTTGCTCTGAATGTAAAGGAGGTGTTTCCCCTTTTTCCCGCCTTTTTCTTCTTTGTGCTCTGTATGCTGTTTGTGATTCACCTCAGGATGCTCCTGTGTTCCTGACCATCTTGTCTGCTCCTGCATGAGGTAATCTGCACTGTGATTGGTTGCTCTGAATGTAAAGGAGGTGTTTCCCCTTTTTCCCGCCTTTTTCTTCTTTGTGCTCTGTATGCTGTTTGTGATTCACCTCAGGATGCTCCTGTGTTCCTGACCATCTTGTCTGCTCCTGCATGAGGTAATCTGCACTGTGATTGGTTGCTCTGGATGTAAAGGAGGTGTTTCCCCTTTTTCCCACCTTTTTCTTCTTTGTGCTCTGTATGCTGTTTGTGATTCACCTCAGGATGCTCCTGTGTTCCTGACCATCTTGTCTGCTCCTGCATGAGGTAATCTGCACTGTGATTGGTTGCTCTGGATGCAAAGGAGGTGTTTCCCCTTTTTCCCGCCTTTTTCTTCTTTGTGCTCTGTATGCTGTTTGTGATTCACCTCAGGATGCTCCTGTGTTCCTGACCATCTTGTCTGCTCCTCTGCACTGTGATTGGTTGCTCTGGATGTAAAGGAGGTGTTTCCCCTTTTTCCTGCCTTTTTCTTCTTTGTGCTCTGTATGCTGTTTGTGATTCACCTCAGGATGCTCCTGTGTTCCTGACCATCTTGTCTGCTCCTGCATGAGGTAATTTGCACTGTGATTGGTTGCTCTGAATGTAAAGGAGGTGTTTCCCCTTTTTCCCGCCTTTTTCTTCTTTGTGCTCTGTATGCTGTTTGTGATTCACCTCAGGATGCTCCTGTGTTCCTGACCATCTTGTCTGCTCCTGCATGAGGTAATTTGCACTGTGATTGGTTGCTCTGAATGTAAAGGAGGTGTTTCCCCTTTTTCCTGCCTTTTTCTTCTTTGTGCTCTGTATGCTGTTTGTGATTCACCTCAGGATGCTCCTGTGTTCCTGACCATCTTGTCTGCTCCTGCATGAGGTAATCTGCACTGTGATTGGTTGCTCTGGATGCAAAGGAGGTGTTTCCCCTTTTTCCCGCCTTTTTCTTCTTTGTGCTCTGTATGCTGTTTGTGATTCACCTCAGGATGTTCCTGTGTTCCTGACCATCTTGTCTGCTCCTGCATGAGGTAATTTGCACTGTGATTGGTTGCTCTGAATGTAAAGGAGGTGTTTCCCCTTTTTCCCGCCTTTTTCTTCTTTGTGCTCTGTATGCTGTTTGTGATTCACCTCAGGATGTTCCTGTGTTCCTGACCATCTTGTCTGCTCCTGCATGAGGTAATCTGCACTGTGATTGGTTGCTCTGGATGCAAAGGAGGTGTTTCCCCTTTTTCCCGCCTTTTTCTTCTTTGTGCTCTGTATGCTGTTTGTGATTCACCTCAGGATGTTCCTGTGTTCCTGACCATCTTCTCTGCTCCTGCATGAGGTAATTTGCGCTGTGATTGGTTGCGACCTGTTCAAAGTTACAATGGAGCTACTTGGGGTCTTCTAATGACCCAGATTCAAGGTTCCAACAGTTGCCTCCCCATCGCACTGCAAACAAACAAAATGTGACAATTTTAGGTGCTCAGATACCAAGCCACATTTACAGCCATTTGTAGCGTGCCCTAGTCAATGACCACATTTTTTTTTCACTGAACACTGGCACTTATTTCTGGTTTTCAGGCAAACCATAGCCATAACAAGCCAACTGTGGCATTCCTTTAATGACCCCCCCCCCAAAAAAAGATCGTAACATCAGATCAATTATGAGACTGATCTGCTTTATGACTGATAGGGCTTACAAACATGAAAGGCAGGCTGTCAAGATTCGAACCGTGCTTTTGCTGTTGCAACCATTATGGCTTCTCAGCTTGCCAATGAACCAGGGGGGACGGAAGGGGAAGATGGAATGTAGACTCCAGACATCAAGAAGACGAGCATGAGAACCAAGGACACTTTGGCAGGTGTTTGCCAGAACCAGAGACTTTTTCTCATAACAATACAATGAGACTCAATTAGACAATGTGACCTGTACTAATGGGGGAGGAGGAACGCTATGCTTTGATTATGTGGGTTTGTGGGAATTAGTTAAATCTGGCTGTGTCCTCATCTGTGCTAAAATGATGTGATCAATAAAGATTGAATAATCTTGTCAGGGGTGGGATTCATTTTTTATTTTTTTTTATGGGGGAAGGATACTGTAAAATCTCCAGTCAGAGGTGGGATTTGCCAGTTCTCTGAACTGCTCAAAATTTCCATTACCAGTTCCCCAGAACTGGTAAAACCTGCTGAATACCACCTCTGTTTCAACCTTGCTTGCTTTGGGTGCGTTTATCAATCAAAACGTTGACACAGGCTCCATAAGTTGAGGACTTACAATCGAGATCAAGGGAGGTACTAATACCACTCTACAAAGCCTTAGTAAGACCACATGTAGAGTACTGCATCCAGTTTTGGTCACCACACTATAAAACAGATATTGAGACTCTAGAAAAAGTGCAGAGAAGAATAACTAAGACGATTAAAGGCCTGGAGACTGAAACATACATTGAACGATTGCAGGACCTGGGCCTGGCTAGTCTAGTGAAGAGAAGGACCAGGGGAGACATGATAGCAGTGTTTCAATATTTGAGGTGCAGCCCCAGAGAGGAGGGGTTCAAGCTATTTTCCAAGGCACCGAAGGCCAGACAAGGAACAATGGATGGAAACTGATCAAGGAGAGATTCAGCCTGGAAATAAGGAGAAACTTTCTGACAGGCAGAACCATCAACTCATGGAACAGAAGTTGCCTTTCAAAGTTGTGGGAGCTTCATCATTGGAGGCTTTCAAGAAGAGATTAGACTGCCATCTGTCAGAAATGGTATAGGGTCTCCTGCTTGGGCGGGGGGTTGGACTAGATGACCTACAAGGTCCCTTCCAACTCTGATTATCTGTTATCTGATTGTTTTTATGGGCAGCCTCTGTACTCCTTCTCTGCAAGACTGGGTTGTGCAACTTGTGGAAATGAACCATGGCAAAAACAATTGTTTTTGTTTACTTTCTCTAAAAATGATTATTTCTATAGAAGGGAAGTAGATTTTTTTTTCAATAGCTCCTCCCTGTAAAACATGAATTGGATGAGGAGATACAACAAATCTCTTTAATCAATCAAACAAACAGCCAGTCCATCAATCAAATTGCAAAACCATCTTCGAGGAAGTCTGAAAGCAGGTGGATCTGTTCTTACCTTTTATACCTCTACATACAGATATGTATCTCATATAGTGTTTGTATCACAGTTTCACCAGCTATCCTA
>CM066329.1:379665416-379762916 GCA_033807585.1 Hydrophis major | reverse complement strand
CTTTAACTTATAAACCATGATAACATATTATTATTTACCTAAACCAGTTAGGGTAAACAATGTTATCCCTAACATTCTCCCCTTTTAGGAAATAATAATAAATATAACTATTTACATCTTTAAATCATATTTGTTACAACTCTCTTTAAACTTAGTTACTCCTTGAGCTTTTGTAAATTGGTCTGCAATGTTTTCTTCCGTCATGCAGTATTCCAATTTAATTAGCCCATTCTTTACAGATTCTCTAACATTTAAGTATCTTAAATCAGTATGCTTTGATCTAGTTTTTACAGCAATACTAGTAGCTAACTGTATAGCTGCTTGGTTATCCTCGTACACAATAATGGAATCTTTAACAGTTATACCCATGTCTGATAATAACTGTTTATAGAAAATCAAGTCAGTGCATAATAATGACAGACATGAAAATTCCGCTTCCATCGTGGACAAGCTAATATGCTGTTGTCTGATTGACCTCCACCCTATTAGTGTCTTACCAAATAATATAGCCATCCCAGATGTTGATTTTCTTGTGTTTATATCAGTTGCAAAACTTGCATCTGCATAGGCACTAAGACTCAAATCACCCTTTGGTTCTATATACAATGCATGGTTCAGTGTTCCTTTAAGATATCTTAAAATTCTCTTTAATGATTGCCAATGACATTGATGTGGATCCGAATTAAAACGTGCCAGCTGATTAACACTATAAGCTATATCAGGCCTAGACCAATTGCTTATATATGATAAGCTGCCAATCAAAGATTGATATATTGACTTATCAAATTTGGGACTTTGATCATCAGTTTGGCAAACTTCCTGACTCATTGGAGTCTTTGCCGGTTTACAAAGTTCCATTTTAAATGTTTTAATTAATTGGCAAATTTTATCTTCTTGAGATATCTTAAAACCATTTTTTGTTTTGTTGATTGTCAATCCTAGATACTTTTTAATTTCACCTAAATGCTTTAATTTTATCTTTTTGGCTAATAATGATATAATCTCATTAGCTTCATTATTAGTCTTAGTTATCAAAGCAATATCATCTGTAAATAATAACAATAATGACACCGTTCCATTATTTTCTCTTTTAAACACACATGGATCTGCTAAACCAGATTTAAAACCTATATTGTTTAACTCTTTCACAATATATTGGTTCCACTCAAACCCAGATTGTTTCAACCCATAAAGACTCTTTTTGAGTTTCCAACAATCATTACTATTTATTTTATTGTCTTTTATACCTACTGGTTTTCTTAAATATATAGTGTGCTGCAGTGGTGCATGTAGATAAGCAGTTTCTACATCTAAATGGTTAATGACATAGTTTTTCTTAGCTGCCCACACTAATGCTGCTCTTAAAGATGTTGCTTTAAGGCTTGGTGCAAAAACTTCATCGTAATCAGATGCAGTTTGATTAAATCCTTGAGCTACTAACCTAGCTTTATGGGTAACAGTCCCATCATTTCCAGTTTTTACTTTAAATATCCATTTGCACCCAATGGATTTTTCTCCTGGAGGTAAATTAGCATCTTCATAAACTTTCATTACCTTTAATGAATTTAATTCTTTTTCCATTGCCTTTTGCCAATTCTCCTGATCCTTAGCAGGATACATCCTAAGTTCATCTACACTAGTTGGAACTTGAGTTACTTGGCAAACTATACTTGCTTGATACCTATCAGGTGGTCTAGTTACAGGTGTAGTACGTCTAGGTATTACAGGACTTACAGGTGGACTTTCATTTATTAACTCTTCTTGATTATCTAACTCTTCCTGATCAACTGTTTCCTCTTGTTCTGGTCCTATTTGCTCTTCTTGGACTTCTTCTTTAATTGGACTCTTCTTATAACTAATCTGATCTTTCTGCCTTTTGTAGGTTTCAACAATTACTTCATTATTTAAATCTTGCTCTAATCTATTCCATCCTACATGTTCTAGGAATTTTGCACTAGCACTGGTGTAAACTCTAGATGTACCTGGTTCCCAGAATCTATAAGATCTATGATTAGATGTATATCCTACAAAATATAATCTTTTAGCTCTATGCTGTCCTTTGTGTCTAAGTTGTGAAGGGATATGCACCCATGCTGGTGCTCCAAATGTGTGCATGTAACTTAAATCAGGTTTTGTACCATGCCACAGTGTGAATGGTAATTCACCTGTTGTTGAATTAACAACATTATTTAATATATGATTACCACACATTATTGCTTCTCCCCACAAATTGTCAGGTAATCCTGAATCAGACATCATAGTTTGTGCCATTGATTGTAATGTTTGGCCTCTTCTCTCTATAAAGGCATTATGTTGTGGCCTATATGGTACAGACATTTTATGTTGAATACCTAACATTCTTAGTCTGTTCTGGAATTTATTATTTGTAAATTCCGTACCATTATCTGTTATAAGAGTTACTAATTTCTTTTTAGTTTTCCTTTCAGCAAATTTTATCCAATTAAAGAGATTTTGATACGTTTCAGTTTTGCTCTTCATTAAATAGCAAAACCCATACTAGAATAGTGGTCCATTATGCTTAGTATGTAACAAGCTCCTCCTACACTTGGTTTTTTCGGACCTATTAAATCAGCAAATATTACTTCTAAAGGCTCTTTAGTAGTAAATCCATCAACTCTATTAGCCAGTGTGACCCTGGCTTTGCTTTGATTACAGGCATTACATTGCAAATACTCATTACAAGGTTTCAAACTTATTCCCTTAGATAATTCAACAGTTTTCTTAAGCATTTTAAAATTTAAATGCCCTAGCCTTTGATGTAACAAGTGAATACATTCATCATGAGGTTTCTTATTTTCATAAATTGTGTTAGCCACCTTTAAACCATCATCATTTAACACATATAATTCACCTCTTAAAGATGCAGTAATTTTCTTATCTTCTTTTTCAATTATGCAGTTATCTCCCCTAAATGTAATTACATATCCTAGTTTAACCAAAATTCTAACTGAAATTAAATTAAACTTAAGTTGTGGTACATATAACATTTTTACATTCTCTTTTATAAAAGAACAATATGCTATACCTTGACCTTTAGCTTTCAGTTTCCAGCCATTGGCTAACGATATCTGTTGTGTACTCTTGGACATTTTAATAAAATTTCTGTTATCATTTGTTATACAGTGGGATGCTCCACTGTCAACCACCCATAAATTATTTTTTACAGCTCCGTTAGTATACATGGCTAACTCTAAATTTTTATTTATCTTTTGATGACTTTTTGTATTCTGGCCAGCGTTCTGGCGCTTTGCCTTTTTACAAAATCTTGCCAAATGTCTTCTTCCTCCACAATTAAAACACTTTTTAATTGCATATGCAGTAGGAGTTTCATTATCTTCTTTTTGAGGTTGCTGCCTCCTTAATTCGTCTCTTTCAAGCCTTCTTCTGGCCTCTTCAATCAATCTGCCAGTTATATCAGTTAAAGTTAGGCTTTCCTTTGGCAAAATTTCAAGTGAAGTTACGTAGTTGTCATAACTTTCATCAAGGGAAGATAGAATTATGTAGACTTGGTGCAGTTCAGAGAAAATAAGCTCTTTCTCGTGCAGTTCTTGAAAAATGCTTTGCATAGTTTTCAAATGATTCAGCATATCACCATTTGTTTGGAGATGCGTACTGAAAAGCTTCCTTGTTAGATTTATGTGAGCACCAACATTATCTCGAACATAAATCCTCTTCAGCTTCTGCCAACACCCAACAGCCGTTTTCTCTCCATGGATATAAACAAGTAGCTGATCAGTTAAGGTTAACCCAATTATGCAAATAGCTTGTTGATTTTTATGCATAAATTCTTCTATCTTTAGTTTATCTTCCTCATTCTCTGGATCCCATTCTTCTACGTTTGGTGGATTTTCAATTATGTTCCACAAACCTTCTCTTCGTAGAAGCAGACTACATTTCATAGACCATGATACATAGTTTGTTCCATCCAACTTGGATATAAGGGACAAACTTTGTAGATTGACTTGTGCCATGTTTTCTTATATGGATATAAAACTATAATTAATAAAACACAGCTGTCTGTTTACTGTAATGTTTAACAACACAAACTCTCACTTTTACATAAATCTGTTTTATCCTAGTTAAACTGACTTTGCAGCCTCTGGGCCCATAACCAGTGTTAAGCCTGGTTTCCCCAACCAGGGTTAGGGAGACAAGCTAAACAGAATGTGCAGCATTAGTCAGATAGGCACACAGATAAATGAGTGAGCTAAACTTGTATGTTTATTAACATACAGTAAAAATAACAGATACGCTTGTGCTATCAAAAATATAGTTTATTCCATTATGAGTTCATAGCATAGTCAAAATAACAGTCCAATAGTCATGTATCATTTAGTCAGTCCATTCAGGGATATTCAGTTAGCAAAGTCCATGTAGAATATACTATGTCAGTTCACTTACAAATCAGTCCTTTGTTTCTCTCCCGTTCGAGCAATGCAGTCTTGATTCCAAGCAGTAATCAGGGATTATCAAAGCCAGAGAGAGAGCAAGCTGCAGTCTTGCTTCTTTTAAAGTGCTTTCACAACCACTCCCTTAATTACTATCCCACAGTTAAAGTTGCAGACACTTTAACTTACAAACTATGATAACATATTATTATTTACCTAAACCAGTTAGGGTATACAATGTTATCCCGAACACACGGTTGTTAAGTGAATCTGCTTCTCAGATCATAAAAGGAGATCATAGGACCCCACAACACTGTAACCATCACAAATGTGAGTCAGTTGCCAAGCCTTTGACCATGGAGGGGCTGCAACAGTGTGAAGTGTGGAAAACAGTCGTGTCACTTTTGTCAGTATTTGGGGTAGCTGGTGAAATATTTTCAGTATTGGAAGGGACCTTGGAGGTCTTCCAGTCCAACCCCTTGCACAAGGGTTCCAGTCTGAACAAATGGCCATACAATCTCTTCTTGGAAACGTCCAGAGATGAAGCATCCACAACTTCTGGAGGCAAGGAGTTCCACTGATTAATCTGTACATACATCCATCCATCCATCCATCCATCCATCCATCCATCCATCCATCCATTTTGTATCTTGTCTGTCTATCATATGCATCTTATCTCTCTCATTCTGTGTTTTCTCAAAAAACAAGACTGGGTCTCATATTAATTTTTGCTCCAAAAGGGGCATTTAGGGTTTATTTTATATCCTATTCAGGGAAATACAGCATTAAATGCATCTGTCTGGCTGACGATCTTAACTGGGGCTTATTTTTAGGGTAGGGCAGGGGTATCCAACCTTGGCAACTTTAAGATTTGTGGACTTCAACTCCCAGAATTCCTCAGCCAGCACTGGCTGAGGAATTCTGGGAGTTGAAGTCCACAAGTCTTAAAGTTGCCAAGGTTGGACACCCCTGGGGTAGGGCTTATATTATGAGCATCCTGAAAAAAATCATGCTAGGGTTTATTTTCCGGTTAGGTCTTATTTTCGGGGAAATACTGTAGAATCCTAGGGCTGGAAGGGATCTCGGTGGTCTTCTAGTCCAACCTCCTGATCCGGTCAGGAGTCTGTACTATCCTGGACAAATGGTTGTCCAGTCCCTTCCTGTGCTGAAGCACCCACAACTTCTGGATGGAAGCCATTCCACTGGTTAATTGTTCTCACTGTTAACAAATTTCTCTAGTTCTAGCTTGGATCTCTCCTTGCCAAGTTTCCATCCGTTGCTTCTGATACTTTGGAGAATAGATTGAACAGATTAAAAAGTAGGAGTTTTTTTTTTCCAGACTATGGAGAATTCTGGAGGCCCAGCCTTCATCCAAGTGAAGCTGGGACTGTTTTGCGTTGTGCAGAAATAATTTCCATTCCACTTTGCACTGGGCACGCACACACACTCCTCTCTTGATGCTATTATTCCTTTCCATGTCCGCACATACTCAGCCTCCATTTGCGATTATTTTCCTGATGGGCTCAGCAGCTGATGGCCGAGCCATAAAGGTGCCGTTTATAAAAGCAGCAGGGAAAAAAAACACAAAAAAACTGGCCTCTCAAGGGCAGCTGAGAAGCCAGGAAGAAAGATGATGGCTTGGCAGATCTCTGGGTAGGTTCTCCATTCCTGCAGTGCCACCTGCTGGCAGGGCCCGTGGTGCGCCTGGAGAAAGGAGAGGGAGGAAGATAGGGAGGGGAGAGAGAGAGAGAGAGAGAGAAGGGGGAAGGAGAGGGGACTTGGGAGGGGGAGGGGGAGGAAGAGGAAGAGGAAGAGGAGAGGAGAGGAGAGGAGAAGGCTGATGAGGAGGGGAAAGCAAGCAAGAGGAGAGGAATGGGGAGGAGGGCCATGGGGATGGGAAAGAGCTAGAAGGGAATAAAGAAGAAGAGGAGGAGGAGGAGGAGGAGGAAGAGGAATTGGGAGGAGGGGAGGAGGGGAAAGAGGGGGAGGGAGGAAGAGGATGATAGGGAGGGGAAAGTGAGGAAAGAAGGGGAATGAGGAAGAGGGGAAAGAGGAGGAAGAGGACGGTGATGGGGAAGCGAAAGTGAGAAAGAAGAGGGGAATGAGGAGGAGGAGGAGGAGGAGGAGGAGGGAAAAGAGGAGGAAGAGGAGGGTGATGGGGAAGGGAAAGTGAGGAAGAAGAGGGGAAAGAGGCGGGACGTGTCTGGGTGCCGCCCGGTCCTTCTCGGGGAAGGCGGGAGAACGTTTCGGCAACGAGCTTCTATTGGTCTAAAGGTGAGAGGGAGAAGGGGAGGGGGAAAAAAGAGCGCCACGCGCCTCTCGTGATTGGTAGGCTTGGGTGGGTGGGGCGTGAAGCGCTACCGCGAGCGAAGGCCGAGGTGAGTCGACATTCGGGAAAAGGAGGGAGGGAGATGGGGAAGGGAAAGTGAGGAAGAAGAGGGGGAAAGAGGAGGAGGAGGAGGAGGAGGAGGAGGGAAAAGAGGAGGAAGAGGAGGGTGATGGGGAAGGGAAAGTGAGGAAGAAGAGGGGAAAGAGGAGGAGGAGGAGGAGGGAAAAGAGGAGGAAGAGGAAGGCGATGGGGAAGGGAAAGTGAGGAAGAAGAGGGGAAAGAGGAGGAGGAGGAGGGAAAAGAGGAGGAAGAGGAAGGCGATGGGGAAGGGAAAGTGAGGAAGAAGAGGGGAAAGAGGAGGAGGAGGAGGGAAAAGAGGAGGAAGAGGAGGGAGATGGGGAAGGGAAAGTGAGGAAGAAGAGGGGAATGAGGAGGAGGAGGAGGGAAAAGAGGAGGAAGAGGAGGGCGATGGGGAAGGGAAAGTGAGGAAGAAGAGGGGAATGAGGAGGAGGAGGAGGGAAAAGAGGAGGAAGAGGAGGGTGATGGGGAAGGGAAAGTGAGGAAGAAGAGGGGAAAGAGGAGGAGGAGGAGGAGGAGGGAAAAGAGGAGGAAGAGGAGGGCGATGGGGAAGGGAAAGTGAGGAAGAAGTGGGGAAAGAGGAGGAGGAGGAGGGAAAGAGGAGGAAGAGGAGGGTGATGGGGAAGGGAAAGTGAGGAAGAAGAGGGGAAAGAGGAGGAGGAGGAGGAGGAGGGAAAAGAGGAGGAAGAGGAGGGAGATGGGGAAGGGAAAGTGAGGAAGAAGAGGGGAATGAGGAGGAGGAGGAGGGAAAAGAGGAGGAAGAGGAGGGCGATGGGGAAGGGAAAGTGAGGAATAAGAGGGGAAAGAGGAGGAGGAGGAGGGAAAAGAGGAGGAAGAGGAAGGCGATGGGGAAGGGAAAGTGAGGAAGAAGAGGGGAAAGAGGAGGAGGAGGAGGGAAAAGAGGAGGAAGAGGAGGGAGATGGGGAAGGGAAAGTGAGGAAGAAGAGGGGAATGAGGAGGAGGAGGAGGGAAAAGAGGAGGAAGAGGAGGGCGATGGGGAAGGGAAAGTGAGGAAGAAGAGGGGAATGAGGAGGAGGAGGAGGAGGAGGAGGGAAAAGAGGAGGAAGAGGAGGGCGATGGGGAAGGGAAAGTGAGGAAGAAGAGGGGAATGAGGAGAAGGAGGAGGGAAAAGAGGAGGAAGAGGAGGGCGATGGGGAAGGGAAAGTGAGGAAGAAGAGGGGAATGAGGAGGAGGAGGAGGAGGAGGAGGAGGGAAAAGAGGAGGAAGAGGAGGGCGATGGGGAAGGGAAAGTGAGGAAGAAGAGGGGAATGAGGAGGAGGAGGAGGAGGAGGAGGGAAAAGAGGAGGAAGAGAAGGGCGATGGGGAAGGGAAAGTGAGGAAGAAGAGGGGAATGAGGAGGAGGAGGAGGAGGAGGAGGGAAAAGAGGAGGAAGAGGAGGGAGATGGGGAAGGGAAAGTGAGGAAGAAGAGGGAAATGAGGAGGAGGAGGAGGAGGAGGAGGAGGGAAAAGAGGAGGAAGAGGAGGGCGATGGGGAAGGGAAAGTGAGGAAGAAGAGGGGAAAGAGGAGGAGGAGGAGGGAAAAGAGGAGGAAGAGGAGGGTGATGGGGAAGGGAAAGTGAGGAAGAAGAGGGGAAAGAGGAGGAGGAGGAGGAGGAGGGAAAAGAGGAGGAAGAGGAGGGCGATGGGGAAGGGAAAGTGAGCAAGAAGAGGGGAAAGAGGAGGAGGAGGAGGAGGAGGGAAAAGAGGAGGAAGAGGAAGGAGATGGGGAAGGGAAAGTGAGGAAGAAGAGGGGAAAGAGGAGGAGGAGGAGGAGGAGGAGGAGGGAAAAGAGGAGGAAGAGGAGGGTGATGGGGAAGGGAAAGTGAGGAAGAAGAGGGGAATGAGGAGGAGGAGGAGGAGGGAAAAGAGGAGGAAGAGGAGGGTGATGGGGAAGGGAAAGTGAGGAAGAAGAGGGGGAAAGAGGAGGAGGAGGAGGAGGGAAAGAGGAGGAAGAGGAGGGTGATGGGGAAGGGAAAGTGAGGAAGAAGAGGGGAAAGAGGAGGAGGAGGAGGAGGAGGAGGAGGAGGAGGAGGAGGAGGAGGAGGAGGAGGAGGAGGAGGGAAAAGAGGAGGAAGAGGAGGGTGATGGGGAAGGGAAAGTGAGGAGAGGAGGGGAAGAGGAGGAGGAGGAGGAGGAGGGAAAAGAGGAGGAGAGGAGGGCGATGGGGAAGGGAAAGTGAGGAAGGAAGGAGGAGGGGGAAAGAGGAGGAAGGAGGATGGGGAAGGGAAGTGAGGAAGAAGAGGGGAAAGAGGAGGAGGAGGAGGGAAAAGAGGAGGAAGAGGAGGGTGATGGGGAAGGGAAAGTGAGGAAGGGAAGAGAGGGATGAGGAGGAGGAGGGAAGAGGAGGGAGAGGGGGATGGGAGGAAAGTGAGGAAGAGAGGAGGAAGGAGGAAGAGGAGGAGAGGGAGGAGAGAGGGGAGGGGGGAAGCTTTCTGCTTTCTTAGAACCAAGTTGCTGCACCTTCTCCAAAACAAAGCAGACAGAAAGAGAGCAAGATTAAAAGATTAAAATGGGTTTTACACTTTTCCTGTTTTTCTGTGCAACTCTTGAGTTAGATAAAAACATATTTAAGATGAATATTCATCTCACCATAATACAAAAAGGATGTTGAGACTTCGGGAGGAGTGCAGAGATGAACCATGGGGGTGATTAGGGGGCTGGAGGCTAAATATCTATGAAGAATAGTGAAAGAATTGGATATCTTTAATTTAACGAAGAGAAGGACAAGGGGAGACAGGATACTTTGGTCCAATATTGGAGGGGCTGCCCCAAAGAAGAGGCAGTCTGCCTCTTCTCCAAAGCCCTGAAGACAGGAGAAGAAGCAACGGATGGAAACTAATCATGGACAGAAGCAACCTGGAACTTAGGAGGAATTTCCTGACTTGCCTCTAGAAGTTGTAAATGCTCCAACACGGGAGGTTTTTAAGATGAGACTGGACAGCCACTTGTCAAAAATGTTACAGGGTCTCCTTACTTGAGCAGGGGGGTGGACTAGAAGACCTCCAAAGTCCCTTCCAACTCTCTTGTTCTGTTGCTTTGTTAAGACCTTCCCCATGAAAAGGCAAATTCAACTGGAGGAAAGAGATTTAAAAAGCCCTGAATAAATGAGGTTTTCGGGTGAGGTTCCTTGGCTAACTGTGTCACCTTCGGAAGGTGTGACAAAAGGACTTGCCAGGAATGGATGGATTGGGCGGGGGGGGGACTCCCTTTCAGTTTAAATGGCCTCAAGGAACCCCTGCAGTTCCTGGAAATCCTGACCTAGCAGAAGTCCAACCTGGAATCCTTTAAATGTTCATGTGGGATAAGTTTAATGCAGGAAATGTTTTCTTGCTTGGAATACAGATAGTCCTTGCTTAATGACTGGTTGCTTACTGACCATTTGAAGTTACAAAAGATGTTCTTAGATCTAATTATAATTCAGTCTGGAGTTCCTTCAGCTGTTCACGATGTGGGAGTGGGGGAGAGAGAGAGAGAGAGAGAAAGAGACAGACAGAAAGAGAGAGAGAAAGAGACCCAGAGAGAGAGAGAAAGAGAGGGAGAGAGAAAGAAAGAGACAGACAGAAAGAGAGACAGACAGAATGAGAGACAGAGAGAGAGAAAGAGAGGGAGAGAAAAAGAGAGGAAGAGACAGAGACAGAGACAGAGATAGAGACAGAGAGAGAGAGAGAGAGAGAGAGAGAGGGAGAGAAACATATACACATGAGCCACTTGACCAACTTTTGACCAGCTCACACTTACGGCCATTTGCAGCATCCTGTAGTCACTACATTTTCCAGTATTTTTAGCTGGTTTCTAGCCAAAAATGCCCATTGAGGAAAATGGGCTCCATTTCATAACCACTACGTTCATTTAACAACTGTGCAATTCATTTAGTGACTGCCACAAAAAAGATTGTAAAATCAGACACAGTCCCACCATGAGCGTGACTTAACAAACCACCATGACTTACAACGGTAATTCTGGATGGTCATATGACGGTCATAAGTAGAGAACGTGCTTTACGTTAAGGATGTGCAAATGCTGCCTGTAGAAACCCCTCCCTGGAAGGAGCCACTGGCTGTGTTTCTGCACCCTGACCGAAACATCTGCCTTCCAGATGTTTTGTCCCCCCTTACAGAACGAAACACAGCTGTTCCAAAGGCAGGAGTGCTCTGACGGCAGAGGGAAAAAGACACAACTGAGAGATTTCAATAAATCTAACAAGCAAATAAATCATAAATTTCCGAGATGGTCCTCGACATACGACTGCAACTCAGCCCAGCATTTTTGTTGTTCAGTGAGAGAAATTTGTTCAGTGAGTTTCCCCCTAGTGAGTCAACCTTTCTTGCCACTGTCGTTAAGTGAATCACTGCAGTGGTTAAATCAGCAACACAGTTGTTAAATGAATCCAGTTTCTCCGTTTGACTTTGCTTGTCAGAAGGTCGCAAAAAGGGTAATTCATGTGACATCCCCCCGTCCCTGGGACTCTGCGGCCGTCATAAATACGAGACAATTGCCAAGCATCCGAATTTAGATTGTGTGACCCTGGAGGTGCTGCCGTGGTCATCAGTGTGAAAAATGGTCATCGGTCCCTTTTTTCAGTGCCATGGTAACTTTGAATGGTCACTAAATGAACTATCGTAAATCAAAGACTCCCTGTAGTTGTGGCAGCCGAGGGTGAGTGGAGCAAAAGAGAGGAACAGCTGCTGAGAAGATCTTTGGGGGTGGGGAAAGGGGAGCAAGACACTAAATACTGCCCCCACCCCCAAAATAAATTTTTTCTGCAATCTCTGCAGGGGTGGGATGCAAATATTTTTACTACTGGTTCTGTGGGTGTGGCCAGGTGGGCGTGGCTTCTTCTTTTGCAGCACCCCGCCTTTGCTCCACTGTTTTGCCTCCTGGGCCAGGCAGTAAGACAGCGAGGGAGATCCCGGCACAGCTGATCGTCGAAACAGCTGATCATTGGGAGGAAAAAAAGAAAGAAAAGAAATACCGGTTTGGTTGAACCGGTAGCTGTTTTGTTACTACCAGTTTGGCCGAACAGTAACATTTTTTTTACTACCAGGTCGTTCAAACCAGTACAAACCGGTAGAATCCCACCACTGTGGGATTTTATCCTGGCTGCAACATGTCAGGTGCAAAATTTCAGGTGACCTCACATGAAGTTCCAGTTAAGCTGATTTTTTTCCTTGTGCCCATTTAGGGATTTTTTGACCTACGGCACAAATGGGAGCAGAATTCCCGTTGCTGAAGAAGGCAGTTGATAAATGAGTCATACCTGGTTTTATGGCCTTTTTGTCATGATTGATAAGCGAATCTCTAGTTGTTAAGAGAAGAGCAATAAAGACGATTAGGGGACTGGAGGCTGAAACATATGAAGAATGGTTGCTGGAATTGGGGATGTCTAGTTTAAGGAAGAGGAAGACTGGGGGGACATGATAGCAGTCTTCCAATATTTGAGGGGTGCCCCAAAGAAAAGAGGGGGTCAACCTATTCTCCAACATGGCAGGACAAGAAGCAATGGATAGAAACTCTTCAAGGAGTGAAGGAACTTAGAACTAAGGAGGAAATTTTTTATAGTGAGATCAACTAAACTTGCCTCCAGAAGTTGTAGGAACATGGTGGCTCAGTGGCTAAGACGCTGAGCTTGTCAATCAGAAAGGTTGGCAATCTGGCAGTTCGAATCCCTAGCGCCATGTCACAGAGTGAGCTCCCGTTACTTGTCCCAGCTTCTGCCAACCTAACAGTTCGAAAGCATGTAAAAAGGCGAGTAGAAAAATAGGGATCCCTTTGATGGGAAGGGAACAGTGTTCCGTGAGCTTTCGATGTTTAGTCATGCCGGTCACACGACCACGGAGACGTCTTCGGACAGCGCTGGCTCTTCTTCGGCTTTGTAATGGAGATGAGCAGCGCCCCCTAGAGCTGGAAATGACTAGCACATATTATGTGCAAGGAGAATCTTTAACCTTTCCCTTGACCAGAAGCTGTTTGTACTCCATCACTCCATCTGCTCCAATACTAGAAGCTTTCAAGAAGAGATTGGGCAACCATTTTTCTGAAATGGTATAGGGTCTCCTGCTTGAGCAGTTGGACTAGAAGACCTCCGAGGCCCCTTCCAACTCTCTTATTTGCCTTCAAAAAACATAGCAATGGACCAGTTCCATCCATAAAGATTCCTCTGTTTGCCATGGCCAGATTGCAGCATTTGAGGCACATACTCCTCTGTGTACTGAAAGGGATTGTGTGACATTTGCAGGCCAAACAATGTTTTCCTCATGTTGACATTCTCCTAAGGTTTAGGAATGCAACTCGCATCAACTCCAACCAGCGGAAGCAACGACCTTCTCTGCCCTGCCTGAGGACTGGGAAAGGAGGCAGGACAAGGAACAATGGGCGGAAACTCATCCAGGAGGGATTCAACCTGGAATTAAGGAGGAATTTCCTAACAGTGGGGACAATTAATCAGTGGAACAGCTGGACTCCAGAAGTTGTGGGTGCTCTATCACTGGGGGGGGGGGAGTTATAAAAAGAGACTGGGCAGCATTTGTCTGAAATGGTATAGGGACTCCTGTTTGAGCAGGGGGATGGAGTAGATGACCTCCGAGGTCCCTTCCAGCTCTATCCTGATTGATTGATTGAACTGTTAATTATCAGCTGATGGGCTCTCATGGGTTCCCTCTGTGTGACTGTGTTTATGCTGAACCTCAAGTCACACCAGGCACCAACTAGGACAGAGGTCTGCAAACTTGGTAACTTTAAGGCTTGTGGACTTCAACTCCCAGAATTCTCCAGCCAGCTTTGAAGCTCACAAGTCTTAAAGTGGCCAAGTTTGGTGACCCTTCAACTAGGAGTTGCATTTGCAACATGCAAGCTTTGTTAGGGTTTGTCTCGGTTATATCTTTCTCATGTTGGTTACTTTTTCTGTGCAAAAAACAGCTAATGGCCTCATTCAGTAAGGTCATCCTCAATTTACAATGGTTCGTTTAGTGACTGTTCGATTTTACAATGCTCCTGAAAAAAGTAACCCAGGACTGTTTTTTACACCTATGACAATTGCAGCATCCCCTCTGGTCACATGATCAAAATTCAGAGGCTTGGCAACTGGCATGTACTTACGACAGTTGTACCGTGATCCCCTTTTGTGACCTGACAAGAAAGTCAATGGGGGCAAAACCAGATTCACTGAAAATCTTAATTTAATTTAGCTGCAGTGATTTGCTTAACAAGAAAGATCACAAAATGGGACTAAACTCACTTAACAAATAGCTTGGTGGGCGTGGCAGGGAAAAGATACTGCAAAATCCTCCTTCCCTCTCCAGCCCACTAACCTGCTTTCCAGCTCCATTCTCCTGGGCATGGCAATCCAAGGAGACCCAGCCGATCAGCTGGGACTCAATGGGAGGCAGGGAAGAGATGGGGTTGGCGGGGCCAGTCAGAGGCGGGATTGGCAGGTTCTCTGAACTACTCAAAATTTTTGCTACGGGTTCTCCAGAACTGGTCAGAACTGGTTGAATAATATCTCTGTGTCAGGGCTGCGACATGCAACCCTATTCAAATCATAAGTCTCTAGCCACATCTCTCAGAGTAAAAAAAAAAAATGATTTATTAGGAGTTGACATGTTGGCATTTCCTGGTTGGTGCCGACTCTAAGACACACCATTCATTTCTCCCTTGACCCTGGTCTTCACCCCTCCCCCTGGATGGATCTTCTCCAATGGGATACATCCATAGCCAAGAGTCATCAATCATGCTCTCCAGTCATAATCTTGCATGCCAACAGTTTTGGCTGCCAAGGCGATTATCTGAGCTATTTAAGGAATGCACTGCTTTCCACCCCCTCCTTTTCTGCTGGCGACTAAAAAGACCAAAGGAGTATTTTTTTAGTTGACACTCTGGCTAGGAAGCAGGAAATCATTGAATTTTCTGCTTTTTAGCTAATCTAAATCATGCGGTACAGCTGATCCCCCCACCTCGCTGTTGTACTTACCTCGCCAGGAGGCTTCCCTGAGGCCCAGTAGGCAAAACATGGGGTGCAGGGGGGTGCTGGGAAAGGAAAAGAAGAAAAACCACCACCTAGCCACGCCCACCTAGCCACGCCCACAGGACCAGTAGTAAAAATATTTGAATCCCACCACGGGTTGCAAGTCCCTTCACATTCTTCTCTGCTGGAAAAAATATCAGAAAATGAAACACTGGATCCTAAAGGGATCTGTCAAAATTTCCAGAAGGGTAACAGAGAGAGAGAGAGAGAGAAAGAGAAAGAGAAAGAGACATACACACAGAGAGAGACAGAGGGAGAGGGAGGGAGAGAGAGACAGAGAGAGACAGAGGGGTGAGAGAGAGAGAGAGAGAGAGAGAAAGAGAAAGAGAAAGAGACATACACACAGAGAGAGACAGAGGGAGAGGGAGGGAGAGAGAGACAGAGAGAGACAGAGGGGTGAGAGAGAGAGAGAGAGAGAGAGAGAGAGAAAGAGAAAGAGACATACACACAGAGAGAGACAGAGGGAGAGGGAGGGAGAGAGAGACAGAGAGAGACAGAGGGGTGAGAGAGAGAGAGAGAGAAAGAGAAAGAGACATACACACAGAGAGAGACAGAGGGAGAGGGAGGGAGAGAGAGACAGAGAGAGACAGAGGGGTGAGAGAGAGAGAGACATACACACAGAGAGAGACAAAGGGAGAGGGAGGGAGAGAGAGACAGAGGGGTGTGTGTGAGAGAGAGAGAGAGAGAAAGAAAGAGACATACACACAGAGAGAGACAGAGAGAGACAGAGGGGTGAGAGAGAGAGAGAGAGAAAGAGAAAGAGAAAGAGACATACACACAGAGAGAGACAGAGGGAGAGGGAGGGAGAGAGAGACAGAGAGAGACAGAGGGGTGAGAGAGAGAGAGAGAGAGAGAGAAAGAGAAAGAGACATACACACAGAGAGAGACAGAGGGAGAGGGAGGGAGAGAGAGACAGAGAGAGACAGGGGTGAGAGAGAGAGAGAGAGAAAGAGAAAGAGACATACACACAGAGAGAGACAGAGGGAGAGGGAGGGAGAGAGAGACAGAGAGAGACAGAGGGGTGAGAGAGAGAGAGACATACACACAGAGAGAGACAAAGGGAGAGGGAGGGAGAGAGAGACAGAGGGGTGTGTGTGAGAGAGAGAGAGAGAGAAAGAAAGAGACATACACACAGAGAGAGACAGAGAGAGACAGAGGGGTGAGAGAGAGAGAGAGAGAGACATACACACAGAGAGAGACAGAGGGAGAGGGAGGGAGAGAGAGACAGAGAGACAGAGGGGTGAGAGAGAGAGAGAGAGAGAGAGATACACACAGAGACAGAGGGAGAGGGAGGGAGGGAGAGAGAGACAGAGGAGTGAGAGAGAGAGAGAGAGAAAGAGACATACACACAGAGAGAGACAGAGGGAGAGGGAGGGAGAGAGAGACAGAGAGAGACAGAGGGAGAGAGAGACAGAGAGAGACAGAGAGAGACAGAGAGAGACAGAGGGGTGAGAGAGAGAGAGAGAGAGAGACATACACACAGAGAGAGACAGAGGGAGAGGGAGGGGGAGAGAGACAGAGAGACAGAGGGGTGAGAGAGAGAGAGAGAGACATACACACAGAGACAGAGGGAGAGGGAGGGAGGGAGAGAGAGACAGAGGAGTGAGAGAGAGAGAGAGAGAGAGAGACATACACACAGAGAGAGACAGAGGGAGAGGGAGGGAGAGAGAGACAGAGGGGTGTGTGTGAGAGAGAGAGAGAGAAAGAAAGAGACATACACACAGAGAGAGACAGAGAGAGACAGAGGGGTGAGAGAGAGAGAGAGAGAGAGAGACATACACACAGAGAGAGACAGAGGGAGAGGGAGGGAGAGAGAGACAGAGAGACAGAGGGGTGAGAGAGAGAGAGAGAGACATACACACAGAGACAGAGGGAGAGGGAGGGAGGGAGAGAGAGACAGAGGAGTGAGAGAGAGAGAGAGAGAGAAAGAGACATACACACAGAGAGAGACAGAGGGAGAGGGAGGGAGAGAGAGACAGAGACAGAGGGGTGAGAGAGAGAAAGAGAGAGAGAGAAAGAGACATACACACAGAGAGAGACAGAGGGAGAGGGAGGGAGAGAGAGACAGAGAGAGACAGAGGGGTGAGAGAGAGAGAGAGAAATGTTTCAGGAGAAACATTTATTCTGGCATCAATTTTCCTGAACTAACATTCGCTTCGTTTGATGCGCAGAGTTTCATGCTGAGTTTGAAAACAATGGATTGACAACTGTTAAGGGTGGAAGAAAATGAAGTCCAGATAGTGATAATTGCCTTCTGGACAGCAGCCATTCCCAAGCGGTTCTTAAATATCGCACTAAAGTCCTTGCATTAAATTCTAACTTCTTTTAACTGGTTGTGTGTTTGTTAGTTAAGCCCAATTGCCTCTCGTGGTTATTGTCCTGCAGAAAATAGTGCTTGCTCTGTATTTTCAGATTGTTTTTAGAGGATTGTTTTCTTTTTATAAACTTCTGGCCAGCTTAAAAAAAAAAATCTAATTTGGAAGCAGAGATCTTGCACTCCCTGATTCATTACTTTTATTAATCATTTTATTAATAACGATTCTAGGACTAGTTACACTGGATCACCAAAACACAGTTATTTCTGGAGGGCATCCCGGACATATTTGTACATCGGGTTCTGTGAATTTTTTTTTAAATAAAATAAACTATATTAATATATTTAGGAGATTAACATCTCTCGTCTTTTGTTCCGGAGCTCAAGGCACCAGACACAACGTTCCCATTTTCCCACTGCAACTTTCAGATTTAGGTTTGATTTTGTCTATCTGGGGTGAGATTGATTGACCTTCCTGGGTCACAGAGCAACAGAATGCGGCACAAAGCTCCCCACTGGTGACAGGAAGAGCATCCGGCCATTAAACGCTCTGCTAGCTCCATTCAGTGGCCCAGACTCCAACCCTCAAGGGATGATGATAAGAGTAACACAATTACAGAATTGGAAGGGACCTTGGAGGTCTTCTAGCTGAACCCCCTACCCCAAGAGGAGGTGACTTTATATCATTCCGGACAAATGGCTGTCCAATTTCTTCTTCAAAAGCTCCAGTGATGGAGCATCTGCAGCTTTGAAGACAAGCCATTCGGTCACAGAATAGAGGCTGAGCCCCCTTCTCTGAGGCAGCCCATCAAGTGCTGGAAGACAGCTATCATGTCACCCCCTTTGTCCTTCTCTTCCTTAGACCAGACATATCTAATTTCCACAATTGTATAGAAGGCAAGTGTTGTGGCCTGCCAGCGGCCAGTGGAGCTGGCAGCTGATTCAGACAGTGAGGAGGTTGGGGAGGAACATGGGCCAGTTCTGGAGTCTGGGGAAGGCAGAAAGAGGGCCAGGCCATCTGACAGTTGCCTTCAGAGTCGGAGACCAGTGGGGCAGAAGAACAGCTGGAGCCTGTTCCCAGTATGCGCATGCACAGAGCTGCCAGGAGAAGGGAACAGCTAAGGAACAAGGGTCGACTCGGGAATAAAGGCACAGGTGGATGGTGAATGGCCCCTCCCAGAAGGAATAAAAGAGGAGTGGGAGTGGGGTTTGGCAGGAGACAGTTCATTTGTGTGAAGATCTGTTCCTGCATTCTTGCCAAGTCTTGTTTGCTACAGTGTGGCGTTTGGAAACTATCTGCCTGGCAGCTCTCCAAGCCTGATCAAGGTCTGTCGTTGTGAAATCTCTTGAAAGACTGTTTGCTGGGACTTTGCTGGAGTGGAATTCACTTTGACCTAAATAAAAGGGGTTTTATCGGGACGAGGAGTCGGCTTTGTGATCTTGGGAAGGTCTAGGTCAGAACAGCAAGTTCTAATCCATGGAACTAAGTTCCATGTCAAAAGAAAGAGAAAATTGGGGCCCTGAGAGAATCCATTTTCCATCGTAGCTTTGTTAGAAGAACCAGGAAACCAGATCAAGGCCAGGAGCATCCCTTCCCCTCTTTTTTCCTCCATCCCTTTCCCTCCTTCTTATTACATCTTTTAATTTGGTAAATTCAGGTTAAAGACCTGCCTGGATCTGATTATCCCATGAAGACTTTCAAACTCCTGGCATGAAATATTGTTGTTTTAAATAAGCGAAGAAAGCCATGTTCAGATTTTGCAAAGACCATAGTTGGATTAAGGATTAATAGTTGGATTAAGGCAGAATCTGGGCCCATTAAAACAGAGGTCTCCAAACTTGGCAACTTTAAGACTTGTGGACTGCAACTCCCAGATTTCTCCAGACAGCATATTCCACAAGTTTTAAAGTTACCAAGTTTGGGGACTCCTGCATTAAAATGTCATCCTTGCAGATGTTTCCTAGGATGATTTGATTGCTTTTTGTACCCTATGACTATCATTAAGTGTTGTACCTGATGATTTTTGACTCTTGACAAATGTATCTTTTCTTTTTATATACACTGAGAGTATTTGCACTGAAGACAAATTCCTTGTGTTTCCAATCACACTTGGCCAATAAAGAATTCTATTCTATTCTATTCTATTCTATTCTATTCTATTCTATTCTATTCTATTCTATTCTATTCTATGGTTGGCTGGGATTGTTTAGTGCTGGTTTCCAGTTTTTCCACCCTCTCCTACTTGGTTACTCACAGAGTAGATGGTTACTCACTTGGCCTAGATGCCCCTGACCAAGTCCTACAAGATATTAAGAGGAATAAATTTTATCAGTGGTTGGAATTGAGAGGAAGGAGTTGGAGCAGAAAATAACGAGGATCTATAGAAACTGAAGTGGAGAGTAGTGAATAAAATGGCTGTCTAAAAATTAGCAATGTATGAGGTGTTATGCTGCAAATATAAATGAACATACTGCATAGAATAATAATATAAAATTCTCAATGCATCCTGAGTATAATATTATTTGTTTTATACCTTAAGGGTATATGGCAGAGAAAATGCCAGGACAGTTACACCGTGTCCAATATTTTAATATATAATCAATAAAATTTATTTTTTTTAAAGATACTAAGAGGGATCTTAAACAGGTTAACAGAGTTGGGAGGGACCTTGGAGGTCATCTAGTCCACCCCCCCTCCGCCCAAGCAGGAGACCCTGCACCATTTCCTGACAAACGGCAGTCCAGTCTCTTCTTCAAAGCTGCCAAGTGATGAAGCTCCCACAACTTATGAAAGCATGGAGGACAAAAGGGCCCCCAAGTCAGTTTTAATGTCTTGTTTTATAAATAAAGGAGTAAAATGATGCTTTGGGGGTTGTCATGGAGAGGGAAGGGCTCAGCCGTGTCTCCAAAGGACCAGAAGGCAGGAGAAGAAGCGACAGATGGAAACTCAACAAGGAGAGAAGCAACCTGGAACTATGGAGGAATTTCCTCAGGAGTGAGCACGAATTAACCCGTGGAACAGCTGGACTCTAGAAGTTGCAGGTGCTCCATCGCTGGAGGTTTTCAGTAAGAGACTGGACAGCCAGTTGTCTGAATGGCATAAGGTCCCTCTTCAGTGGGAGGTTGGACTAGAAGACCTCTAAGGTCCCTTCCAACTCTGTCATTTGTTCTTCTGATCATTAAAGAGAGATTCAGCTTAAAATTAAGGAGAAATTTCCTCACAGTCAGCACAATTATCCAGTGAAACGACTTGCATCATGGAGGATTTTAAGAAGAGACAGGACAGCCATTTATCTGGAATGGTATAAGGTCTTCTGCTTGAGCCAGGGTTGGACTAGAAGACCTCTAAGGTCCCTTCCAACTCAGTTATTTGTTCTTCTGATCATTAAAGAGAGATTCAGCTTAAAATTAAAGAGAAATTTCCTCACAGTCAGCACAATTATCCAGTGAAACGACTTGCATCATGGAGGATTTTAGAGAAGAGACGGGACAGCCATTTATCTGGAATGGTATAAGGTCTTCTGCTTGAGCCAGGGTTGGACTAGAAGACCTCTAAGGTCCCTTGCAACTCTGTTATTTATTCTTCTGATCATTAAAGAGAGGTTCAGTTTAAAACTAAGGAGACATTTCCTCACAGTTAGAATAATTATCCAGTGGGACGACTTGTCTCTTAAACTTGTGGGTGCTCCATCACTGGAGGCTTTTAAGAAGAGCCTGGACAGCCATTTGTCTGAAACAGAATAGAGTTTCATCCTGCGTAAGCAGGGGGTTGGACTAGAAAACCTCTCAGGTCCCTTCCAACTCTTGTATTTGTAGATTGTGATAGTTAAAGAGAGATCAAACCTTTAATTAAGGAGAAATTTCCTCACAGTGAGAACAGTTGTCCACTGGAACGGCTTCCCTCCAGAAGTTGTGGGGCTCCATCATGGGAGGTTTTTAAAAAGAAATTAGATGGTCATTTATCCAAAATGGTACCCAGTCTGCTGCTTGAGCAGAGGTTGGACTAGAAAACCTCCAAGATCTTTTCCAACTCTGTTATTTTGTATTGTAACAGAATAATAGATTTGGAGAGGGACCTTGGAGGTCTGCTAATCCAACCCCCTGTTAGGCAGGGAACCTACTCCGCCATTTCAGACAAATGGTTCTCCAATCTCTTCTTTAAAACTTCCAGTGATGGAGTACCCATCACCTAGATCCTCCTTCTCTGCCTTCCTCTTCGTTCCTCCTCCTTTTTCCTCCTTCCGATCCCTCCTTCCTCCTTCCTCTCCTCCTCCTTTTCCTGCTCCTTCCTCCTTCCTCCTCTACCTCCTCCTCCTTCCTCTTCCTCCTCCTCCTTCCTCCTCTTCCTCTTCCTGCTCCTCCTCCCTCCTTTTCCTCCTCTTCCTCCTTCTCCTTCCTCTTCCTCCTCCTCCTTCCTCCTCCCCTCCTCCCTCTTCCTCCTCCTCCTCCTTTTCCTCCTCCTTCCTCCTCTTCCTTCCTCCTTTTCCTCCTCCTCTCCTTCCTCCTCTTCCTCCTCCTTCCTCCTCCTTCCTCTTCCCCCTCCTTCCTCTTCCTCCTCCTCCCTCCTCTTCCTCTTCCTTCCTCCTTCCTCTTCCTCCTCCTCCCTCCTTTTCCTGCTCCTTCCTCCTTCCTCCTCTACCTCCTCCTCCTTCCTCTTCCTCCTCCTCCTTCCTCCTCTTCCTCTTCCTGCTCCTCCTCCCTCCTTTTACTCCTCTTCCTCCTTCTTTCTCCTTCTCCTTCCTCTTCCTCCTCCTCCTTCCTCCTCCCCTCCTCCCTCTTCCTCCTCCTCCTTTTCCTCCTCCTTCCTCTTCCTCCTCCTCCTTCCTCCTCTTCCTTCCTCCTTTTCCTCCTCCTCTCCTTTCTCCTCTTCCTGCTCCTCCTCCCTCCTTTTCCTCCTCTTCCTCCTTCTTCCTCCTTCTCCTTCCTCTTCCTCCTCCTCCTTCCTCCTCTTCCTTCCTCCTTTTCCTCCTCCTCTCCTTCCTCCTCCTTCCTCTTCCCCCTCCTTCCTCCTCTTCCTCCTCCTCCCTCCTGCTCCTCCTTCCTCCTCAACCCCCTGCAACCCCCACTCTCCTTTGAGTACTGATGACGTTAGCTAATTTGCTAATGAAACATCCGCCAGGAACCCACCAAGCTCAGAGACCATCCTGGGCCCCACAGTCCAACCCTGAGCTGCAAAGATTCTCTTCAATGTCTTTTTTGGGACGCTCCCCAGCCGAAACAAGTCTCCAGAGAGTTTCTTGCTGAATCTTTTCTCTCCACCTCGCCATGCTCTGATGCCCTTTTGCCAGCTTAACACACAGTATTAATAACACACAGGCAAACAACCGATACAAACTCAAGGCAAACTGCTCCAAACTTGATTGCAGCAAATACGACCTCAGCCACAGAGGGGTCAACGCCTGGAACGCCCTGCCCGACTCCGTGGTTCCAGCCTCAACAACCCCTCACAGCTTCAACCTCAAACTGTCTACCGTGGACCTCACCCTATTCCTAAGGGGTCCTGAAAGGGGGCATATGCATAAGTGCACCAGCGTGCCTACCATCCCCATTTATCTGTATTTACTTCCTTTGTTCATGTTTATGTTTGTTGGAAGTTAAAACCCACCCCTCTCTAAGGAAAATGAAATATTTTGAGATATACTCAAAAGGCAGAATATTTCCCCTAAAGGAAAAGTAGAAACTCAAAGAGGCAGAAACTCAGCCCCCCCCCCCCCCCCCACACACACACATTTGCTAATGGACCATTACTCTGATCTAGGCCAGTCTATTTTACCTTAGTTTAGAATTCTTTATTGGCCAAGTGTGATTGGACACACAAGGAATTTGTCTCAGTGAAAATGCTTTCAGTGTACATAAAAGAAAAGATACATTCATCAAGAATCATAAGGTACAACAATAATAGTCATAGGGTACAATAAGCAATCAAATCATACTAGGAAACAATCAATATAAATAGTAATATACAAGTCACAAAGTTACAGTCATACAGTCACAAGTGGGAGGGGATGGGTGGTAAGAAGGGATGAGACGATTAATAGTAATAGTAGTGCAGACTTTGTAATAGTTGAACTGAACAGTGTGGATGGAATTATTTGTTTAGCAGAGTGATGGCGTGTGTCCAGTTGTTCTGGTGTGCAGGGCTCTATACCGTCGTTTTGAGGGTGGAAGTTGAAACAGTTTATGTCCAGGATGTGAGGGGTTTGTAAATACTTTCACAGCCCTCTTTTTGACTCGTGCAGTATGCAGGTCCTCGACGGAAGGCAGGTGGGTAGTAATTGTTTTTTCTGCAGTCCTAATTATCCTCTGAAGTCTGTGTCTGTCCTATTGGGTTGCAGACTGTTAGATCGGAGGCAGATCGGTTCGACAGAGACACGAGACCATTCTGTGAGTTCAGCTCTTTATTAGGTTTGGGTAAAGGTCTGAGAATGCGAGCCGCGGCAGCCCTTCATATAGGGCTGGCTCACGGCTCGGCAGCCAATGGCAGCACTTTGAATCTCCCGCGATCGGCACAGCTAATTGCAGTAGATTCCTAGCGCTCCAATCATGGCTGACCTGTTGACCAATCAGGTCTTCGCTGGTCTGGACCAATCGGGTGCGAGGGTTTCTGAGTATGCTAATACTGTACACAGACAGTTATAGAGGTGCAGATGACAGACTCCATTGTTCCTCTGTAGAACTGGATCAGCAGCTCCTTTTGGACAGTTTGAGCTTCCTGAGTTGGCGCAGAAAGAACATTCTTTGTTGGGCTTTTTTGATGACGTTTTTGATGTTAGGTGTCCATTTTAGATCATATGATACAATAGAAACTAGAAATTGGAAGGTCTCTACTGTTGATACTGTGTTGTCTAATATTGTAAGAGGTGGTAGTGTGGGACGGTTTCTTCTAAAGTCTATCACATAACATTTACCTACTCCAGGTAAAGCTATGATAGGAATTGCCCAAAGCCCTTTCATTACATCATCCCCCAGCAAGGCTCAACCAAGCCTGGGACTCAGGACAGCCCACCGAGTTGCCCCTGCAGGGTCCTATGTGAGTCTGACAACCAATCAGAATACAAGCTCCAATTCAAATTCCCAACAGAGGCTATAAAACCCAGAGACCCTCTGCATCTCCCTCCTTCTTTCTTCCCCCAAGGCACGCGATCCTGTCCACCATTAAACCATCTTCCAAATAGTCACCATGTTTCCAGTGTCTTTCTTCCCCACTTGGAACTGAACCCAGAAGGCTATTTCTTCCAACATGTTCACACTTATGCTTGTTATCCTGTACATGTTTGACAAACAAATATAATCCAAGAAAGATAAATAAAAAGGAAACTGGTGAAAGTGGTGCTTTCTAGGCACACCACCTAACCAGGCTTCCCTTCCCTGTGGCTTTCAGGCTGTCTCATGCCCTGCTTGCCTCAACTTCCCTGGCTGTCATTCCAGGCCTGCTGGAAGGAAGCCACAGCAGTGGCAGTGAGCCTGCAGGCCAATGTTTCAATTAATTGCACATGGAGCTAAACTAATGAAAAAAATGGGAGGCTTAGCACCAGTTTCTCAGAACAAGGCTTGCCAGTTATAGATCCATGTCATTAGTTACAGAGAAATTGCAAGAAGGAAAAAAAAGGGGGGGAACCAGAAAAAGAGAATGAAAAACAACAACTGTTGCATAACTAACTTGTAGTTCACATGTAAGTTAGCACACAGCTGGGTGAGGCATCCTTAAGGACAACCGGTCCCAGATCAAGCCTGCCTGGATCTCGTTCTCTCTTTTTTTTTTTTAAACAAATTTTATTAATTTTACAGAAGACACAATCCACAAACATACAAAACACAAAACCTAAACAAAACTAAAAGATCTTTTCTGAAGGCTGTCTGATCCCGGGTTAAAACTCTTCACACAGACACAAATTCAAACATCATATTCATCCCATATATCCTTCCATATCTTATTATCATTTTCTTTTTTATATATATATATAAAAACCATTTTTATCAATTTTATAAAAACAATGCACAAAGAATCAAGGCATAACAGCTTATAAATTCTTTTCTAGAAAAAATAATAATAAAAGACCAATAGAGCATAACAATTCCAAATTATAGTATCAATACTTTATCTATTTAACTTCATATCTTATCCCTACTTCTCCTTTTCATCCAAATTATTTCTTATTAATTAAAATTTTATTGCCTTTTATCAATATACAAAATCCAAAAAAAAAACCATAACAAAACCTTTATATATCCTTCCATATCTTATTACCATTTTCAATAACATTCTTTGTCTGTTCTATTTCCAACTATCCATTCATCTTTTTTCTTTTATTATACTTCTCCTATACACCAATTGGAGTAACGTCTATAACTCATTACCCTTAAAAGTACTTCGTATAACAATTTTTCTTGGGATTCTGTTTCAAAGATTCTAAAATTACACAATGAATTTTATACTCTAAATACACATATAAAAACCACAATCTTATGTACCCTCCAGAATCCCTCTTTTATCCTAAATTAAATTCACCCATTGTCTCTGAATAAACTTTTTTTCTTTAGATCTTGCTTCCCCCCATTAAGGCTTCTCCTCCCCCCCTTTCTCTCTTGCTTATTCTTCTCCTTGCCCTTTTTACCCCTTTGTCTTTTCTCCTCCCTTTTCTTACTCCTTTTCCTTTGCTTTCTAACCTTGCCTCCACCTTTTCGCTCATTTTTCTCTTTTTTGGTTGTTTTTATAATTCTTAAAATCCCCTTTTTCTTATCCTTTTTCTCCTCCTCCCCGGAAAGAACCCATTGTTCATCAAAGATGGCTTCTTCTTCCTCTTCTTCTTTGTCCCAGTCCTTCTGCTGCGTAGTCAACTTTTCATAAGTACATAACGCCATTTCTAAAAATTGAAACAAAGCGCCCAAAGTATCTTCCTTTTTATATTTTTGATATTCAGTCTTTAGTTCATCCACAAGCGATGCCATTATGAAAAGAGAAACTTTTCCCAAAACAACCACAAGTATTTTTAATCAAAAACAATTCAAAAAAAGTTCCAAAAGTTAATACTTTTCTTCCTTCTTCTCTTTCTCTTTCTGGGGTTAATGTTTAATCAAAGAGGTCCAATTACCATATACCTTTCTTTGGGGTTCTAGGCAATCTCCTCCTTTTTCAGCTTCTGCTCCAATTTTTTTTCCTCTCCCTTCCCACTTGAAATGTCAGTTTTAAATAATCAGAAATCCATACCTCCAACAAGGGTTTCCCAATTTCTCCTTCTCTTGAGTTACATTGTTTTCTAAAGACCATTAGAATGCTGTCTGTGGAATGAAAACCATTTCAGGTCATTGTTACAGCCTCTGCAGGCTTGTTTTCATCGGAGCAAGCCAGCTTTTGGTGACCTTCCAGTGGTCAATTCTCATGGTTCCCCAGCCAGCAGGGGGATTCTGACGAGAGATTCAGAAAGTTATGGGCCATGAATAACCTACAGTTGGGTTAATAGTTTCTACTCTGAGAAGGCAGAAAGAGAAGGTGGCTCTCTGGTGCACAGGGTGGACGTGCAACTGTGGGGTCTTTGGTGCTCTCTGAGCTTCCTTGCAGACGTTTCATGACCCAACTAGGTAACTTCATCCGTGCAAGAATGGAATGGAATTGAGGAGAAGGAAGAGGAAAACTGTAGGGTCCTTGGTACTTTCTGGTTTGGTTGTTTGTTTGTGGACGTTTCATGATCCAACTAGATAAATAACATCATCAGGGCTAGAAGGGAGTGGGGCTTGTGGAGAGGAGGAGGAGGAAAAGGAAGGGAAGTAGGGAGGGGAGAAAGAGGAGGACTATGAGGTCTTTGGTGATCTCCAAGCTTGGTTGTTTTCTTGCAGACTTTTTATGACCCAACCATGTAACATAATCAGTGCTGAGAGGGATTGCAGAGGGCAGGAGAAGGAAGAGGGGGGAGGGGGAGGAAGCAGAGGAGGAAGAGGAGGAAAGCTATAGGGTTCTTGGTACTCTCTTGAATTGGTTTGTTCTCTTGCAGATGTTTCATGACCCAACTAGATAACACCATCAGCGCTAGAAGGGAGTAGGGTTTGCTCTCTGTTTATATGCAGCACTTGCCCTGTCAGGGTGGATGTGAGTGTTATTTTTTTCTTAGTGATTCCTTGATTAAGCTATTATTAAATGATTGTTTGTCTGATTCAGTAGTTTCTTGATTGGGGCATTATTTACTTCTTAGTTGATTATTTATTTATTTTATTTGTCAAGCAAGTATTAGATAACAGAAATAAGTATCAGCATGGTTATGAATACATGAAATGGATATGAATAAAAAAGAATCAATAGGACAGGGACGGTAGGCACGTTGGTGCGCTTATGCAGACCCCTACAGATCTCTTAGGAAAGGGGTGAGGTCAATAGTAGTGTTCTGTCCTTATTAGCATTCTTGAGATCCCCGCGTTTTGATTGGCCAAAGCGCGGGGCACTCTGATTGGTCAGGCGAGCCGCGCCGATTGGCTCGCTAAGAATCTCCCGCGATTGGTCCATTCGGATCGCGGGAGATTCAAAGCGGTGCCATTGGCCGCGGCCGCCGCGGCTAAAAGAATAAAAGCCGTGATCTTTTTCCCTTTGCCCCAGTTCGGTTCCAACCTCAAATAAAGAGCTTGAATTGAAGTCACCGACTCCTGGCATCATTTCACGGACACAACACTGGCGACGAAGGTGGGATCCAGGCCCTGAACCGAACCACATGTCCGACGGAAGCCAGACGAACCACCACGATGGCGAAAATCGCACCCCCAGCACCCTTCAACCCCGCCACCGAGGACTGGGAATCGTACTCCGACCGATTCCGCATGTTCCTCGAGTGCAGCGACCTGAAGGACGCCACCGGCCCCATGAAGCGCGCCGTCTTCCTGACCCACTGCGGGACCGAGGTATTCAAGATGGCCAAGGCGCTTGCCAAACCCGCCGATGTGACCGCGATGGACTGGGACGTCCTCGAGCCAATACTTCGGTGGCACTACGCCCCAGAGGTACCCACCCTGATCCGACACAACGAATTCTACCGTCGGGACCAGAGGTCGGGTGAGAGCTTCAGCGACTTCGTCGCCGAGCTGCGGCGCCTAGGGGGGCTCTGCTAATTCGACAACCTGAACGACGCCCTGCGAGACCGAATCATGCTCGGTTTGTGGGACCCCGTCCTCCAGAGCCGGCTGATGGCCAAGGGCAACATCAGCCTAGCAGACACCCTCACCGCAGCCGCAGCCGCCGAAGCGACCCAAACTTCCGCCGACCGCATGCGCAGACCGAACACTGGGGACCGCAGCGGAAACAACAACCCAGCGAGGTCGACCGAGGCCCAACCCGAGACGACTACTCACCAGGGCGACTTCCACTCGGCATCGGGCACTTCCGAGGATGAGGAGGACATCCATCGCCTCCAGACAGGCCGCGACCCACAGAACCGGCGGGATCGTAAGTCGAGGACCAACTGTGCCGGTTGCGGCAGCAACCACCCCAGGTCAGAATGCCAGTTTTTTGAATCGATCTGCCGGCATTGCGACAAGAAGGGACACATCGCCCGTGTCTGCTGCCTAAAGAAGAATCGCAGCCCGGCACGATGGGACCAGAGCGACCGGAGGAGAGAGAGCACACCACCCCGGACCAGAGATCGCCTCTCGGACAACAGATGGGACCAGAACGGATGATCCCTGCGAGGCGGCGATAACCGGCGAAGAGAGGAGATCCATCAGACGGTCACCATCGGCCATGCCATCACCAATGATGCCCGGAAGGTCCACGTGGAGGTAGGCATCGAGGGCCAGCCATGCAAAATGGAGGTGGGCTCCGGGTCCTACCTCTCCATGATTGCATAGCATGAAATAAAGCGCTTGGTGCCTACCTTCCAAAGGAGGAACATAGACAGCCAGAGACTCATTGTAAAGGACTACCAGGGAAACCGCATCCCGGTAGTCGGAACCAAACACTTCAACATCACCTATAAAGGCCACACCGAAAGACTTCCCCTGACAATCGTCGACCGCGACCGCCCAAGCCTACTGGGACTGCAATGGTTCGCCTCGCTCGACATTGCACTCACGGGAGTCGACCACGTCACCGACGACAGCTGGCAGCAGCAACTGGCCCGGGAATTCCAAGAGGTCTTCGACGGAAACCTAGGCAAGTACTGAGGGCCCCTTATATCTTTCAACCTAGACCCAAACGTCCCCCCAAAACACCTGAAACCAAGGCGGGTGCCATTCGCACTTAAACCCAAGATAGACGAGCAAATTGACAAGCTCGTCAAGCAAGGGGTCCTACAGCCCATAGACCACGCCCGGTGGGAGACCCCCATAGTCACCCCGATCAAGCCCGATGGGTCGGTGAGGATCTGTGGGGACTATAAGGCCACCCTAAATGGCGCGCTACAACAAAGCGCCTACCCCGTCCCAGTAGTGCAACACCTACTGCAATCACTGGGAGGGGGCAAGGTTTTCGCCAAGCTCGACCTCGCCCAGGCATACCAACAGTTGCCGGTCGACGAGCAAACGGCAGAAGCGCAAACCATAGTCACCCACCGGGGGGCATTTAAATGCAACCGACTCCAATTCGGAGTCAGCGTGGCACCGGGAATATTCCAAAGCTTAATGGAAAGACTACTGCAGGGCATCAAGGGGGTGGTACCTTACTTCGACGACATCCTAGTGTCGGCAGCCAACCAAGCCAAACTAGAGGGTCGCCTAAGAGAGGTCCTAACCAAATTTAAAGAGACCGGGCTAAAGGTCAAGAGGGAGAAATGCCAGCTATGCACGGAACGGGTCGAATTCCTAGGATACCTCCAAGACCGTCACGGCATTCACCCCACAAACAAAAAAATCAAGGCGATCAAAGAAGCCCCCACACCCAAGTCCAAGACGGAACTACAGGCATTCCTGGGGCTACTGAACTTTTACAATGTTTTCCTGCCCCAAAAGACGACAGCGGCGGAGCCCTTGCATAGGCTCCTGGACAAGGCGGCGACCTGGACTTGGGGGAAACGCGAGCAAGCCGCCTTCCAAAGAACAAAGGACCTCCTCACTTCGGACACCGTCCTCATACAATATAACGAGACCCTACCTCTGGCCATCACATGCGACGCATCACCCTTCAGCATCGGCGCTGTCCTCAACCATACCCTCCCCGACGGAAAAGAAGCGCCCATCGCGTTCTTTTCAAGGACCCTCACCAAACCGGAGCGGAACTATAGCCAGCTGGACAAAGAGGCTCTGGCTATCGTTGCCGCCCTAAAACGATTCCACGAGTATCTCTACGGCCGGACTTTCACCATCATAACCGACCACAAGCCGCTGCTGGGAATCCTTGCAGGAAACCGGGCCACCACCCCGAACATTCTGTCTCCCTGAATGACAAGGTGGTCCGAGTTCCTGGCAGCCTACAACTACGGACTCATACACAGACCGGGTAAGACGATCTCCCATGCAGACGCCTTAAGCCGCTCGCCGCTCGCCGCTACCAGAACCTGACACCGACCCAGCACCCACAACGACCACCCTCAGCATAGAGACTCTACCCAACCTGCCCATAACCGTGTCAGACATTGCCCGAGAGACTAATAAAGACAAACGTCTGGCGCGGGTGTTGCATTGGGTAGAGAAAGGGTGGCCGGAAAGGGACAACGACGAGTCCGTCAAAACGTTCCGAAACCGCCAAATGGAACTCTCGCTATTAAAAGGGTGCATACTATGGGGGGACAGGGTGGTCATTCCAGAAAAGCTACAAGGGAAGGTTCTGGAACTACTACACGAGGGGCACCCTGGCATCGTTAGGACTAAAGCCCTGGCCAGAAGTTACGCTTGGTGGCCAGGGATGGACAAACAAATTGAGGCCTGGGAAGCAAGGTGCCAATGATGCCAGGAAACTAGGCCAAGCCCACCCACAGCACCGTCCTAGAGTGGGAAACCCCAAGGGGACCATGGTCTAGGATTCACATAGACTTCGCTGGGCCCACAAAAGGACACACCTTCCTCATAACAGTTGACGCTTACTCCAACTGGCTGGAGGTAAGCAACATGAAGATGACAACCACGGAGGCCGTGATCAAGGAACTCTGCAAACTCTTTACAACACATGGCCTCCAAGACGTCGTCGTTTCCGACAACGGGCCCCAATTCACCTCGCTGGAATTCGAAAAATTCCTAGCGGAAAGGGGCATCCACCACACGCTGACAGCACCGGCGCACCCGGCGGCAAACGGTAGGGCGGAACGGATGGTGCAATTCACTAAAAAGACCATCCGGAAAATAGACCAAGGGGAGATCCAGGAGAAAATAAACAAACTACTCTTCACCCAACACATAACCCTAAATACCACAACCAATAAGAGCCCAGCCGAACTATTAATGGGCAGGAAACTAAGGTCCCCACTCGACAAGTTACACCCCACATATAACCCGGAGAAGCCCCCAGACTCAAACAGCAAACACCGAACCTTCGCACCCGGCGACCCCGTATACGCAAGGAACCTGACGGGAGACTCACTATGGATACTGGCCGTCATCACACAAATAACAGGCCCACACTCGTACCGGCTACAAACAGCAGACGGACGAGCGTGGAAACGCCACATCAACCAACTAAGGTCGAGGACTACCAACCAAGAGACCGCCAACGCACAGACAGCCAAAACCAACCCCCACAACACAAACCAAGGGGGGAGGGAATACCCAGGGAACCAAAACCAAAGAAAAATAAACCAGCCGTACTTACCGGAAAGCAGCCATCACGACCCCTCGCCAGGAAGAGACAGCCAGGCCAGCTCGACCGACCCGGAAAGACCGAGCGGGAGCGGCGAAACCCGCAGCTCAACCAACCCGGGAGGCCCAGGAGGGAGCTACGGAGAGCGGCCCGGCCCGATCGGCCAGCTGGTTCCCACGACAGCAGCAGGAGCAGCAGAGATCCCGACCGAACCGGCCGGGATCCAACCTACGACTGAGCTGCGCAGGTCAAGTAGGCTCAGACGGAGCCCCGCCTACCTACGTGACTATGCGACATAAGGACTGAACCAAGAGGGGAGGGGTGTTCTGTCCTTATTAGCATTCTTGAGATCCCCGCGCTTTGATTGGCCAAAGCGCGGGGCACTCTGATTGGTCAGGCAAGCCGCGCCGATTGGCTCGCTAAGAATCTCCCGCGATTGGTCCATTCGGATCGCGGGAGATTCAAAGCGGTGCCATTGGCCGCGGCCGCCACGGCTAAAAGAATAAAAGCCGCGATCTTTTTCCCTTTGCCCCAGTTCGGTTCCAACCTCAAATAAAGAGCTTGAATTGAAGTCACCGACTCCTGGCATCATTTCGCGGACACAACAAGTAGACAGTCTAAGGTTAAAGTTTTTGGGGTTTGGGGAAGAAACCACAGAGTCAGGTAGAGGATTCTAGACATTGACTCCTCTGTGGCTGAAGTCATATTTCCTGCAATCAAGTTTAGTGCGGTTAACCTTCAGTTTGTATCTATTGTTTGCTCTTGTATTGTTATGGTTGAAGCTGAAGTATTCATTGACAGGTTGGACATTGCAATGTATGATTTTATATCCTATACTTAGATCGGACCGAAGGCGGCGTAGTTCTAGGTTGTCTGGGTCTAAAATTTCAAGTCTGGTGGCATAAGGTATTCTACAACGAGTAGAGGAGTGGAGAACTTTTCTTGTGAAATATTTCTGGACTTTCTCGTCTGTAATAATATCCAATATGTAATGCGGATTCCAGACTGATGAGCTGTATTCAAGTATTGGTCTAGCAAATGTTTTGTATGCTGTAGTTAGTTCATCTACTAGTATTGATCCGTGTGTTAAATCTCTTTTTATCTGGGTGTTAATTGCTGGCAAGAATATATTGTGGTGTTTTAGGTTATTTACAGTCTCTTTTGAATGGCATGTGCCTGTTGATGGCTGATCTGCCTGAATGCCAGGCATCCAGGAATTCCCTTGCCTTTTTGGACTTGCAAGCATGGAAGCTTTGAGGAGTTTCTCCACCTGTCCCCTTCCTTCCAGGTTGGCCAGCCTGTATCTTGAGCTCTTTTCCCCACCTCTTTGGGATCCAACATTGGACCTCGCATGATGTGTCAATACATCCTTTGTGGTGCTATGGCTTCATCTTTCTTGGGATCCAGCACACCTGGATTCCTTCTCATGAGCCTGACTAATGTCCAAGTGATCTTGCAGACACCTGCCCCCAAAAGCTTTGTGGAGTCACCTGTGGGGCTCCACCTAAGACAGGAGAGTCAAAGTCGATTTCATTGAGGGCCGCATCAGGGTTGTGCTTGACCTCAGGGAGGTGGGCGTGGCCAGCTTGATGTCACTTGTGTCAGGGGCACCTGTGGTGACCCAAGAACTCCACCAGCAAAAACGGGCTCCTCAGCTCCGTTTTTGGTTGGGATGGCCTCCCGCAACCCTCTGCCAGCAAAAACGGAGCTCAGGATGCAGCCCTTGCAAGCCCCGTGTTCGCTGGCAGAGTCCCCAGTCCTTAGCTTTTCCAGGGTGGTCCCATGGGCCAGATCTAAGCACCCCACAGGCTGGATCGGTCCTGCAGGTCTTGAGTTGGACACTCCAGCTTTAAAGAGATGTGAGACACCTCCCTGTTGGAAGTCTGCCCATCTGGGCAACTGGATCTCAGCGCTTCCCTGACTCTTCTAGGATGTTGTAAATGAGATTTTGTGCCTGGCAATTAAAAACCGGGCCCACGTCTGAAGCTTCCAGAGCCGGGAGGAGGTCTAAGCTGAAGCATCTAATGGCTTTCGAAAGCCCTTCAGAAGTTGCACGCTTCATTTGCCTCGCTTGCTATGATTATCCATGCACCACGAACCTTCTCTACCTCTAATATTAGCTTAAGGCCATTTTGTGCATTTTGGAGCCAGGCCCTCAGCATGGACTCCGAAGCCCCACCTGGGACAAAGCTCCAGACGCCCCACCCACCCCTCTTGATGCTGGAAGGCCCTTGAAGGCCTGGCTCTTCGCCCGGGCCCTTTGCGGGGGGGGGGGGGGGGCAGGGAAGCCCCCATTGAAAGGTGCAGCTTAGCTGTTTCGTTCCTGGCTGAGGTTTTTTTTGCTGTTGTTGTCAACTTCACTCTTCTAGTTGTCTATTGTTGTGTGTGTGTGTGTGTGAGCTTTTTTTTCCTGTTTTGAACTGCTTTCTATCTATAACTGCAGAGAATTGCTGGGCAGCAGATACACTTCATAAATCCTCATCTCCTCCAGTTGGAATGGCTCCCCAAGGAGGAAGCGTGCTTGACCCACCTCGGCCTTCAGGAAGGAAGTATGGAGTGTTAACCCTTCAAGGGACTGCCAAACAGGCACGAAGCTGCTTGAGGGACACCTGTTTCCTTAGCCAGCTGAAGGGTTCAAACAACCAGAAGGCAGGGGGTTGGACTACAAGTTCTCCATGGTCCCTTCCAGTGGTGAGATTCGATTTTTTTTACTACCGGTTCTGTGGGCGTGGCTTGGTGGGTGTGGCTTGGCGGACGTGGCAGGGGAAGGTTACTGCAAAATCCCCATTCTCTCCCCCCAGCCCACTAGCCTGCTTTCCAGTTCCGTTCTCCTGTGCAGGGCAACCCAAGGAGATCAGCTGGGACTCAACGGGAGGCAGAGAAGAGGTGGGATTGGCTGGTTCTCTGAACTCCTCAACATTTCCACTACCGGTTCTCGAGAACCGGTCAGAACCAGCTGAATCCCACCTCTGCTCCCTTCTCTCTGGTATTCTGTTATTCTGATCATTAAAGAGAGATCCAGAGTCGAATTAAGGAGAAATTTTCTGACAGTACTTAGTGGCTTGGCTTGGCTTCAAAATTTGTGCGTGTTCCATCAGTGGAGGTCTTCAAGAAAAGATTGGATAGTCCTTGGCCCGGGGTTGGTCTAGGGCAGGGGTCTCCAACCTTGGCCCCTGGAAGCCTGGCGGACTTCAACTCCCAGAATTCCACAGCCAGCTTTGCTGGCTGTGGAACTCTGGGAGTTGAAGTCCGCCAGGCTTCCAGGGGCCAAGGTTGGAGACCCCTGGTCTAGGGCCTCCTGCTTGAACAGGGGGATGAACTAGAAGACCTCCAAAGGCCCCTTCCAGCTCTATGATTCTATGGTTCCAAAATACACCCAAAGATCCTTCAGCGGAGGCTCTGAGGGGTCCCAGCTGTCCGGTTTCTTATACGGGTACAATACATATGTCCTCTTCCACAGGTGCCTTTGGCTTCAATGACTTGATAGAAAAGGACTAGTCAAGGGCCTGCATTTCTGGGACGCGTCATCAGAAGTATCATCTCAAACACAAAAAGAAAAGGGGCCATTTCTTCTATCACCACCCAAAAGAAACGAGTTTAGGAGCCCCTAAACTGTTCTGCTTGGGGTTCATCGCTGAGAAGTTTTCATGGACTTATTTATCGATGATATTTATTTGTATTTGGAGCCCACACACCTTCCCGTTGCCATGTTTGAAAAGCACTAAAACTGCTTGATCAGGGGGTGGGACTAGAAGACCTCCAGGATTCTTTCCAACTCCATTATTCTGTTCATTCATGAGTGGAACAGTTTGCCTCCAGAAGTTGTGGGTGCTCCATCCCTGGAGGTTTTTGGAAGGGACCTTGGAGATCTTCTAGTCCAACCCCCTACTCAAACAAGAGACCCTAGACCATTTCAGACAAGTGGCTGTGCAGTTTCTTCTTTAAACCTTCCAGTGTTGGAGCACCCACAACTTCTGGAGTCCAGCTGTTCCACTGCTTAATTGTCCTCCCTGTCAGGGAATTCTTCCTTTAGTTCTAGCTTGCTTCTCTCCTTGCTTGGTTTCCACTTGTTGCTTCTTGTCCTGCCTTTAAGATGCTTCGGATAATGTGTCAGCCTTCCTCTTCTCAATGGCAGCCCCTCAAATACTGGAATATAGTCCTGCATCCAGTTTTGGTCACCACACCATAGAAAAGAGGTTGAGACTCTAGAAAAACTGCAGAGAAGAGCAACCAGGAGGATGAGGGGACTGGAGGCTAAAACATACAAAGAACGGTTGCAGGAACTGGGCCTGGCTGGTCTAGGGAAGAGAAGGACCAGGGGAGACATGATAGCGGTCTTCCAGGATTTGAGGGGCTGCCCCAGAGAGGAGGAGGAAGGGGGTCAAGCTCTTCTCCAAGGCACCCCAAGACCAGACAAGGAAGAATGGATGGAAACTGACCAAGGAGAGATTTAACCTGGAAATAAGGAGAAACTTTCTGACGGTGAGAACAATCAACCAACAGCTTGTCCTCAGAAGTTGTGGGAGCACCATCACCTGAGACTTTCAAGAAGAGATTGGACTGCCATTTGTCAGAAATGGTGAAGGGTCTCTGGCTTGGGTGAGGGGTTGGACTAGATGACCTACATGGTCCCTTCCAACTCTGATTATCTGTTATCTGGAATCCTATTGCCATGTCCTTCTTCCCACTTGACTAGACATACCCAATTCCCGCAACAGTTCTTCATACGTTTTAGCCTTTCAGCCCGCAAATCATCTTTGTTGCTCTTCTCTGCACTCTTTTTTTTCAGAGTCTCAACCTCTTTTTTATTTTGTGGGGTGGACAAACCTGGATGCAGTGTTCGAAGGGTAGACTAGAACAGTGGTGGAACAGCTCCTGGTTCAGACTGGTTTGACCGAACCCGTAGTCAAAGAGAAAGCCTCCCGTGATCAGCTAAGAGGATAAAAGATTGAAAAGTGGATGGCAGGGAGGGAGGGAGGGTTGCTCCTAGCTTTTCGTTGCTTCATCCTCTCATCTGATTGGCTGCAGGGTATGCACATGTGCACGCACAGGCAATCCCTCCCCAAACTGGTAGCCACTAAGATAGGACCCCACTAGTGGACTAGAAGGCCTCCGAGGTCCCCTCCACCTCTGTTAGTCAAGTCCCACACGGCTCCCTAGAGATGCCGCTGGCTGAGCCCTTCTCTGTTTGCAAAGCAGTGGAAAGGAAGGCGTGGCCAAAGAAAGGAGCTGGCTCCCAGCTGGAGAAGTGACCCTGGCCGCAATGGAAACTTGCTGTGGGGGCTCCGTCTTCCTGTGTCCACTCTCAGCTGTCAGGAGAAGCCGACCAGAGCTCCAGCCAGGAACAAAGAGAACCAGCAAAAGGGCTGCCTGGATTTCCCGCACTTGAAGTCGCCACCACAAAGCTTGCTGGCAGGAGAAGAGATGGCCTGTTCACGGTTGGCACCACCTTAAAGGAAGCCGCTGCAAATGGAAAGGAGAGAGGATTCAGCCGGAAGGGAATTTGGGGAGGGGGGGTGAGGTGGAGTTGAGCAGGGTTTTTTGTTTTGCAAAAAAAAAAAAAAAAAAAGACAATTTGTTCCCAAACAGATTTCCAGGGAGGAAGAAGAAAGATGTAGCGGTCAAGATGGCAGCCCCCAAAATGGATGCTGGATGGGCTAGTGTTCTGTACAGTCATTAGCATACTTGCAAGCGCCATGCTGTGATTGGCCAAAGCGCACGGCGATCTCATTGGCCAAGCGAGCCGCACTGATTGGCCCGTAACGAATCCCCCGCGATTGGTGGAAACTAATCGCAGGAGATTCAAAGCGGTGCCATTGGCCACGGCCACCGCGGCCAGAGAATAAAAGCCGTTGTTTTTCCCTTTGAATCCCGAGCCGATCTCGGGACCTAATAAAGAGCTGAAACTGAGTCACTGGCTCCGAGTCTCCTTTCCCACGACGGATACGACAGCTAGGGCCCCTAAGAAAAAGGCAGGCCCTCAATTGCTCCGTCGTGGAGGCCATCTTGGCTTTTCCAACAGCCATTGGGAAAGGGAAGAGGGTCTGGGTTGACCCCTTTGCGAGGGTTGGGGGGAGTGTCAAAAATGGCTTGGCTGCTCCCAGGGGGAGGAAGGCTATTTCGGGAGACGGGGGAACCAGTGGCAGGGTGGCAGGGTGGTGCATGCTAGCTCAGGGCTCTTAAGTGTGGGGACCGAGCCCTTCTCACTCCTCAGGGTCTCCATCATAAAAATGGAGGATTTCTCCTGGATTTTTCCAATCAGCTCCTCTGATGGGAGGCAGCAGAGTGGTCCTTGGGACAGAATTTCTCTCTCTCTCTCCCTCTCTCCTTCTTTCTGTCTCTCTCTGTCTCTCTCTCCCAGTCTCTCTTTGGACCATTCCATTGGGGTTGTTTTTGACCCCCCGTCTGCCCCCATGACTTTCCTAAGGAGTGTCAAATCAGATCTGGGTGTGTTTGTTGAAGGTTTGGTGCCTGACATGAAGATCCTCCTGCCTTGCAAAGGGATCTAAAAGGGGGAAAACGAACAGGAAGATGCTAGGAGGAGTCCTTTTTTATTTATAAAGGGACCTCTGGCCGCCTTTCTAATACTTGTTGAACTGAAAATCCAGGCTTGCTGGCACTTGGTCCCGAGTTTCCATGCAGGGTGTTCCAAAAGCCCAGATGCTGCTGGCTTCCTGTGTTTTCCTGGTTTTCCTCCTTCTCCTCCTCCTCCTCCCCGCTTCCTTCCTCCCTCCCCCCTTTCTCTCTCTCTTTCCTTCTGCTCTCTCTCCTCCTCCTTCCATCTTTTTTTTTCTCCTTCCTCCTTTCTTCCCTCCTCCTCTTCCTCTTCCCCTTTCCTTCCTTCCTCTTTCTTTTTTTCTTTCTTTTCTTCCTTCCTTCTGCTCTCTGTCTCCTTCTCCTCCTTTTTCCATCTTCTTTTTTCTCCTCCCTCCCTCCCTCCCTCCTTTCTTTCCTCCTCCTCCTCCTCCTCCTCCTCCTCCTCCTCCTCCTCCTCCTCCTCCTCCTCCTCCTCCTTTCTCTTCTCTTAAACTTACAAATTTATAGACCTGTTATTAAACATACAAATTTCCAACTCTGTTATTGTGTTATTCTTAAATATTTTCCACTCCAACCTCCACCCCCACCTCCAGATTTCTGCTGCTGAGTTTTCTTGCCAGGCAGGGATCAGCCAAGGATCCTTTTTCAAACCCCAAGGAGGAGAATATTTATGAGGTGAACTATTTAAGAGTTTCAGCTTCTTGGAGGCTGAATTCCTGGGGGGGAATTAGGAGAGTGTTAAGTACTGAGCGTGGGCGCGAAGAATGGAGACGAGCCAGTGAAACAGTGAACTTCAAACTCTTTATTTACATGGTGCGTCAGCTCAAACTGGATGGCTGCTACAGCCTTCCTTATATAGGCAACTCATTATATATTCAACCAATGAAAACCAGGGAGTGCAAGCTCCATTAACCAATCAGCAAGGCTCGTTAATGGCCAATCAGATTCTCCTGAAGGGACCAATCTGATCTCGCCATTTAATGGGCAATCAGAAGTGCAGGGCCAGAACCCTGCACTTGACTTCAAGCTCTTGATAACTTTATTGACACCTTTATTCATTCACAACAGAGAGCATCTAGGCAACATGGACCCAGGGTGAAGAAGGGAAGAAAGGAGGGAGGGAGGGAAAGAAGGAAAGTGAGAGGAAAAAAGGAAAAAAAGGAAGGAAGGTGTGTGAGAGAAAGGAAGGAAGATGGGAAGGAAGGAAAGTGAGAGGAAGGAAGGAAGAAAGAAAGGAGTGTGAGAGGAAGGGAGGAGAGTAAAAGGAAGGGAGGGAGGAAGGGAGGAAGAAGTGTGAAGGAAAGGGAGGAGAGTGAAAGGAAGGGAGGGAGGGAGAGAGGGAGGGCTGAGTGCCAGGACCCAAAGTTTTCTGTTAATGAAAAGCACCGTGTTGGAAGGCTCACCTTTGCAATAGAATATGGCTGAACTTCAGCTGGTAGCTTTAAACTGTCTGGCCTTCAACTCCCAGAATCCCCTAGCCCCAGGAGAATTCTGGGAGTCAACACCATTCCACTTAAAGTATCTTCTGGGGTAATGACTGTCCCATCAGCTTTGGGTCACCTTCAGGTTCGAGAAGAACACCCTTCCACCTCTTCCTCCAGATTATTAATAAACATGTCAAATAGGAAAAGATCCAGGATTGGTTCTTATCTATCAAATTCTCCCATTAAAGGAGGAAGCCTTGATCAACACTTCCCCAGGACAATTTTGACAATTTTGCATTCCTTCATTCAACCAAACCACCATTTTGACAAAGTAGGGGTGGTCCAACCTTGGCAACTTTAAGACTTTGGACTTCAACTCCCAGAATTCCACAGCTAGCATGGAGTTGGAGTGAAATGCTGTGGATATAGATTTCAGCAAGGCATTTGACAAACTACTTCTTAGTAAGTTAGAAAAATGTGGGATAGACAGCATTGCCATCAAAATGGATTTGTAACTGGTTGACACTATACTCAATGAATAGTCCTTAATAGGTCTACATCTACATGGAGGGAAGTAAGAGTGGGGTACCACAAGGTTCCATCTTAGGCCCAGGACTCTTCCATATCTTCAAAAATGACTTAGAAGAGGGAATAGAAGGGGAGCAGATGATACTAAGCTGGCAGGAATAGCTAACACCCAAGAAGATAGGCTCAAGATCAAGAGGGATCTTGACAAACTACACTGGGCCCTCTAACAAAATGAAATAGAATGTAGAGAAAAGTAAAGTCCTACACTTAGGCAAGAAAAACCAAGGTTAAAACAAATAAATAACGGTTGCAGGAATTGGTTATGGCTAGTCTAGTGAAAAGAAGAACTGGGGTGACATGATAGCAGGCTTCCAATATCTCAGGGGTTGCCCCAAAGAAGAGGCAGTCAAGCTATTCTCCAAAGCCTCTGAAGACAGGACAAGAGGACAAGAAGCAACAGATGGAAACTAATTAAGGAGAGAAGCAACTTGGAATTAGGGAGAAACTTCCTGAAAGTGAGAACAATTAACCGATGGAACAGCTTGCCACCAGAAATTGTGGGTGCCCCAATACTTTTAAGAAGGCTTTTAAGAAGAGACTGGATAGCCACTTGTCTGAAATGATACAGGGTCTCCTGCTTGAGCAGGGGGTTGGACTAGAAGACCTCTAAGGTCCCTTCCAACTTTGTCATTCTCTTATTCTGAAGTCCAAAAGTCTTAAAGTTGCCAAGGTTGGACACCCGTCAGCTGACCTAACTGATGGCTAATCTTGAGTTGGTGGGAAGCAGATCCCATTTTAAGGTGATCTGGCTTTAGCGTCTAGTCTTCCCAAGAGCTTTCAGAAAAGGACAAAAGCAAAGGAGATTGCTTGTGCTGCATTGACCAACGAGGAATTCCATTATTTCGGAGGGCTGATTAAAAACTTTAGAAACAAACACGCAAAAGGACAGAGAGAAGATTTACATCAAAAAAGGGAGGGAGGGAGGGATGTTAAAACCAGAAAAACCGTTGGGGAGGTTTGGAAAATACAGTGAGCAAAATTGGCAACTTTCCATCCAAATTAATCCCGAAACGAGGAAAAACAAGGACAATGGTTTATTGAATGCGATACAATTATGCAGAAGAAAAACATCCAATAAAGCTCAGGCGACGAGATAACAAGATAAGTAAGAATAACCAGAGGAAGAGGCTCTGTTCCCAAAGGAACAAAAGAAGGGAGAAAAAAAATATTTATTTATTATTTATTTAGGAACCGTGCAACTTTCTCCAAATCGGTGGCTTCTATTATGTATGTTAGTGATGGGCAATAAAAATTGTACAGCGTCGTCGCTATAGAACAACACAGTTGTGAAGAGTTATAGTTATTAGTCACTGGGATGGGAAAAGGAACAAGAAACAATTTAGATGGCAAAGATAAATAGGTAAGAAGAAAGTACTTAGAGAAATCTCACATTATATGGTGGAGGAGTTAAGGGATTATTTGAATCAAATTATATGAGATAGGATGAAAGAGTCCCTCAGACGTTTGGGGAAACCTTCTGACAGTTCTACCAATCAGATGAGGGGGAAAAAATCGCATTTATTTCCGACCTTGCACCAGAAATAATGAGGAAATCTAAAGCCATAGAGTGTGTAATTATAATTGTATGCCCAAAGAAAATCAGTTATTGCAGTGGTTTCTGATGCAAATTAATTATCTTTCAGCCTTTTGTCTGCCATTTAGAAGCAAAGAAAGAGTTTTTGGGAACCAATTTAATATTTCTGACACTCCCAAGGGATAAGATGACCTGTGTAGATCAACTTGACCGGAAAGATACTCCCCCAAATTAAAAAAATTAAAAAAGTTTTGCAGGTGATGAATATTGCATAATATTTCTTCCTTCCTCTTTTTTTTTTCCTGAAGAAGTTATTAAAAAAAAAAAACCCCAGCTTTTAAATAAAAATGCAAAGAAATATTGTTTTGAAAAGGAGAATCAAATAATACCCTTTTCTCCGAGGGAAACGAAGCCCTCTTTGAAAATCCTGAAACAATTATTTCCTTCCTGCAAGTAACTTTGGTTCTCGCTGCCCTTAGCAATTTAGTCATTTTTCCTTTTCCAGAATGGTTTGGGAGCCAGCAGGAAAACCACGGACAATCGGACAATTTACTTACTTACTTACTTACTTACTTATTTATTTATTTATTTATTTATGTCAATTGCTTACAAGATTATAAATAAAAACATAGTTATGAATACATGAAATGGATACATATAAGTAAAATAAAAAGAATCAATAGGACAGGGATGGTAGGCACGTTGGTGCGCTTATACACGCCCCCAACAGACCTCTTAGGAAAGAGGTGAGGTCAACAGTAGACAGTCTAACTCTAAGGTTAAAGTTTTTGGGGTTTGGGGAAGAAACCACAGAGTCAGAGAGAGGATTCCAGACATTGACCGCTCTGTGACTGAAGTCGTATTTCCTGCAATCAAGTTTGATGCGGTTCATTTTGAGTTTGTATCTATTGTGTACTCTTGTGTTGTTATGGTTGAAGCTGAAGTATTCATTGACAGGTAGGACATTGCAATGTATGATTTTATATACCATACTTAGATCGGACCGAAGATGGTGTAATTCAAGGTTTTCCAGGTCTAGAATTTCAAGTCTGGTGGCATAAAGTATTCTACAATGAGTAGAGGAATGGAGAACTCTTCTTGTGAAATATTTCTGGACTTTCTCAATTGTGCTAATATCAGATACATAATGTGGGTTCCAGATTGATGAGCTGTATTCGAGTATTGGTCTAGCAAATGTTTTGTATGCTCTAGTTAGTAGTGTGATATTATCAGAGAAAAAGCTATGTAGGATTAGGTTAACAACTCTTAACGCCTTTTTGGCTATAGTTACAGTGGGCTCTAGCACTTAGGTCATTAGAGATGAGTATTCCAAGATCCTTGACAGAGCTTGGATCATCAACAAGGTCTTGATAATTCAGCCTGTATTTTATTTTCTGAATTTTTTTGCCAATATGTAAGACAGAGCATTTATTTGTTGAGATTTGAAGTTGCCATTTGCTTGACCATTCTGATACATAGTCGAGGTCTTTTTGAAGGGAAGCGGTATTGTCTGTGGTGTTGAATAGCTTTACATCATCAGCAAAGAGGACACAGTTGCTCTTGATATGATCACAGAGGTCATTTATGTAGAGTATGAAGAGAGTTGGTCCTAGAACACTGCCTTGTCATCACTGTTGACAGGTACAGAATTTGATAGGACGCTCCCAATTTTGACCATTTGTTGTCTGTTTGACAGGAATGCTTCTATCCAGTTATGCAGTTGTCCAGAGATACCATAAGATTTTAGTTTTAGGAGTAGTTTGTCATGTACCACTGAATCAAAGGCTTTACAGAAGTCTATGTTGATTGAGTCTATTGTTTTGCCCTGATCGAGTTGTGTAGTCCATATGTTTTTGCAGTGCAAGAGTTGCAGATTGCAGGATAGTTTTTTTCTGAAACCAAATTGTTTATTAGAGAGTTGTTTGTTTGTTTCTGAGTGGAGGATAATGGATTGGTTAATAATTGATTCCATGACTTTACAGGTTATGCAGCATAAAGAGATTGGTCTGTAATTTTCAACTAGGCTGGCGTCTCCCTTTTTGAAGATGGGGATGACCGTGGCTTGTGACCAAAGGTTAGGCATGGAGCTGGTCCTGAAAGATTTTTCAAAGATTATACTTAGAGGTTTGGCTATGGCAGTGGAAGCTTTTTTAAGAAGTAGGCACATATTCCGTTCGGTCCAATAGATAGAGATGGTTTCAGATTGCACAGTGCTTTTTCAACAATGTCTTCTGTAAAATTGATATGTATTAGATCATTGTAGTTGTCTGTGGTTTGACTAGGAAATACTGGGCATGATTCATTGCTGTTTAGAAATACTGAGCCAAAGAATGTGTTAAAGAGGTTTTCTTTGATGGTGTCATCGTTGCAGTCTTTGCCATTAGGTCCTTTCAGGGGTGGGATGGACCTTGAGTCTTTTAGTTTGTTGTTTACAAAATTGTAGAAAGCGCGGGTGGAATTGGTGCATAGAAGTTTTTCTTCTTGTTTAATGTGATAATTGGTGCATTCAGTTTTTTTTCTGGTGGCATAAATTTTTGTATCGGCTTTTGAAGTTGGCAACGTGACCAGATTTGTTTTTCTGCCAAAATGATTTCTTTTTGGATTGAAGCTTCCTTATTGTTATGGATAATTTGTTTTTTCTGGTTTGGGGAGTTGTTAATGGTACATATAGTTTGATGAATCTTTTGACTTCAAGTAAAAATATGTTGTAATGGTCTTCTACAGTATTGCATCCAGAGAATAGAAATTGCCAGTCAAGGGATGAGAGATCGTTGTTTATAAGTTGCCTTTTTTGAAGTTATAATTGGGAATTCCATCATTGTGATGATTTTTGTGTGGATGTATGTTGAGACAAAAGTCAATTATGTTGTGGTCACTATTGGAAAAGGGTTCTTTAATTTGTATATCTTTAATTTGCATATCCTACCTGCCAGGAAGTTAGGTTCATCGTTTTAGTCACTTATTGGGGTTGAAATCTAAGCAGAATCTTCTAGATGGTAAGATCTGCAGATAGGTGGAAGGCTCTTCCTAGGCAGATTTGGGGTTCTCATTCTCTGGGGTTGGACCACCAACCTCCCATAGAGGGTTGGATTGCAGAGGGATAGAATAGAATAGATTAGAGTAGAACATGGAATGGAAAAGAATAGAATAAAGTATGAATCAGGAGTAGAAAATAATTGGAATGAAGAATAGAGAAGTGATAATAGAATAGAATAAAATATGAATCAAGAATAGAATAGAACAGAATAGAATGGAATGGAAAATATTGAATGGAATAGAATAGAATAGAAATTTTTTTTTTTTTGAAACAAATTTTATTAATTTTAAAGATAAAACAACACATCATTAACCATTAAATACATAAATACATAAAACCTCTTAACATTATAAATGTTTACAGGTCGAATAAAACATTATTTTTATACAACATAATTCTAATTTATCCCATTTCCATATGGACACAAAAATATCTTTCAGCAAATTTCTCATTATTTCTCTTTACTCTTATTCAATTTCATTTCTTTTCTATATTTATCCATTTTATAGTCATCATATTCATTTCTTTCTGGCTTATTTAAATTATTCTCATCTAACATTCCTCCAAGGTTTTATTGATTCTTTTTTTTTTTTTTTTTATAAAAGACAAATTTTGTTAGTTAGTTTTACAAAAAACACAATACACAAACATACAAAACACAAAACATAAACAAAACTAAAAGATCTTTTCTGAAGGTTGTCTGTTCCCGGGTTAAAACTCTTCACACAGACACAAATTCAAACATCATATTCATCCCATATATCCTTCCATATCTTATTATCATTTTCTTTTTTATATATATATATAAAAACCATTTTTATCAGTTTTATAAAAACAATGCACAAAGAGTCAAGGCATAACAGCTTATAAATTCTTTTCTAGGAAAAAATAATAATAAAAGACCAATAAGGCATAGCATTTCCAAATTATAATATCAATACTTCATATAGTATTAACTTCATATTTTATCCCTACTTCTCCTTTCCATCCAAATTATTTCTTATTAATTAAAATTTTATTGCCTTTTATCAATATACAAAATCCAAAAAAAAAAAGCATATATATCCTTCCATATCTTATTACCATTTTCAACAACATTCTTTGTCTGTTCTATTTCCAACTATCCATTCATCTTTTTTTTTTTCTTTTACTATACTTCTCCTGTACACCAATTGGAGTAACATCTATAACTCATTACCCTAACTTAAAAATACTTCGTATAGCAATTTTTCTTGGGATTCTGTTTAAAAGATTCTAAGATTACATAATGAATTTTATATTCTAAATACACATATCACAAACCTATGTACCCTCCAGAATCCCTCTTTTAATCTAAATTAAATTCACCCATTGTCTCTAAATAAACTTTTTTTCTTTAGGTCTTGCTTCCCCCCATTAAGGCTTCTCCTCCCCCCCTTTCTCTCTTGCTTATTCTTCTCCTCCCCCTTTTTATCCCTTTGCTTTTTCTCCTCTCTTTTCTTGCTCCTTTTCCTTTGCTTTCTAACCTTGCCTCCACCTTTTTGCTCATTTTTCTCTCTTTTGGTTGTTTTTATAATTCTTAAAATCCCCTTTTTCTTATCCTTTTTCTCCTCCTCTCCGGAAGGGACCCATTGTTCATCAAAGATGGCTTCTTCTTCCTCTTCTTCCTTGTCCCAGTCCTTCTGCTGCGTAATCAACTTTTCATAAGTACATAACGCCATTTCTAAGAATTGAAACAAAGTGCCCAAAGTATCTTCTTTTTTATATTTTTGATATTCCATCTCTAGTTCATCCACAAACGATGCCATTATGAAAAGGGAAACTTTTTCCAAAACAACCACAAGTATTTTTAATCAAAGACAATCAAAAGCAATTAAAAAAAAAAGTTCCAAAAGTTAATACTTTTCTTCCTTCTTCTCTTTCTCTTTCTGGGGTTAATTTTTAATCAAAGAGGTCCAATTACCATATATCTTCCTTTGGGATTTTAGACAATCTCCTCCTTTTTCAGCTTCTGCTCCAATTTTTTTTCCTCCCTTCCCACTTGCAATGTCAATTTTAAATAATCAGAAATCCATACCTCCAACAAGGGTTTCCCAATTTCTTAAATTTTTCAATGTCCAAAAATCCTTTTGTCTCTTAGCTTCAACTCTCAAAGCAATCCACTTTCAATGTCCAATATATCCAAATATTTCTGCTGTTTCCATGGGATGGGGGAGTAAAGAAAAAAAAAAGTTCCCTTTAACAGCTTCTCCGCCGCTTTTCGCTCTTCTTAGGGATACAATGTATCCTCCAGCAATTCAAACAGCTCAATTCCAGGCAATTTAAAAGATGTTACTTGATCCAGCTCAGACAAAACTTTCACTCTTCACATTTCCTCCAGCACAATCTTACCCGGTTGCTGGCTTCTTCGTGGCGGCCATTGCTGACCGCCGCTCCACCGCCTTGGGAAAAAGGGGTTTTTCCGGAGAAGGGGGGGGTCTGCGACTCCCCCACCTCCCTGTCCGACTCCCCTCTCTCTTCAGCTGTCCCTACAGGGCAGCCATATCCCCCTGACCCATCTGGATCGGGGGTACCTCGACGGCTAGCACAGCAGGAATTGCGAGCTGTCGCGAATTCCTGCTGCCCCGAAGCCACGCGAAACCGGAAACCAGAATAGAATAGAAAATATTGAATGGAATAGAATAGAAGAGAGAAGAGAGAATAGAATAGAATATGAATATGAATCAGGAGTAGAATAGAATAGAATAGAAAATATGGAATGGAATGGACTAGAATGGACTAGAATAGAATAGAATAGAAAAGAGAAGAGAAGAGATAATAGAATAGAGTAAAATATGAATCAGAATAAAATAGAATATGAATCCAGAGTAGAATAGAATATAGAATAGAATCGAATGGAATGGAATAGAATAGAGCCAGAAGGGACCTTGGAGGTCTTCTAGTCCATCCGCCTGTTTCAGCAGGAATCCCCATATATCATTTCAGAGTAGTGACTGTCCAGTCTCTTCTTAAAAACCTCCAGTGATGGAGCACCCATGACTTCTGGGTTAATTGTCCTCACTGTTTGGAACTTTCTCCTGAGTTCCAGGTTGCTTCTCTCCTGGATGAGTTTCCATCCGTTGCTTCTGCTCCTGCCTTGGGTGCTTTGGAGAAGAGGTTGACCCCCCCTCTTCTCTCTAGCAGCCCCTCAAATACTGAAATACTGCTCTCATGTCCCCCTAGAACTGGTAACTTTAAGAGTTGTGGATTTCAACTCCTAGAATTCCCTAGCCAGCATGTCCAAGAGTGTAAAACCTTGCTAGTTTTAAGACTTCAACTCCCAGAATTCCCCAGCGGTGTCCATGAAGGCTAGGGAATTCTGGGAGTTGAAATCCATAAGTCTTAAAAGTTACCAAGATTGGACACCCCTCGTCTAGATGATCTCTGAAATGCCTCTCACTTTTATAGTTTTGTCATGTGGATGTTGTTGTTCAGTGAAGGCAGCTCAACTCAATTGTGCTGTAGAATAGAATAGAAATAGAATTCTTTATTGACCAAATGTGGTTGGACACACAAGGAATTTGTCTTGGTACAAATACTCTCAGTGTCCATAAAAGGAAAGATACCTTCATTGAGAGTTAAGAATCATCTGGTGGACTTCAGGTGACAGCTTACAACCACTGGCTTACTGACTCTTCAAAGTGACAACAACACGAAAAAATGACTTATGTCTGTTTTTCACATAACTATTGCAGCATCCCCACGATCATGTGATTAAACTTCAGATGCTCCACAATTGACTCACATTCATGATGGTTGCAGTGCCCTGAGGTCAAAATCAACGGGGAAGCTGGATTCACTTAACAACCCATATTCAGGGGTGGGATTCAAATTTCTTAACAACCAGTCCTGTGGGCATGGCCTAATTTATGGATTTGGTTTGGTGGTCACATGATTGGGTGGGCGTGGCTTGCTGACTGGGCATGGCTTGGTCACATGACTGGGTGGGTGTGGCTTGTATGCAAATACTGTAAATATTTATGTAAATATTGTATTTTTTATAAAAAAAGAGCAAATTTTACCCCAAAGCAGGCAAAGCAGGCAGGCAGATTGAGTTGCTCGCAGAATCACAGATTCACTCAGAGATCTATCTTTCTGCAATCTGCTACCTGAGTCTGCACTGAAAAATAGAAGCTTTGGTCCTAAGGAAGGTTCAGCTCTGCTTTTAGATTAGCTAGAAAGCAAGAAATCCAACCATTTCCTGCTTTCTAGCTAAACTAAATCAGTGGGCACAGCTGATAGTCAGAACAGCTGATAGTCGGGGGAAAAAAAGGAAAAATAGCAATTTACCTTAGGCAAAGGTACAATGCAGGCAAGTTGGATGGCGTGTGTGCCAGGTAAGGAGTGACTAGGCGGGGAGGAGAAGGGAGGGGCCAGCCAGTGGCGCGATTTGCTGATTCTCTGAACTGCGCAGAATCATAACAACCGGTTCTAATAGAACCAGTCCGACTAGATAGAATCTCACCCCTGCCTGTGTTACTAACTTAACAACTGCCACAATTCACTTAACAACAGCAGCATGAAAGCACATAAAACGGGGCAAACCTCACTTAATAACTGTCTTGCTTAGCAACAGAAATTTTGGATTCGGACCTGCTCATAAATCAAAGACTACTGGCACACAACTTTAATCAGTAAAGATGGGCTCAGAAATAGATGAGGACTTGGTTTCTTGCACAACACAATGAATTGTGTTGACCTCACCCCATTCATCAGAGGTTCTTAAAGGGGGCGTACATAAGCGCACTAGTGTGCCCACCAACCCTGTCTCACTGTCCCCATTCATCTGTATTTACTCCCTTTGTTCCTGTTTATGTTCATACCTATACTTGCTATCTTTATTTTATTTTATTTTATTTTATTTTATTTTATTTTATTTTATTTTATTTTATTTTATTTTATTTTATTTTATTTTATTTTATTTTATTTTATTTTATTTTATTTTATTTTATTTTATTTTATTTTATTTTATTTTATTTTATTTTATTTTATTTTATTTTATTTTATTTTATTTTATTTTATTTTATTTTATTTTATTTTATTTATTTGATTTGCCAATCACTTACAAGATAATAGGAATGAGTATAAACATGAGTAAGAATACAGGAAATAGATACAGATGAATGGAGACAATAGGACAGGGATGGTAGGCACAATGGTGCGCTTATGCATGCCCCTTACAGACCTCTTAGGAATGGGGCGAGGTCTTGTACATGTTTGACAAACAAACAATCAAATAAATAAATTGTTGAATTAATTGATTCCTGCCTGTTTTGTATCTTAAGCTCCCAAACGATGGATCCCCATCCCAGACTGGGAGATTAAGTTCCATTTGGCATTATGGGAGTCATTTTTCCCTCCAGCCTAGAGAAAGAAACACAAATCTGTTACAATCATTGTGAGAATTAGCCGAGCACAAAACCACAAGAATAATTGGGCTCACCCTTGAGAGATTTTCAGTAATTTTGTGGTTTTGTGGGTATCTCTGGAAAGTCAGTTTTAACTCCAAATATCTTCACAGAGTCAACAAATCTTGGGGGGGGGGAAAATCCTTATTCTTCTCCCTTGGGGCCACCTGTGAAAAGTATATTGGTGGGGTTTTTTTTATTTTTGTTTTGGTCAATTAACATTCTTGGTGTCTTATGGCTATCACTTTGTTGGTTGTATCTTATGATTTATGATTACATATTATGATTTATCACTTTGTTGTTTGTATGTACACTGAGAGCTTACACACTGGAGACAAGTATATTCAATCACACTTGGCCAATAAAGAATTTCTATTCTATTCTATTCTATTCTATTCTATTCTATTCTATTCTATTCTATTCTATTCTATTCTATTCCATTCCATTCCATTCCATTCTTTTCTTCTTCTCTTTTCTTCTTCTCTTCTCCTCCTATATTCTCTTTGCTGTGTTCAAAGACTAGCAGCAGTCCTCCCTCCAGTCCGCCATCAACGCGGGAGTGCCGATCGCTCCCATTGGTTGATGCCGTTTGACAGCAAGCTATAAAAGGGAGCTGTCAAACGGCATCAGCTGTTGCCGCCAGCTGGCTGTCAGATAGCCTCGGCAGCCGCGGCGACCCTTTACTCGCTAGAATAAAGTTGTTAGCTTTTAGCCTGGCTCCGTCTCCCTTTGTAACCGCCGCTCTACAACACTGGCGACGAGGGCGGAATACAGCTAAGACGACCAGGCAGGAAATCGAGCCGAAGTCACAACAAGAAAGAGCCAAAGCCGCTACAAGCTGATCGAGTCACCGCCACTGACGCTCTCCAAAGAGCGTGAAATTTAAAAACCCTCTCAGCTGAGGAGCCGAACGCCGCTGACAGGCGCAGCCAGAAACGCTTTTCTAAAAGCGAAGACTCTATTTTTCCTCAGCTGAGGAAACCAACGCTGCCACTCTAATGGCCTCTAATCCGACATTCCCACACTTCCAACTGGGGGCAGAAGCATGGGAATCATATATGAATAGGTTTGAATGCTTTTTAAATGCCATTGAGCTAGATGAAGCCACGGATCTAAGGAAAAGCACCTATTTTTTAAGTTTCTGTGGGGCCACAGTTTTTAACACAGCCTCTGCACTAGTGTCCCCACGTTCTATAAAGGCTATTCCCTGGGATGAGTTGAGAGAAATCTTGTCAAATCACTACTCCCCCAGACCCTCTAGGATAGCCAGGAGACTGGCTTTTAGAAGAAGAACTCAGGCTGAAGGGGAGACTGTGAGTCAGTACATGGCAGCATTGAGATCGGCTGCCATACACTGCGGTTTTAGGGACTACCTTGAGGACATGCTGCTCGATCAAATTGTGGGAGGAGTAAGGGACCTAAAGCTGCAAAGGAGGTTACTGGCTAAAAAAGACTTAACCCTAGCCTCAGCTATTGAGGAAGCACAGGCTGCTGAATTGTCAGAATTATCAGCAGCTGAAATTCAGGGGAACACCCCTAAGCAAGGGCAGGCTACAGTCCACTATGATGAGGTCTCCCAAGAAGTGGAAGGAGAACCTCTGGAGGTAAACCGCCTTACGCGTCCAAGGCCCCCCCCAGGCCACCTAGAAAATACAACAGTCAGACAGCCAAACAGCAAACCCCTTGTATAAGCTGCGGGGGCAACCACCATAGATCAACCTGCAGATTCAGAAACGTTATCTGTCTGAACTGCCAGAAGAGAGGACACATAGCCAGGGTTTGCCAAGCTGAGCAGGCCTCCATACAAAGTTTCTGCCTCCTACCAAAGGCAAGTGGAACAACACCACCTCTAGGCCTAACAAATTAGGCATTTCTCTTTTTATAGAAGGTAAGCCCTGCCGAATGGAAGTAGACACCGGGTCAACCCTCTCCATCATTTCATGGGCCTCCCTGAAGAAGTTGCTGCCTTCGCTCTCAAAAAAGAAGCTGACCAACTGCCACCTGACTCTTCGGGACTACCAGGGGAAGACCATTCCAGTCCTGGGTAAGGGAAAATTCCTCATTCAATTCCAAAACTTTAGGGGTCACTTGCCACTGGTGGTTGTAGATGGTGCCCTTCCTAGCTTGCTAGGATTAGATTGGTTTCCTGCCCTAGGCCTCAATGTTACGGGAATTCACTCTGTGGAAAATTCTGAAGTAGATGTCCTTTTTAAGGACTACTCTGATGTTTTCAGTAGTGAACTAGGCTGCTATTCAGGCACCCCCATATCTTTTGATGTGGGTCCACAAGCCACCCCAATTCGTTTGAAACCTCGGAGGGTACCTTTCACCAATAGGCCTAAGTTAGATGCTGAATTAGATAAACTTATCAAACAGGGGGTGCTAGAACAGGTAGACTTTGCCAAGTGGGAAACCCCCATAGTCACCCCTTTAAAAAAAGATGGCAGCGTGAGAATTTGCGCTGACTATAAGACGTCCCTCAACCGTTTCCTACAAATTAGCGCATACCCTGTACCTGTAATTCAACACCTGCTCCACTCTTTTGAGCCAGGCATAATTTTTGCAAAGTTAGACATGTCCCAGGCATACCAGCAATTTCCCGTTGACCAACACACTGCTGACCTACAAACTATAGTTACTCACAGGGGTGCATTTATATGTAGACGTTTGCAATTTGGAGTTAGCGTAGCCCCTGGCATTTTCCAATCACTCATGGAAAGAATCCTCCAGGGCTACCTGGGGTGGTTCCATACTTCGATGACATTTTAGTTTCTGCCATCAACAAAACACAACTTTTACTCAGAGTGAGATCTGTCCTTGACAGGTTTAGGCAAAATGGGCTTAAATTGAAAAAAGACAAATGCACCATTGCCACCAAACAGGTAGACTTCCTTGGTTATTGAATTGATGCATCTGGAATTCACCCCATAGAGAGTAAACTTAGGGCTATTCACGAGGCACCCACTCCCTCTAACAAAACTGAATTGCAGGCCTTTTTGGGACTCCTTAATTTTTATGCTTCCTTTTTGCCTCACAAAGCCTCTGTAGCTGAACCCCTACATAGGCTCCTAGATAAGAAAGCCCCATGGCAATGGGGACAAAGGGAAGCCCACGCCTCCCAAGCAGTGAAGTCTCTCTTAACTTCAAACTCTGTGTTGGTTCAGTTTAACCCAAACCTGCCCCTAGTGTTAGCCTCTGATGCCTCACCCTTTGGTATAGGAGCTGTATTGAGCCATAGGCTCTCAAATGGATCAGAGGCACCCATTGCCTATTTTTCAAGAACTTTCTCTGCTGCAGAAAGGAACTATAGTCAGATCGATAAGGAGGCCTTAGCAGCAGTGGCCACTGTAAAAAAATTCCATGAGTTTCTTTATGGCCATAGTTTTGAACTTGTAACAGATCACAAACCTCTATTAGGACTGCTAGCTGGGGATAAGCAAACCTCACAGGTGTTATCCCCGAGAATGACCAGATGGACTCTATTTCTGGCCGCCTACTCTTACACACTGATACATCGCCCAGGGAAGAACCTGTGCCATGCTGATGCCCTCAGCAGATGCCCCCTGCCATCACCAGTCGAGGACCTAGCTCCCATCCACGCAATCTTCGACTGCAATGAACTTCACCTACCTGTCTCAGCTGGGGATATTGCTGCACACTCCAAGAGGGACCGTGTTATTTCCCAAGTCCTGGACTGGGTAGGGAGGGGGTGGCCTGACATTCAGTTCGCCCCTGAATTCATGCCATTTAAGACCCGCAGGCAGGAGCTTTCTTCACTACAGGGCTGCCTGTTATGGGGGACAAGGGTGGTCATACCACCCACCTTGCAAGAACCAGTTTTAAGGGCACTGCATGAGGGTCACCCTGGCATCGTAAGGATGAAGGCCTTGGCCCGCAGCTACGTCTGGTGGCCAGGATTAGATGCCCGGATTGCCAGCTGGGTTAACATGTGCCAGCCCTGCCAGGCAACAAGAGCAGCCCCACCAGCAGCTGCCCCAACCAAGTGGGAAGATTCGGGGGCCCCTTGGGCCAGGCTGCATGTAGACCTGGCTGGTCCCATACATGGGAGGACATTCCTGGTGGTTGTAGATTCATTCTCCAAATGGACTGAAGTAGCCTTGTTACCCTCCACCACAACACTGGCTGTCACAAGGGCCTTGACCAGACTGTTTGCTACTCATGGACTTCCTGACACAGTTTCAGATAATGGCCCCCAATTCAGTTCCAACGAGTTTGCCATCTTCACAGCTAATCTGGGCATCAGACACGCTCTCACAGCCCCCTTTCACCCAGCAAGTAATGGAATGGCAAAAAGGGCTGTCAGGTCTGCCAAGGAAGTTCTGGCCAAGCTGGGCCAGGCAGACTGGCACGCCAAACTATCAACTTACCTACTCACACAACATGCCACCCCGTGCCCTTCCACCAACAAGTCCCCTGCTGAACTGTTAATGGGCAGGCGCCTCAGGACCACCCTGGACAGGTTGCACCCCCACTACGCTCCCAGCACGCCACTAGCCTCTGACAGCCATGCCAGGGAATTCGCCCTGCAAGACCAGGTGTACGCCAGGAACTATGCGGGGCACCCTTTATGGCTGCCAGGGCAGGTAGTCTTTGTTGCAGGACCCAGATCATATAGAGTCCTTCTGGAAGATGGCCGGATTTGGAGAAGGCACGTAGACCAGCTGAGGAGGCGTTGGAACAAGACTGCCACCGAAATCCCGGTCTACCCGCCGCCGGACGAGCCAGTCTACTCACCGCCAGCCAACCCGCCGAAGGACCCGGTCTACCTGCCGCCCGACAACGCAACCAGCCAACCGCCGCGGGAAGACTCACCTGAGCAGTCGCCAGAAAGCAGTCCAGGGATGGCCAGCGACCCTCTGCAGGTTCCAGTCACCACCCAGGAGGAACAAGACGCACCAGCCGCCGACAAGCCTCAGGAACCTCGGAGATCGGGCCGCGAGTGAAAGCGGCCATCATGGCTGCAGGACTACGCATGCTCGTGGCCAGGGGGAAGGAGTGCTGTGTTCAAAGACTAGCAGCAGTCCTCTCTCCGGTCCGCTGCCAACGCGGGAGCGCCGATCGCTCCCATTGGTTGATGCCGTTTGACAGCCGGCTATAAAAGGGAGCTGTCAAATGGCATCAGCTGTCGCCACCAGCTGGCTGTCAGATAGCCTCGGCAGCCGCGGCGACCCTTTATTCGCTAGAATAAAGTTGTTAGCCTTTAGCCTGGCTCTGTCTCCCTTTGTAACCGCCGCTCTACAACACTCCTCTCCTCTCCTCTCCCTATATTCTCTTTTCTTCCAGGACTTGCTTGGTCACTCTTGCTGTTCAAGGAACACGAAGGTGCCTTCTCCAGCACCTCAGCTCAAACAAATTGATACAAACCTCACGAGGAAGAAGAGGAAGAGAAAGAGGAATCAAAAGGTCTCTCCTCGTCTTCTACTCTTGCACTGTTTCCTTGTTCTGCTCTGGCTGCTGTCAGCTTTGTGGACATCCAGCCACCATGTTCTTTGGTGGCCTGGTTCTCTTTTACCACTTACTTTTCCCAACACAACTGCTTTCTCCAGTGAATCACCCTGCATGACATAGCCACAATAAGTGAGATGCAATTTTGGGATGTTTGCCTTCACAAGGTGTCTGGTATTATATATTCCTGTCATGCCCTGTTGAAGCCTGAATCTGAGGAGGAAGATGAACAACTGACAGGGAGCGGGAATGTGGCTCCGTTGGCTGTGGAGGAAACTGGGGAAGGGCAAAGTCCAGCTGGGCAGAGCAGGGAAGAGGTAGAGCAAGGGAGAGGGAATTCGGAGGAAGTCCCAGGCCCACCCCCTCTTCATCCTAGGGCACGCAGGGAGGAATGGAGAAGGGAGTAATGTGAGTTGCGTGGCTTACGAGGGGGGAAAGGTCCCTGATTCCCTTCATTAGCCACACCTAGGAATGAGAGTTTAAAAGAGATGCAAGCTGAGTGTGATGTCTGCTGGGAGCAAAGGTGAGTTTATCTTGTGTTGACTTTGCTTATCTGCGTTCCTGGCATCCTCCCAATCATGTTGATTTACTGCTGTTCCTTCATGTCTGGAATTCTTGCTCCTGCTCTGCTGGACTAATTACCTCATTTTGCCTTGATTGGACTTATAGTTCCAGTTTTTGTTGACCATCTTTTGGACTTAATTCCCTGCAGCCAAAGGCTGTTCCTGGGAGAGTTTTTCTCCAGAAGGTAACCAGGACATTGAGACAAAGTTGGAGCTAATAAAGGGACTCCTATTGATTATTTGACTGTGTTGCCTTTGTGCCACACCCCTTTGGGTCATCACAATTCCAGGGCTTGCTTGTTGGTCACCGTTGCTGTCCAAGGAGCTTCCTCTTAAAAATTTGTGGGTGGTCTCCCCCATCCTTGCAACACGTGCCATTTTGGCTCTTCGAACCAATGATATATTATTGATAATTCTCAATAAATGCAATTCCAGATTGCCAGTTCCTTCTTCACCCCTTGCGGGGTGGAATGCTGTGTATCTCATATAACTCTGAGAAAATCGTGAATTCCTATCCTGCATTGCAGACCCCGTCAATTTGGATTAAAAAAAGAGAATGGGCAGGAATTCTGCTGTCCATGGTGGTTAATCAGGCTGAGCAATATCTTGGAATTAATAAAAATGACAGGCTTGGTTGGATCCACTGAAAGGAGGGAATATTTTAATTTTCTTAATAAAAGCTGGATGCTTCCCTGCACTTTTGAGCAGGGCAGATTTGAGATTGACATTAATAATAATATCAGCTTAATGAAATCTCACATTTTTCATTGTTCTGTTACTCAGAATAATTCATAACAGCCAAAGAGGCTCATTTTAAAAACTGGCAATAGAATCAGGCTCCCATTAATCCTACATCTACTTTCCTTGGGAAGGTTTACATTCAAAAGTCCAAGATTTCTTTCTGAACACATTTTCCCCATTCTGGACTCTTTTTCTACCACAAGCCATTTCTAGTACTTCTAGCTCATTTAGTGTTTAATGTTCTCCAGGCAATTTGCTAAATAGTTAAAGGAGGTGAAAGGTACCAGACATTTTAAAAGTGCGATTAAGTGCGAACAACCAGATCAATACATGAAAAGATTAATTAGCTACTCTATTACTTCATGCCTATTTTACAGGAATCTTCTCAGACTGACAGTTTGTACCTGGGAAAGACTAGATGAGGTTCAATGTCATTCAACAGGGGTTGAATGTGCCCTTTTGTGCCTATGTAAAGATTCCAGACGAATTCCCTCCTTGAACTCCTACCCTTGGCTCAACCAATCTCTATAAAGAAGAATATTTGTAGCTCAGGGTTGACATGAAATGTCCTTGGATGCTCTCTGAGCTCGGTTGTTTTCTTGCAGATATTTCATTATCCAAACTAGGGAACATCTTCAGTGCTAAATCTATCACTAGCACCGATGATCTCATTTGGATAATGAAATATTTGTAAGAAAACAACCAAGCTCAGAGAGCACCATAACCAGTCTTTGCAACATAAAAACAGCCCAGCCTTTAGCACTTCCAGCTAAGTCCACTGTTTTTTACTAGCTGGCTTGCTTTTCTGGAGAGATTCTTATGTTAAAAAAAGTTAAACATTATTTTTTCAAAGCAAGCTGTAACAAATGAAATGGTTCCAAATTAACAGCACTAGGAATCTCCCACTTAAATTTCAGTCAGGACTGACCCTGACAATCTGGAGCAGCGTTTCTCAATCTTGGAGACTCTAAGATGGGTGGACTTCAATTCCCAGAGTTCCCAGACTGCACATGCTGGGAGTCGAAGTCTGCCCTGTTAAGCCTGGGTTCCCCCAACCAGGGTTAAGGAGACAAGCTAAACAGAATGTGCAGCGTTAGTCAGATAGGCACACAGATAAATGAGTGAGATTAGGTTGTATGTTTATTAACATACAGTAAAAATAACAGATACGCTTGTGCTATCAAAAATATAGTTTATTCCATTATGAGTTCATAGCATAGTCAAAATAACAGCCCAATAGTCATGTATCATTTAGTCAGTCCATTCAGGGATATTCAGTTAGCAAAGTCCGTGTAGAATATCCTATGTCAGTTCACTTACAAATCAGTCCTTTGTCTCTCTCTCCCGTTCGAGTAACGCAGTCTTGAGTCCATGCAGTAATTAGGGATCATCAAAGCCAGAGAGAGAGCAAGCTGTCGTCTTGCTTCTTTTAAAGTGCTTTCACAACCACTCCCTTAATTACATTCCCATATTTAAAGTTGCAGACACTTTAACTTATAAACTATGATTACATATTTATTATTTTACCTAAACCAGTTAGGGTAAACAATGTTATCCCTAACACGCCCATCTTAAAGTTGCCAAAAGTTGAGAAACACTGAACAATACCTGCAAACATTGAGAAAAGGGAACCCCCAACCAGCAGAATTCGGGGAGTTGAACTCCACCCATCTCAAAGTTGCCAAGCTTAAGAAAGACTGCTTCAGGCTATCGCAGCCAGGGGTGGGATTCAAATTTTTAACAACTGGTTCTGTGGGCATGGCTTAGTTGGTGGGTGTGGCTTGGTAGTCATGTTATTGGCTGAGTGTGGCCAATTCAACATCACTCACATCGAAGCACCATCTCCTTGCCTGACCTCTCATGACTGGGGATGCTGCAACAGTCATAAGTCGGTCATAACGGTCATAAGTCACTTTTTGCAGTGCCATTGTAACTTTGAATGGTCCACTCCACACAAGCAAATTACCAGCAAAGGAGGGGAAAAAACTCCAGAGAAGTTTCTGGGACAGGAAGTCTATTCCTGCCAAGAATGTAATAAGGGTTAATGGAGAGGCAGCTTCTGTAAGCAACACCAGAATGTTTCCTTCCTACCTTCCTTACAGGATTAGCCCTGTAATTTCTTCTAACAACTGGTTCTCCAAACTGCTTAGAATGTTAACAACCAGTTCTAGCGAATAGGTGTGAACCTTAGAATCCCACCCCTGATCTCAGTCCTCTTGTTAGATGCAGAATCCACACTCAACCAACCCCACCACTCAAATGGCCCTGAACTGGTTGTAACTGATGAGCTAAAAAAAGTAAAATAAAAATAAACTCAAATGTTCTACAGCAGCCTGGAAGACAAACATTGCTTTAGGAATTAACCAGCAAAGAAATGTCAAAACTCAGGGCTGAACATTACGATGACATGATCCCTCAACAACCTATTTGCATTTCAAATGCTGTTTGCAATTTTCAATACTCCACCTTGAGGGTGAACAAATAAATAAATAAATGGAATTGGAAAAGCGGAAAGGGGGGGGGAGCCACGAAAATGATTGTGGATTGACAGGTTGTTTTTAAAAAGAAATGAGGCTTTTTGGTCCTGAAAGGAACACATAATGGAGGTTTACAAAAATCATAAGTGGTGTGGAGAGCAGTGAATAGGGAGAAAATTATCCACTTTCTTTGATATCCAGAAACTCAGCTGCGTCTGGGGGAATGAAAAGGAGGCAGATTTAATGGAAATAAATGGAAATATTTCTGGCAGGGGGAAGTCTCTCTCTCTCTCTCTCTCTCTCTGTGTATATGTGTACCATGTGGGATTTACTCCCACCCTCTCCAAGTCCTTTGCCATCAATTTTGGTAGCAATCCAGTGACAGCTTTAAAATCCACAAATAACTTTGTTTTTTGAAAAAAGAGACAATTTTCTAGGCTTGTGGGCCTCTAGGGTTGTTTTCAGCTGAACAAGTCGAGTCCCCAACCTTTGTGAACGAGAAAGTGTACGTTGTGGCCCTTTAGCCTTTTGATGGTCTGTTTTGAATGGTGTGCTGTTGTTGTTTATCTCTATGTGTCTGTTGATGGCTGGCTTGCCTGAGATCCTGGATCTTGGGTCTTTTTGATTTAGAATATAGAAGAATGGATTTGGAAGGGACTTTTAGGGGTCTTCTAATCCAACCCTTGCTCAAGCAGGGGACTCCGTAGCAATTCAGACCAAGGGTTGCCTACTCTCTTCTTGAAAGGCTCCAGGGATGGAGCTTCATACTGAAAGCAATACACATTTCAGACGAAGAAAGCTGACCGTTTACAGAGACAGATAATCTGTGGGTTGCCATAAGAGGGCAATTCTGGAATTCAAAGCTCCTTCCTTCCTTCCTCCCCTCCTCTACTCTCACATTCTTTGATCTGGATGGCAAGCTGTTCCACTGGTTAATTCTCCTCACTGTTAGAAAGTTTCTCCTTAGTTCTAGGCTGTTTCTCCTTGGTTAATTTCCATCTGCTGCTTCTTGTCCTATTTTCATCTGCTCCTTCCTTCCTTCCTTCCTTCCTTCCTTCCTTCCTTCCTTCCTTCCTTCCTTCCTTCCTTTCCTTCCCTTCCCTTCCCTTCCCTTCCCTTTCATCCCATTTCCTCCCTTTCCTCCCATTTCCTTCCTTCCCTTCCATTTCCTCCCTCCCTCCCTTCTATTCCTTCCTTCCTCTCCTTCATTTTCCTTTCTTTTTTCTTACTTCTTATTCATTTGTCCTTCCTTCCTTCCTTCCTTCCTTCCTTCCTTCCTTCCTTCCTTCTTCCTTCCTTCCTTCCTTCCCTTCCCTTCCCTTCCCTTCCCTTCCCTTCCCTTCCCTTCCCTTCCCTTTCATCCCATTTCCTCCCCTTCCTCCCATTTCCTTCCTTCCCTTCCATTTCCTCCCTCCCTCCCTTCTATTCCTTCCTTCCTCTCCTTCATTTTCCTTTCTTTTTTCTTACTTCTTATTCATTTGTTCTTCCTTCCTTCCTTCCTTCCTTCCTTCCTTCCCTTCCCTTTCATCCCATTTCCTCCCTTTCCTCCCATTTCCTTCCTTCCCTTCCATTTCCTCCCTCCCTCCCTTCTATTCCTTCCTTCCTCTCCTTCATTTTCCTTTCTTTTTTCTTACTTCTTATTCATTTGTCCTTCCTTCCTTCCTTCCTTCCTTCCTTCCTTCCTTCCTTCCTTCCTTCCTTCCTTCCTTCCTTCCTTCCTTCCCTTCCCTTCCCTTCCCTTCCCTTTCATCCCATTTCCTCCCCTTCCTCCCATTTCCTTCCTTCCCTTCCATTTCCTCCCTCCCTCCCTTCTATTCCTTCCTTCCTCTCCTTCATTTTCCTTTCTTTTTTCTTACTTCTTATTCATTTGTTCTTCCTTCCTTCCTTCCTTCCTTCCTTCCTTCCTTCCTTCCTTCCTTCCCTTCCCTTCCCTTCCCTTCCCTTCCCTTCCCTTCCCTTCCCTTTCATCCCATTTCCTCCCTTTCCTCCCATTTCCTTCCTTCCCTTCCATTTCCTCCCTCCCTCCCTTCTATTCCTTCCTTCCTCTCCTTCATTTTCCTTTCTTTTTTCTTACTTCTTATTCATTTGTCCTTCCTTCCTTCCTTCCTTCCTTCCTTCCTTCCTTCCTTCCTTCCTTCCTTCCTTCCTTCCTTCCTCCCTTCCCTTCCCTTCCCTTCCCTTTCATCCCATTTCCTCCCCTTCCTCCCCTTTCCTTCCTTCCCTTCCATTTCCTCCCTCCCTCCCTTCTATTCCTTCCTTCCTCTCCTTCATTTTCCTTTCTTTTTTCTTACTTCTTATTCATTTGTCCTTCCTTCCTTCCTTCCTTCCTTCCTTCCTTCCTTCCTTCCTTCCTTCCTTCCTTCCTTCCTTCCTTCCTTCCTTCCTTCCTTCCTTCCTTCCTTCCTTCCTTCCTTCCTCCCTTCCTCCTTCCCACCCTCCCTTTCTCCTTCCTTCTTCTTCCCTCCACCCCACCTTCCTTCCTCTCTTTCTCCCACCCCTCCTTTCCATTTTTCCTTGGATGGGGCTGAAGGGAGGGGGCCTGGGAAGAAGAGCCGGGCGGGGGGGTGTCGGAGCGTTGTAGAAGCCCCCCTGGAGTGTTGGAGAGGGGGCTCCAAGGATCCTCCTGCAGCGCCGAAGTGCAGCGTTGAGTGACAGCAGGAAAAGTCTCTCCGTTTGCAGAGTGGTTCCAGATGGACAGCGCCTCACCCTTGGGGTCATTACCCAGGAATTCCTCCTCCCCCTCCTTCTCTCCTCCTCTTCCTCCTCCTCCTCTTCCTCCCCCCCCCCTTCCTCCTTTTTGCAATGAGGGAAGGAAAGCAGCAGTGAGAAACTCAGCCCTAGTAGGAAAAAGACGCTCTCTTCAACTGGAGCACTTCCTCTGCAACGGCCTCGGCTAAGAAGCCCCCTGGGGAATCCTTTCAGGGGGTTGTTACCCAGAATCTAAGCATCAGCTTTTTCCCAGCCGAGGCCTCCTTCGTGCAGAAAGATTCCTTCCTCCTTCCCCCACCAAATGGGATATTAAAAATGCAGTGAAGCTGTTGCAAGAAGCCACGTGCCTTCAACCCGAAACTCATGGCCTTGCTTGGCTCCTGTGCTGAGCATTCGGCTTGTATCTCGTATCCTCTGGAGACAATGGCTTCCCTCCAGAAGTTGTGGGGGCTCCAGCCAGGGGTGGGATGTGGGGGTTCTCCAAAGCACACGAATCTTAGCTAGAGGGTAACCTGTGATAACCTATGCGAACCTGCTGCAGGCCATCCCTGAACAGTTATGTAAATGCAACAAACAAATAAAATAAAGGAAACCCTTTCTCAGAATAACAGAATCGGAAGGGACCTTGGAGGTCTTCTAGTCCAACCACCTGCCCAAGCAGGGAACCCTATACCACTTCAGACAGCCGGTTGTCCAGTCTCTTCTTTAAACCCTCCAGTGATGGAGCATCCACGACTTCTGAAGAAAAGTCATTCCACGGATTAATTACCAGAATATCAGAGATGGAAGGGACCTTGGAGGTCTTCTAGTCCAGCCCCCTGCTCAAACAGGAGATCCTAGACCATATCAGACAAATAGTTGTTCAGGCTCTTCTTGAAAACCTCCAGTGATGGAGCATCCAGAACTTCTGGTGGCAAGGAGTTCCCCTGGTTAATTGTCCTCACTGATGTTTCTCCTTAATTCCAGGTTGCTTCTCTCCCAGAGAACCTGGTGATCCATTGAAACTAGATATCTATGGAGATTCTCCATCATGCAGGTCATGGTTGTCCCAAAGGCGCTTTTTGTCCCTCTAAAAGGATGCAAATGACCAGCTGTCTTCAAGGAATATCAGTCCTCGGGGGCCTGCATGAGCGCACCAACGTGCCTGCCCTCCCTGTCCTATTGTTTCTTTTTATTTTTCTTATATGCATCCATTTCAAGTATTCATAATTATATTTATACTTATACCTGTTATCTTATAATCGCTTGGCAAAATAAAATAAAATAAATAAATCCTCCCCTTCCCCACCATCCAGTCAGAGCTGAAGAAGCTTCTTGGGTGAGAAGCGAAATGTCTTCAAAAGAAAAAACCAGAAAGTCCAGTTGCCTCTTGGAAAAAAACACCTTTGGGACATGGAAATTAGCTGAATCCATTGTGCAAATTGGCCATCAGGAGACACACAGAGATAGAGCACATTTAGACACCATTCAAAAGAGAAGAGATTAAAAAAAAATGTAAGAAAGAAACCAGGGAGGGTTCTTTGTCCTCTCTTGATTAGACTCTTGTTTCCTCTTCCCTTGTTTGTCTGGTGGAAATCCCCGCTTGTCTAGCTGCTGGCTGCCAAGAGGATTTTTTCTGGTCTTTTTGTTTCCTTCTTAGATTCCTTTTTTCAAAAATATTGCCTCTTTTGAATGGTGTCTAAATGTGCTTTATCTCTTTGTGTCGATTGATGGCCAATTTGCAGAGCCAAGCTCGGAAAGCATCAAAGACTTCCCAGTTCAACCTTGAACGATTCTTTTTTGCTATGATATGACTGAAAAAAAAAAAGGGTTTCTTTCTGCACAAGCGAAAAAGGTATACAGGGAATCCTCAGGTTACGGCCATAACTGAGCCAGGCAATTACAGTCGTAAGTCATGGTAGTCCTAAAGTCCCCACATCACTGGAAGCAGGTTTACAATCTCTTTTGCAGAGGTCATGAAGTGAATCACAAAGCAAACGCCGTGGTCATTGGGTCAACCCGTGGTTTGCAATGGGGCAGTATTTGACAGAAACTGCAAGTAAACCCTGGTTTCTGGCAAAACCATATTAAAAAGAATCACAGTCAAATGGCGGTAAATGAGAATTGGTTGCCAAGCAGCCAAAATGGGATCACGTGTCCTTGAGAGTCATGTCAGAACTTCAAAACCCAGTCATAAGTAGTGTATTTTTTTTGGGGGGGGGGGGACACCCATCGTCACTTTGAATGGTTACAAAGTGATGGGTTGTAAGTCAAGGACTAATTGTATGGTGAAGAAGAGTCATAAAATGGCAGAGAGTATAGAGCTGAACTTTTAGAACAGTTTCTCAATAGGCTTTCTCTATCTCTACTTTAAGACGATTGGACTTCAAATCCAGAATTCCCTTGCCAACCAGAGGTGGCATTCAGCCGGTTCTGACCAGTTCTGGAGAACTGATAGTAGAAATTTTCAGGAGTTGGAAGAACTGGCAAATGCCACCTCTGACTGGCCCCACTCTATTCTCTGCCTCCCGTTGAGTCCCAGCTGATTGGCTGGATCTTCTTTGGTTGCCCTGCACAGGAGAATGGAGCTGGAAAGCAGGTTAGTGGGGTGGGGGGAGAGAATGGGGATTTTGCAGTAACCTTCCCCTGCCACGCCCACCAAGCCACGCCCACCAAGCCACGGCCACAGAACCGGTAGTAAAAAAATTTGAATCCCACCACTGCTGCCAATCATGGTGAGACTGATTAGAGATAGACAGATAGATAGATAGATAGACAGACAGAAAGACAGATAGAGGGTGGATAGATAGATCATAGATGGAAGATAGGATGGATTAGATAGATAGATAGATAGATAGATAGATAGATAGATAGATAGATAGATGGAAGATTGGATAGATAGGTGGATAGATAGATATGAGAGAGAGAACTACAGGCAGGCAGGCAGACAGACAGACAAACAGACATAGGCATAGACATGGACATAGATATAGATATAGGAAGGAATCTTAGAGGCCTTCTAGTCCACCCCCCCTGCCCAAGGCAGGAGTCCTTATACCATCACGGCCAAATTGTTGTACAATCTCTTCTTGAAAACCTCCAGTGATGGAGCACCTACAACTTCTGGAGTCAAGTTGTTCCACTGGTTAATTGTTCTTACGGTCAGGAAATTCCTCCTAATTTCCAAGCTGAATCTGCCTCTGAGGAGCTTTTCCCAGATTCCTTCTTGTCCTGCCCTCTGGGGCTTGTTAGAGAGGAACTCGACGCCTTCTTCTCTCCGACAGTCCTTCAAGGGTTGGGAGACGAAGATTCTATCGGATATTATCCCCCTGCCCTAAGCCTTCTCTTTGTTAGATGTCACATCCGACGATGTGGTGCCACCTCAGAGAAGTATTGATTTCAGTCAATATGACCTGAAAAGCTTCACAATTTTTCAGAGATTAGCAGCATATAGAAATTATTGGTTGTGAAGTGATGTTGGCAACTTTTGCAAAGGAACTGGGAAGCGGTGGTGGGTGGGTGGGTATTGCTGAGCAGAAATCTGCAATTTAAAGAAAATCACAACCAAGAAAGAGAGAGAGAGAGAGAAAAAGACAGAAAGAAAGAAAGAAAGAAAGAAAGAAAGAAAGAAAGAAAGAAAGAAAGAAAGAAAGAAAGAAAGAAAGAGTGAGAGAGAGAGAAAGAAAGAAAGAAAGAAAGAGAGAGAGAGAGAGAGAGAAAGACAGAAAGAAAGAAAAAGAGAAAGACAGAAAGAAAGAAAAAAGAGAAAGAAAGAGAGAAAGACAGAAAGAAAGAAAGAGAGAAAGACAGACAGAAAGAAAGAAAGAAAGAAAGACAAAGAGAGGGAGAGAAAGACAGAAAGAAAGAAAAAGAGAAAGAAAGAAAAAAAAGAAAGAAAGAGAGAGAGAAAGACAGAAAGAAAGACAGAAAGAAAAAGAGAGAGAAAGAAAGACAGAAAGACAGAAAGAAAGACAGAAAGACAGAAAGAAAGACAGAACAGAACAGAACAGAAAGAAAGAAAGAAAGAAAGAAAGAAAGAAAGAAAGAAAGAAAGAAAGAAAGAAAGAAAGAAAGAATGCAATATTGCTGGTGGAAATAAAGCAAGCCAAAGACCCTGGGCTTCTCCTGCTGTTGACAATCTCTTGTTAAGGAACCATAATTAAGGTGTGGAACGTTTTCTAGCCTCAGTCACAGAGATCCGAGCTAATGCCGTTAAAACTGCTCTCTGGCAGCCTTTGAAACTCCCGTAGCAAATTAAAAACAAATGCTAATTGCCAGCCCATAAATAAAGGAGCTTTTGCTTCCCTTTGATTTCAGAAGTTCTGTGCAATAATTACACCTGAAAACTGGATTTAGAAACAATTAACAGCAGCCAGATTTTCGGCTCTGTGCAGAAGAAGGTGGGTGAATGGGATTTACAGATATCAAAGTGGCACCCACAAACACACAATCAAAGGCCCTGAGGGTTGTTTTACTGCGTGTTGTGCCTGCATGGCACATTAAAAAGACAGAGGGGCTTAAATCATGCAATCAAAGCTGCCATCTTGACTTTCTTGACCTCTAGCCACTGACACCAATTTTCTTAGGTTGGGTTGCTACCTTTGTCTTCCTCAGGACAGTGTGTGCTGTCTTCACACAATGTTCTAAGCTTGATTGGGATTCACCTTCTTTAGTATTTTGGGCCATTCTGTATTAGCTGAGCCTCTTTATATACCCTTTATTATTTATATTTTTAATTCAACTTTATCAGGCCTTGATAAGGCCACGCTTGGAATATCACATCTAGTTTTGGTTGCATGACATAAAACATATTTTGAGACTCTGGAAAGAGTGCAGAGAAGAGCAACAAAGACGATAAGGGGACTGGAGGCTAAAACACGTGAAGAACGGTTGCTGGAATTAGGAATGTCCAGTTTAATGAAAAGAAGGACGAGGGGAGACATGATTAACCGAGTTAGAAGGGACCTTGTAGGATGTCTAGTCCAACCCCCCCCCCCCCCCCCATGCAGGAGCCCCTACACCATTTCTGACAGATGGCAGTCCAGGCTCTTCTTGAAAGTCTCCAGGGATGAAGCTCCCACAACTTCCAAAGGCAACTTTGTCCATGGGTGGATGGTTCTCCCTGTCAGAACTTTCTCCTTATTTCTAGGACTTGAATCTCTCCTTGGTCCGTTTCCATTCCTTGTTCCTTGTCTGGCCTTCGGGTGCCTTGGAGAATAGAACATTGGAACATTGCTATCATGTCTCCCCGGTCCTTCATGATAGCAATATTCCAGTATTTGAGGGGCAGCCACAAAGAAGAGGGGGTCAAATTATTCTCCAAAGCACCTGAGGGTAGGACAAAAAGCAACGGATGGAAACTCATCAAGGAGAGAAGCAACTGGAACTAAGGAGAAAGTTCCTCACAGTTAGAACAATCAACCAGTGGAACCGAGGTTGCCTTCAGAAGTTGTGGGAGCTTCATCCCTGGAGGCTTTCAATGAGAGATTGGACTCCCATCTGTCAGGAATGGTGTAGGGTCCCCTGCTTGGGTGGGGGGTTGGACTAGATGACCTACAAGGCCCGTTCCAACTCTGATTATCTGTTATCTGTTATTCTTCCCTCTCCCACCTTGTTGGGTTTCTGCAGGGCCATAAAGACCTTGATTTTTAGCAAAGACCACCAGGGATGAAACAGTGATTGAGGGTATGCTATGCTGTTCATCCTATATTTGTCCTTCTGGGAGTTATTTTGATCATATAGGAAGTAGCAACACCAAAGGCCATGTCAATCAATCAACCAATCAGCTGGGTCATGGCAATGAAGAAGAACATTTGTGTGTGTGGCTATGTATGTCTTGAAAACCTCAAATAGCATCCACAGCTCCTTGATCTTGACTTTTTAAAATTTCTTCTTGAGTCATTTCTGATCTGATTGCTGAAATGGAAGAGTTCACCTGAAGGGTCATTTTGTTTCAGAGTAGCTTAATTTGTATTTTAAATGATTCTCTTTAGCTTGAGACTAACCTGAAGACTTTCAACCATAGCCGCAAAGTGGCTCCTGATTGGCTATTTTCTAATGTGATGGAAATAATTGGTGGAAATTAAGGTTGATAATCAGCAGGGTGGTTTAATTAAACATTGTAACCTTAAGAAAAATAAATCCAATCTAATTTCCGTCTAATCTTCCCCTTCCTGGGCCAGGGTGATTTGTGAATCTGCATACATTATGCAAACTTATATATCTTGCTTACATTTCCAAAACTTGATTTATAGTTTGCTAACATCTTTTTTTCCTGTTGTCTTTTTTTAAAATGACTTGTTTGTAAACAAGAAGTTTGTAAACTTCTGCACCTCACCTATGTCCCTTGCAATCTGGATGGTGGATGTTGCAATAAACTGGAGATAGTAGAAGAGAAGAGAAAGTATCTGGAGAAAATTCACAAAATACAAAGACCTGAAAATAGAAAGAGAACGACTTTGAGGGTGTTAAAGGAAGCAAAGGTTGTACCAGAAGTCATAGGCACCTTGGGTGCAATGCCAAAACATCTGGAACAACATTTGAACACCATTGGCAATTGACAAAATCCCCATCAGTCAATTGCAAAAGACAGTTTTTCTTGGAACAGCTGACATCCTGTGATTATCTCTTTAACGCCATCAAAGAACAACATCTTTCTATTCCAGATCCTTGGGAAGGAGTCTGTAGATGGCCAGAAATCCAGTCTGAACATCTGATTGTGCACCAGCCATAACAACAGTCATCTGGATTCTCCCTTGTTGGTGGAAGGGTGGAGGGTGGAACGAGTTGTGATGTTCTGATGTGGTTGAGAGTTACATCTTCTACCAGAAGGTCACCCATGCCAGACAGGTCTCAGCAGAAGAGCCAGACTAACTGTGTCCATCAACTCATTTGATGTGATGAGAAACAGAAAAAGACTCCTTCGCTGGATGGGTCATTGCCCAAGTCAACAAGGGTCATGTCAGATGTTAGAGCTCCTGGCATCATGAATGGTGCTCTATGTTGTATTGGTGAGGCCACACTTGGAATACCGCATCCAGTTCTGGTCACCATGATACAAAAAAAAGATGTTGAGACTCTAGAAAGAGTGCAGAGAAAATCAATGAAGATGATTAGGAAACTGGAGGCTAAAAGTTATGAAGAATGGTTGCAGGAACTGGGTATGTCTAGTCTAATGAAGAGAAGGACTTAGGGGTGCCATGATAGCAGTCTTCCAATATTTGAGGGGCTGCCACAAAGAGGAGGGGTCAACCTATTCTCCAATGATCCATAGGACAAAACAAGGAGCAATGGATGAAAACTAATCAAGGAGAGAACCAGCTTAGATCTAAGGAGGAGTTTCCTGACTATGAGAACAATTAACCAGTGGAACAGCTTGCTACCAGAAGATGTGGGTGCTCCATCACTAGAGGTTTTCAAGAAGAGAATGAACAACTATTTGTCTGGTCTAGGATCTCCTGCTTGAGCAAGGGGGGTGGACTAGAAGACCTCTAAGGTACCTTCCAGCTCTAAGATTCCATGGTTTTATGATCTTCAGACAAGTGGGCAAGGGGACTCAGGCCCTGATCCTGCAGGATTACTGAAAGAACAATAAACCACAGACTAAACAAAAGCATTCCGTGTTTAAAAATGACACCATTATGCCCCACTATTATAATCAAAAGCAACAAAGTGTTGCTACTTAAACCAACTGTTTGAATTGTGGAAAGAATTTATCCAGACTCAAATATCAATGAGCAATGATTAGAAGATCAAAGGAGATTCATGACCCTAAATAAAATATTCAGGATTGCAGAAGTAGAAGAGATTCAGAAAAATTGGAAATGTGGAAGACTCCAAGAACAATAATGGAATAGTACAAGAAGCTCAGATTACAAACACCAGAAATATAGAGGAAATGGCTGATTTGAGCCAGAGAAGTCATAACCAAGCAGAAGAAGAAGGAACAACAGCCAAATCAGTAAAAGTTGGTACTGAAACAACCTATGACCATGATGGTGAACCTATGGCACTTGTGCCACAGGTGGCATGCAAAGCCATTTGTGCCAACATGTGAGTCACAAGCAAACTTACCTTACTGTGCATGTGCACGCCTCACAGCTGATTTTCAGTCTGTTTGAGGCCTTTTACGGCCTCCCAGAGACTTGAGGAAGGCTTCTGCAGCCTTTGCAGGCCAAAAAAATAGGCCCGTTTTGTCACTACCTGTATTTCTGGAAATACCAGAAGTGATGAAACGGGCCCCTTTTTCGGCCTGCAAAACTTGCAGAAGTTTTCCTCAAGCCTCTGGGAGGCCGAAAAAGGACTCAAACGGGCCGAAAATCAGCTGGGGGGGGTGCAGTGCAAGTAAGGGGGCAGCAGGGAGGCATTGCATGTGGATGCACAGGAAGGATGTGTGTGTGTGTGTGTGTGTGTGTGTGTGTACATTGCCTTCTGGGTGCTGGCATGCGAGCATGCACACAAGTTTTGGCACAAGAGCCCAAAAAGGTTAGCCACCAACTGACCTACGAATTGATCTCTTGACAACAAAAATTAAAAGAGAAAATTGTTGCAGAATTTCCAAAAAAAGTTAAATGAAAAATACACCAGAAATGAAAGTCCAGTTCATTTAGTGACCATTCAAAGTTACAACGGCATTGAAAAAAGTGACAGGACCGTTTTTCATACTTATGACTATTGTAGCCTCCCCACGGTCCCACAATCAAAATTCGGCACTTGGCAGCTGGCTCATAATTATGACGATCGCAGCATCCTGGGGTCGTGTGATCCCCTTTTGCAACGGTCTGAGAAGCAAAGCCAACGGCGAAGCCAGATTCACTTAACTGCTGTATTACGAACTAAAACACTACAGTGATCCACTTAACGACTGTGGCAAGAAAGGTCATAACATGGGACAAAACTCACTTAAGGAATGCCTCACCTCACAACAGAAACTTTGGGCTCCATAGAGGTCATAAGTCAAGGACTACTTGCCATATCCCAAAATGACGTGGTTCCTGTAATAAAGAATGTGAATTAAGCAGTTGCAAGGATTAAAATGACATTTATCTAACCGTTTCCTTACAATATCCTGGGTCTTGATTCTGGGTAGGGGCAGATTTTTTTCTCTCTGGGCACACTGAGAATAGATCTGCTGAAAAAAACCTCCACACTGGTGACAGGAAGGGCATCTGGTCAGCAATCACTTAGCTCCATTCAGTTGCCCAGAGTCCACCCTGCAAGGGATTATAGAGTCATTAAAAGAGGAGGAGGAGGACCATTTCCTTGCAGTACATCCATGGTGGTTACAGAAGTGCTGATTATCAAACTTAGAAAGTCAAAATAATATTCCATCACGTACAATATTTAAAATGGAAGATCAGACTGGAAAGCTCCCAACACTGTCAAACCATCTAGTAAGGCTGCATTCTATTATTCATCTCATCTTTCCTGTTGCGCATCTCCTTATCTTCTTAGGACTATAACTTTGCTGCTTGTGCCTTATGATTTATATTGTTTACTTAGTATCCTAGTATGATTTATGTTGATTGCTTATTTAGTATCCTATCACTGTCACTAAGTGTTGTATCTTATGATTTATGATGAATGTATTTTTACGATGACTATGATCATGATTTATCACTTGTTGCTTGTATGTACACTGAGAGACAAATTACTTGTGTGTCCAATCACACTTGGCCAATAAAGAATATATTATTCTATTCTATTTCTACTCTATTCTTTTCTATTCTATTTCTATCCTTTTCTATTCTATTCCTACTATTCTATTCTATTCTGTTCCATTTCTATTCTATTCTTCTTTGTTCTATTCTATTCTTTTTGTTCTATTCTATTCTATTGTTGTATTCTATTCTGTTCTATTCTATTCTAATTCTTCTGTTCTGTTCTATTATTCTATTACTATTCTATTCTATTGCATTATATTATATTGCATTCTGTTCTATTGCATTCTCCTCTTCTCTTCTCTAGAAATTAAGAGCAAGTGCAAGTCATTTAAAGAACATGAAAGAGCCAAAATTGATGAATGTAAGTATCAAACACATACACACACACACAAAACACACACACACACACACTCACACATATTCCAGGGATCAGAAAAATGAAAGAAGTTTTGGAAATCTCAGAGCCACAAATAACAGCAATAGCCAGGAAAATTCAATGCTGTGAGGCACAAATAACCCATTCTGAGCAAAATCATCTCTTTCAATCAGACCGCAGATAAATCTTACCAAGTATAAATGCCAATAGAAATATCTGGAAATGGAAAACCAGGCACAAAGGAAACAGTTCAGTTTTGGAAAGATCTGTGGGAAACTCAAAGCCATCCTAATAAAAATTCTGGATGGAGAATAGAACTGGAAGATGAATTTCATGAAAATCAGATGGGAGAACTAATGATAACATCAGATATACAGGTGGACCTCAACTTATAACCATAATCGTGATCAAAATCTCCGTGGCTAAGCAAAGTTATGTGAGTTGGACCCATCTCATGAGCTTTATGGCCATGGCTGTGAAGTGAATTACGATTGTTATAAATCCTCAGGTGGTGATTTAGTGAATTTGACTTCCTCCATTGACTTTGGTTGTCAAAAGCCAGCTGGGAAGGTCCCACATGGCCATCATATGTTCCCAGGATCATAACCGGTGGCGGGATTCAAATAATTGAACCACCGTTTCTCTGCCCTAATGATTTCTTCCAACAACCAGTTTACCAGTTTGCTCAGAAAGTTAACAACCAGTTCGTGTGAACCGGTGCAAACCAGTTGGATCGCATCATAACTGACATAAATATGGTCTGTTGCCAAGCAACCATTTGATTACTATAATATCCAAGGGGATGCTGCAATGGTCACAAGTGTGAGACCTGTTGCTAAGTCCCTTTTTACAGGGCTGTTGTGACCCTGAATGGCCACTTGGTGGATAGTTATTAAAACAAGGACTATCTGTAATTAAAAACAATGAAAATGATTAGAAATTGGAAATATTCTGGAAATGGGCAATTGCCTGATTTTTGGCTCAAATATTTGACTTGTTTAACAGCTTAACGAAGTATCAATCAATGGCCAGTTTATAATTGGCAACAACAACAACAACAACAACAAAAAAAGAATTTAAAAACACAGCAAAAAGAAACCACACTAGGAAACTATAGATGGATAACGTGTCTGTCTACAATGTTTAAAATTACTCAAAGGCAAAATCCAAGATTATTTTGAAAAAACAGGATCTTTCCAATAGACCAGAAAGGAAATGAAAAGCAGAGGTACCAAAGATCAATTTTAGATTAATAAAAGAGTTCTGGAGAATTGCAAAAGCTGAAAGACCAATTTACATGTGGTCTGGATTGATTACAAAAAAGGCATTTTGATTCATCACCACAGAGCTAGATTATCAACCGGCATTGGTAAAAACATTACAATATTTATAGATAAAATAACGAAGCAGGGGAAGACAGAACTGGGAGTTGCAAATGAAAAAAATACGGGCTGGTGAACCTGATGAGAGGCATTTTCCAGGCTGACTTATTATCACCCTTATTTGTCACTGCAAATATCCCACTTTCAGTGATCCCACTTTCAGTGATTTTGAAGGAAATAAAATCTTGGCTCTCAAAAAGCAAAATAAAAACGCTAATGAAAGTTCCCATTTGCTTTATAATATGAGTGATTTGAAACTTGATGGAAAATCAGAAATCGAAATGCAGGCATTGACAAATATGGGAAGAGTTTTTAGTAGAGAGATAATAATGGAATTTGGCCTAGATAAATGTGCTACAGTTGTTCTGTACAATAAATTGGGATGGAATCAGGGGTGGGATGCAAATATTTTTACTACTGGTTCTGTGGGCGTGGCTAGGTGGGAGTGGCTAGGTGGGAGTGGCTAGGTCACATGATTGGGTGGGCATGCCTTCTTCTTTTTTTTTTTTTTTGCAACAACCCTCCCCCCCCCCCCCCCCGCATGCTCTGTTTTTTGGCTTCCTGGGCCTCAGGGAAGCCTCCTGGCCAGGGGTTGATTCCAGGAAACTTCTGTGAGGCCCAGGAAGCCAAAAAATGGAGCATGGGAGGCCCACAGTCAGCATTGTGCATGATGTTGCCCATGTGTGAGAGGACTGACTGGGTGGGGAGGGGAGAGACCAGCCAGGGGTATGATTTTCCAGTTCTCTGAACTGGGCAGTATCGTAATAGAATAGAATGAAATTGTTGCAGCAAATCTTGCTTCCAAATCAGGACACAAGACCACGAAAGGTTAGAGAATACAGATTTTATTCGCGCAAAGTGTTCAGAGCATTAATATGGCAAATTCTGAACCCCCAGCTCTTCCTGAGACATTATTTTGATACCCGTTATGACCTCAGCTTAGACCTGGGCATTCCTTTATCACATTTTACCAAAGAAGGACAATATTGTATACATTTCTGGGAAGGAAATATAGAAGAAATGAGAAGTACAACTTTTGATTACTCCGTTATCTTACACCATCAATTATTTTCCATGTCCACCCTTGTTTACAGTAATGTGGATAGTTCCAGTTCCTGAGTTCAGCAATTTTATGGTTTTCCCAATGTTATGTTTAGCAAGGTTTCAGGGAAATCAGGAACTTTCGCTAAATATGACTTGTTGACTTGTGCTAAATATGAAAAGTGCTTTATATGCTCTTTTTCAACTGCTTCAGAATAAGAATTCTTTATTGGCTAAGTGTGATTGGACACACAAGGAATTTGTCTTGGTGCAAATGCTCTCAGTGTAAGTAAAAGAAAGGGTATATTTGTCAACAATCATAAGGTACAACACTTAATAATAGTCATAGGGTAGAATAAGTAACCAAATCATACTAGGAGACAATCAATAAAAGTTGTTAGGATACAAGCAACAAGGTTATAGTCATAACTGGGAGGAGATGGGTGAAAGGAAGGATGGGAGGATTAATAGTAATAATAATAGTAGTGTAGATTTTGTAAATACTTGGACAGTGTTGAGAGAATTATTTTAGCAGAGTGATGGCATTCAGGAAAAAACTGTCCTTGTGTCTAGTTGTTCTGGTCTGCAGGGCTCTATAGTGTCGTCTTGAGGGAAGGAGTTGAAACAGTTTGTGTCTGGGAAGTGAGGGGTCTGTAGATATTTTCCCAGCCCTCTTTTTGACTCATGCAGGATACAACCGGTTCTATAGAACCGGTGTGAACCAGTAGAATCCCACCCCTGGATGAAATCCTGAATTGCAGCAGAAATGAAATGTCAAATGGACAATCCATCCAAAGCCAGATTTGCAGTGATTTGCTTAAGACCTGTGGCAAGACAAGTTGTAAAATGAGGCAAAACAACTTCTCACTTAGCAGCAGGTTCCACTGTGGCTGTAAGTCCAAGGACTACCTTTAAAAGAGTAAAACTAGCTATTTGTTTTGGAAGGGGATTCACTTAGCAACTGTGGCAATAAAGGTGGAGCATAGATGACTTAACAGCTTCTCATGCAGAGGCAGAAGTTTTGGATTCCATTGTGGTTGTAGCCTGAGGACTACCAGTAAAATTGTCACCAGTCATTTGTCCCAGAAGGAATTTCTCCCTCTTAATAAAAACCTACTGAGCTTTGAACTTTTCAGCTACTCCATTGCTGCTTCTCGTTTATTATATTTGACAGTTATTGGAAGGCTTTCCAGCAAACAAATATTGTATTTATATTATATCAACCCCTCAGCATCCTCCTGAGTTATTACAATGCAAAATTGGTTGTATCCCACCACTGAAAAAATTGGTTGTATCCCACCACTGAAAACATGGATTATTGCAGCTCTATCCACAGTGATGCCAAAATTTGTTCTCCAATTACGTCGGGGAATTGCTATAGATCCAGGAGGAATCTGTTTAAATGACTCCAGGTTATTATCTCTCCCAAAATATTGGAAAACACTTCCATTAAGCTGCCTCCGAGTTCCCCGATCAGCTATTTTCTAGGTAAGATTTAATGGCTTTCCATATGCAAAACAATCCTGTGCGCAGGATGGCAAATTATATTTGTTGTGTATTAACATAACAAATTATTGCAAGTTTTTTTTTTAAAAAAATAGAAAGATGAAGGCATTTCCTTCTTCCTTACCAGGAAGGCCTCTTCAGTGACAAGGTGTAATGCTTCGGCTCACGGATTTACTACTTGCTCAATCTGTGGCAAATATTCTTTCTTTCTTCCTTCCTCTATCTGGATTCCCAAGCAACTGTTGCTCAGCTGTTAACACACACCGAAGCTTTTGATCTTGGTATAAATATGTCTAAATCCTTGAGTAGGGGGAGCTGCTTTGATCTGTTAAGCTAACCTTTTGGTGTTTATAGAGTTTCATCTTCTCTACCCTAATCAGTCAAATATTTGTTTCTGAAGATGATTGTCTGGATATTATTAATAACTCCCGAAGCCAGAAACAAGGCAGTAGTATCATTTCTTCTCCTCCTCCATCTCCACCTCTCTCCCAACTTCCTCCCCCTCCGTCTCTTTCTCCTCCACCTCTCTGTCCCATCTTCCTGCTTCTCCTTCTCCTCCTCTCTGTCCTCTCTTCCTCCTCCTCCTCCTCCTTCCTTGACATTTCTTGAAAGTTTGGTTTCTTTTCTAAGTATTTTATTAAAAACAAGCAGGGTTAAGTTCTGCGCATGGGTGCAAGGAACGGAGACGAGGCAGTGAACAGTGAACTTCAACTCTTTATTAATCATGCTGAACAGAGCAAAACTCTAGGGCAGCAGCAGCCCTTTTATAGGGTAGGCTGCTGACCTATTAGCCAATGAGAAACCTGGAAGTGTTAAACCCTTGAACCAATGAGAGTTGGCCCGTTAACAGCCAATCAGATTTCCCAGAAAGGACCAATCCGATATCGCTATTATCGGCCAATCAGAAGTGCAGGATTAGAACCCTGCTTTTTCTTAAGGTTGTTAAAACTTTATTAAACGCCTTTATTAGTTCATAACAAGCAGGGTACCCATGCTTCGCTACAAAACTATGTGGGTCAGGGTTAGTTTTTTAGGGAGGAAAATAAGGGGAAAAAATACTGCCTCTGCCTACCAGCATCCATTGGTATTCATCTGGCTGGCGTCCTGTCAGTGTGTGAGAGAGTTGAAGGCTGTTTGGAAACTGAAAGAGTATCTGCTGTGTGAGCAAGAAGGAGACAGCAAGGAGCCTGGGCATGGCTTAGCTCAACTGTTCTGTCCTAAAGCTGCTTAGTGCTGTGAAACGGAACCTCCTCTCCTCTGCTTGTGTTTTGCATTTGGAAGAGATTTCTTTTCAGGTGGGGAGCGGGAGTGGAACTCTTTAGCATCAGAGCGTGTTAATAATAACAATAGTATAGGAAATACTCTAAATGCTCTGATGGTCATTTGGAAAAATCCTCTCTTAGTGAGCCCTTTAGAAGCCAAGAGGAACATAGGTGTCCAATTTCAAGTTTTTAGGCTTTACGGTTATGGAGATTCTGTGATGATGCGTGAGGGGTATTTCGCTTTTATATAGAGAGAGATTTCCTTTGCAACAATGAAAGATATTACAAGAAAGAAAGAAAAAGAACATAGTGAAGCAAGGAAGCAACTTTCCACCCTCACACATAAACCATTTCATAATCTCTTTACCTCCTCTTAATTAACAGATGGAAAACATTCATCCACTCATCTCTTAACTCAAGGCAAATCCAATATGTAACATCATCTCCAATCCGGTTGCCAAGAAAAAGTCCAAACAGAGCTCTAAAATAGGACTAATTAACAGATATAAAACTCAACATTCCATATCTCAGCTTTTAGCTGTAATTGTTAAATCCCATTTAAAAGGCATAAAATGGTTCTGATATCCTGGTGTAAATGAAAAACTTAAGTTTAACAAGACTCTTAAAAAATCAAACTCTCAAATATCCCTTATGTCTAGAATAATTGTAGGAAAAAAGCTGAAACCACCATGTTAATTGTAAGCAAACCTAATACACAGCCATACTTTATTGAATTAATTGGGATAATAAGAAACCTCCACTCATAAGTTTGGTCTAGTGATGAAGACACCAGGTTAAAAAAAGAAGCTGGTGAGTTCTAGTCCTGGCTTAGGCATGAAAGGTGGCTGGGTGACTTTGGGCTAATCACCAGGAGACAGTGAGTTCTAGTCTCTCCTTAGGCATGGAAACTAGCTAGGTGACTTTGGGACAATCACTCGGAGATGGAGAGTTCTAGTCCTGGCTTAGGCATCAAAGCAGTTTGGGTGACGGTGGGACAATCACTAGGACACGGTGAGTTCTAATTTGTCCTTTGGCATGGAAACTATCTGGGTGACTTTGGGACAATCACCAGGAGATGGTGAGTTCTAGTCCCACTGTAGATATGAACTCTGGCTGGGTGACTTTGGACCAATCACCAGGTGATGGTGAGTTCTAATCCCATTGTAGATACGAACTCTGGCTGGGTGACTTTTGCTGATCACCAGGAGACGGTGAGTTCTAGTCCCGTCTTAGGCATGACAGCCATCTGGGTGACTTTGGACCAATACCTCTCTCTCAGCCCACCTCACAATGTTGGTGCTGTGGGGAAACAGGAGGAGGAGGGAATATGGTTTACTGCCCTGTGTTATTTATAAAAAAATAATAATAAAGGCTGGATAAAAATAAAACAAAAGGTAGAATTTAATCTAAAATAAAATCTAAAGTAAGAGAAGACAGGGTGCCTTTGCCACTATAGACAGAGGAAGCAGGGGTCCAAAGGACAAAAAATGTGCATTGTAATGTATGTAATTGTGGTGCAGTTGTGGTTAGGCCTTGCTCTGTTAAATTGCAGGTGGCTGGTTTGCGGTCACATTAAATTAGCCAGCCAAGCTCTCTTTCTTCGGCATCATTATCCAAGGGTCAGGTCACTGCCTCACAATTTATTCGAGACCCCCCTCCCCTCTATTTTCTGGGTTCCCGCAGCACCATAAACTAGAAACCGTACTGCAAAAGCCGGATTCACACAATCTTCCATGGTGACCTGCTTTATGACTCAGCCTGCTGTGAGGTCACAGCCCAACTGGGGTTGGGGACATGGCACCCAGCCTTATTTGGAGCAATAATAATATATTAAACTTGCCATCCAACTCTCAGCAACTCAGCTGGGTGGCAGACCACCATAGAGAATGCAGAAACTGTGATAAAAGCCATAAAATCAAAACAAATAAACGTTTGGCAAAGCTAATAAGGCCAGGGGTGTTTTTTTCTCCCTCGCCAAAGACCTGCTTGAACTGCTACAGCCTTCGGTGGCATAAATAATACATACATGACTAAATTAGTGCCTCTGTATTTATCTCTCTCTCTGCACAAGAGGCCAGATGCCGGATGTTGCGCCAAGGGAGAACTCGGGAGAGTGGCAAAAACATTGGGATGGCAGCCATGAACCCACAACCAAAGCTTTGCTTTAATTGTCTAACGGAATGTGCAGTTCAGTGGCTTCATAAGTAAGTTCAAGGATGGTATTCAGCCGGTTTGGGTCAGTTCGCACGAATCGGCTGTTAAATCGGGTTCACGAAACCGGTAGCTGAACCAACTGGCTGGCCCCGCCCCTCCTGCCCCGCCCCTCCTAGGATTCTTCACGCAGCCCATTTTGGATGCAGGTAAGTGCAGAGCCCACATGGAGGCTCTGGGAGGGTGAAAACGGACCAAACCGGAAGTTCCAGAAGTCTGGAAACGGGCCTGTTTCCAGCTTCTGGTGGGCCTCTGGGACCTGGGGGGAGGCCATTTTCACCCTCCCAGAGGCCCAAGAGAAGCCTCCAGACTCTGGGGAAGGTGAAAAATGGCCTTCCCAGAAGTTTTAGTAGGCCACGCCTACCATGACCACGCCCACCCAACAACCAGGCAGAGAATGGGTTGCTGGGACTTTGGAATCCCAGCCCTGAGGAAGTTCCTGCCCCTCGGCAGGGGAAAGCAAATGCGCAGGTGCAGAACAGGTGGCACCTGGCTGAATCATAGGAACTGGGAGAGGGATTTAGGAGTCTTAGTGGACATTCCCTTAAATAGGAGCCAGCTGTGTCCAGCAGCAGCCAAAAAAGCCAAGGCAATCCTAGGCTGCATCAACAGAGGGATGGAATCAAGATCACCCGGAGGGTTAATACACCTTGGTAAGGCCACACTTGGAAGACTGCATCCAGTTTTGGTTGCCACGGTGTAAAAAAGACATTGAGACTCTGGAAAGAGGGCAGAGAAGAGCAACCACGGGGATTAGGGGACTGGAGGCTCAAACTGATGAACTGGTGCAAGAATAGACTATGTCTAATCTGGTGAAAAGAAGGATAGGATAGCATTTTCCAATTTTAAAAAAAATATTTTTGTTGTGCATTTGTCCTTGATATTCATCACAGTTCCAATTTTACAAAGTCGATCTGTACTGATTATATCAAGTCATTTTTTTTTACATCATAGTATACATCCTAATTAAAACTATCATACAGTATAATCTCTTTTGACGACACAATGTGATACGTCATGATTATAACTATTATTTTCTTATTTATACCATAATGCACTATTACATTTATCATTTTGTGCATTTTAAATTACAGTATATTCACATACAATCCAACAGTGATAGGGCTTACATTGTTTATTCTTACTGATTTCAATATATCTGTACTTCTTTCTCTTTGGTTAGTCTTCTTTCATTGTTAAAGACTAATCTCTGCATCTTATTATTGATGCATCTTCCAATATTTTGGGGGCTGCCCCAAAGAGGAGGAGGTCAACATCTTCTCCAAAGCACCAGAAGGCAGGACCAGAACTAAACAAAGAGAGAAGCAACCTAGAATTAAGGAGAAACTTTCTGACAGGGAGAACAATCAACCAGTGGAACAGGAGTTGCCTTCAGAAGTTGTGGGAGCTTCATCCCTGGAGGTTTTGAAGAAGAAACTGGACAGCCATTTGTCTGCAATGATGTAGGATCTCCTGCTTAAACAGGGGGTGGGACTAGAAGACCTCCAAGGTCCCTTCTAACTGGACAAGAAGAAACAGATGGAATCTTATCAAGGAAGAAAACCAATCTAGAAATGAATGAAAATTTCCTGACATGACAACAACCAACCAGTTGGAGAGGGTTGCTTCCCGATGTTGTGGGTGCTTCATCACTGGAGGTGAAAAGATGGAAAAAGATTTGTCTGGGATGAAAGAAGTTCTCTCACCTTGAACAGGAGACCTCCAAGGTTCCTTCCAGCCTTGTGAGTCTATGATTTTAAGTCGGCTTATCTGCAGCTAAATAGGAGCCAGCCATGTGCGGCAGCAGCCAAAAAAGCGAATGCCATCCTAAATTGCATTAACAGCAGGATACAATCGAGATCAAGGGAGGTACGAATACCACTCTATAAAGCCTTTGTAAGGCCACACCTAGAGTCCTGCATCCAGTTTTGGTCACCACATTATAAAAAAGACGTTGAGACTCTAGAAAAAGTACAGAGAAGAGCAACCAGGAGGATGAGGGGACTGCAGGTTGAACCATACAATGAATGGTTTCAGGAAGTGGGCCTGGCTAGTCCAGTGAAGAGAAGGACCAGGGGAGACAGGATAGCGGTCTTCCAATATTTGAAGGGCTGCCACATGGAGGAGGAAGGGGTCAAGTTATTTTCTAAAGCATCCAAATGCCGAACAAGGAAGAATGGATGGAAACTGATCAGGGAGAGATTCAACCTGGAAATAAGCAGGAATTTCCTGACAGGGAGAACAATCCACCCATGGAACAGAAGTTGCCTTTAGAAGTTGTGGGAGCTTCATCCCTGGAGGCTTCCAATGAGAGACTGGACTGCCATCTGTCAGACATGGTGTAGGGTCTCCTGCTTAGGCATATGGGGGGGGGGGTTGGACTAGATGACCTACAAGGTCCCTTCCGATTATCTGTTATCTGCATCTCCTGAGGAAGCCAGTTGCAACAATTTGTATGAATCTGTAATGCGTCCCCCACTTTCACTCCAGGTGAAAATAGAGGCATGGGTGGTATTGGAGCTTGGAGCACAAAGAGCATGGAGACAGGGGTGGGCTTCACTTCTCTGCCTGGTGGCTGGGTGGGCGTGGCCTAGTCGGCCTCCTGCACCATGGCCCAGGCTCCGGAGGCTTTCTGGAAGTCAGGATCGCGCCCAATTTTGGCCTTCCTCAACTTCCGGGAGGCTCGTGTTTTTTTGCCCTCCCCAAGGCTCCGCACATGCCCTGCACATACCCGCATCCGAAATGGAGCCACACGGGGACTCCTGGGAGGGGAGGGGAGGGGTGGGCGGGGCCAGCCAGGAATGGGATTTGGGGGTTCTCCGAACAGCACAGAATCTCAGCGAGAGGCTCTCCCGAACCCCTGCAAACCCCCAGCAACCCAGCCCCTAATTTGGAGACCACATCTTTGATGCTGCTGCTGCTGAACCCAACTCCCTTCTTGGGAAAGCTTCCCATTTAGCATTTCTAACTGGCTTGGGGGCTCACTATCTTTATAATACCCCTCTGTAAAGCCTGAGTAAGGCCACAGCTAGAGTCCTGCATCCAGTTTTGGTCACCACACGATAAAAAAGAGGTTGAGGCGCTAGAAAAAGGGCAGAGAAGAGCAACCAGGAGGATTAGGAGACTGGAGGCTAGAACATACAACGAACGACTGCAGGAATTGAGCCTGGCTAGTCTAGGGAAGAAAAGGACCAGGGGAGACATGATGGCATCTTCCAATATTTGAGGGGCTGCCACAGGGAGGAGGAAGGGGGTCAAGCTATTTTCCAAGACACCTGAAGGCCAGACAAGGAACAATGGATGGAAACTGAACTAGGAGAGATTTAACCTGGAAATAAGGAGGAACTTTCTGACAGGGAGAACCATCAAGTGATGGAAGAGAAGCTGCCCTCAGAAGTTGTGGGAGCTTCATCCCTGGAGGCTTTCAAGAAGAGACTGGACTGCCATCTGTCAGAAATGGTGTAGGGTTTCCTGCTTGGGCGGGAGGGGTTGGACTAGATGACCTTCAAGGTCCCTTCCAACTCTGATTATCTGGGACCTGGCTCTCCCTCTTCTCAGCTCTCCCTCCCTCCCTCCCTCCACATTTCCAGAGCCTCCTTCCCTGGCTCAAGTCTCCTCATTTGACACCTGTCGCCAGAAGCATCACCGCTTGAACTGTAGTCCTTATCCAACTGGAGGCATCCTCCAATGCTTGGCCTGGTGTCCGTGTTGTGTTGTGTTGTCATTTCAAACTGCAGCTGGTACCAAATGACACTTTTGCGCCACAGGCAAGGCTCTCTCGCCAAGCCAGGCCTGCCCACAATGTCTCTTTCTGTCTCTCGCTCTGTGTGTATGTGTGTGTTTATCTGTGTGCACAAAGCAGTGTTTAAATGAAGAAGGTGCATAAATCACCTCGGTGTACGGTGGGCATTTTACAATTCTCACTTTCCCTCCTCCTGCCCAGAAACAGCCGTAAATAACCAGTCGGTAGGCTCTGCCACTTGTCTCCCGCGGAGGATTTATGCAGGGGTGAAGGCATAGATCTTGGTGGGCTTACAGGGGCTGTAAGTCATCCGAACTTTAACTGTCAGCTGGGGATTATTTTTGGTGCACAAATACTTCCATGCCCCGTGCATTCACCTGTTTGTCCTCAATGGCTGGTCTTGCTTGGACCCGCCGTGCCCCTTCTTCTGGCTGAGGAGCATGGCAGGTGGAAAGCCAGGGATGCGACCAACCACTGCACATCTGCATTTGCACATTATGCACACGGGAAGGTACAAGATTAAAGAGAGAGTTAGAAGCGTTGCCTGATGGGGAGGCAGCTGCCTTTTCAAGGGTTCTTTGGAGTTTATGGCTCACAAATTCCATGGTGCTGTTAGTATCCTTCAGTGGAGATGTTTAAGAAGAGACTGAACAGCCATTTGTTTGAAATGGTACAAGGTCTCCTGCTAGAGCGGGGGGTTGGGCTAGAAGACCTCTAAGGTCCCTTCCAACTCTGTCATTCTGTTGTTCTGTTACTCTGGTCCATCCTTGTTTTCATTTTGGGGCACAAGGCTGCAAATTCTGTGGATGATATACATCTCCAGGCTCCAGGAGTCCTAAGAAACATCTCATTTCCATCAAGCAAATTGGTCCTTTGCATGTTCCACTCCTTGAGTTGAGCAGTCAAACATCTAGCACATCTGGACTCCAGAAGTTGTGGGTGCTCCATCACTGGAGGCTTTCCAAAAGAGACTGGACAACCATTTATCTGGAATGGTCTAGGGCAGTGATGGTTAACCTTTTCGGCACCAAGTGCCTCAGCTCTGCCGTGCATCTCTGGGCATGCAACCTTCCCACTGTGCCTGTATCCCACACCTGTACATGTGCATGTGCCCTGTGCATGCACCCCACCCTGCACACATGCACGGCAGAGACCCAAAGAGCAGCTGGCTAGCGGGAGGCATGTGCACGCATGCATAGCAGAGCTGAACTGGGGGTATGGTTTGCATTTCCACAGAGAGGACTATGCATGCCACCTCTGGCACGCATGCCATAGTTTCCCCATCACGGGTATAGAGTCTCTTGCTTGAGCAGAGGGTAGGACCAGAAGACCTCCAAGGTCCCTTCCAACTCTATGATTCTATGCTCTATGAGTTGGCCATTGTTTGCTGTGGGTGTAGGAGAGGACCAGGTTGAGCCGGAGGGAGGGCTCAAGCACATCATCAGCCTCGAGTCCCATTGAGTCCAGAAGTGATCCAGGTCCAGCCCATCTTGAGCGCCTCTGACTCTTATCCGCAGCCAATTGGCTCTGACCATGTGGAGTTGAGCTTCTTGTAGACAGCTTTAGCCTGCAACAAACCTCAACTCATCTGAACCTCCTTGGCTGCTGATTTCATGTCCTTGACTGTGGGGTTGGGAATGCTGCAAGCATTTTGACTGGCACAGCCAGAAATCTCTCAGGCAGAAGATAGCCAATGGGGCAGGATGGAGGAAGTAGGGTGAAGGAGCCATGTGGGAACGCTCACATCTACAGACAACCTGGAGGGTGCAATCTCTTGAAGGATTCAGAAATGACCGTGTGGGTTGGAATGGAATGGAATGGAATGGAATGGAATGGAATGGAATGGAATAGAATAGAATAGAATAGAATAGAATAGAATAGAATAGAATAGAATATGGAATGGAATGGAATGGAATATAATATGGAATAGAATAGAATAGAATAAAATAGAATATGGACTGGAATAGAATAGAATAGAATAGAATAGAATAGAATAGAATAGAATAGAATAGAATAGAATAGAATAGAATAGAAAGCATGGAGTGGAATGGAATGGAATAGAGCAGAGCAGAACAGAATAGAATAACAGAGTTGGAAGGGACCTTGGAGGTCTTCTAGTCCAACCCCCTGCCTAGGCAGGAACCCCTACACCACTTCAGACAAAGGGTTATCTAAACTTCCAGAGTTGGAGCATTCACAACTCCTGAAGCCAAATTGTTCCACTGATTGATTATCTTCACTGTCAGGAAATTCCTGCTTAATTCCCGGTTGCTTCTCTCCTGGATGAGTTTCCCTCCGTTGCTTCTTCTCCTGCCCTCGGATGCTTTGGAGAACAGCTTGGTCCCTCCCTCTTCTTGGTGGCAACCCCCGAGATCTTGGAAGTCTGCTCTCACGTCTTTCCTCATCCTTCTTTTCATTAGACTAAACCTACCCAGTTCCTTCTAGGATGGCTTCTAGATGTCCTGTGGAATCTTCCTTGGGATGTCCCGTTCACCCGTTCACCAGAATATAGAATAACAGAGTTGGAAGGGATCAGGAAGGTCTTGTAGTCCAACAACCCTGTTTATGCAGGAGGCCTTACATCATTTAAGACAAATGTTTGTCCAATCTTTCCTCGGAAAGTGTTCACCCTCCATCAGCAATCATGCGTGGCTTCCACGTTGTTGAACCGAGTTCTGAGATCCTCTCCAAGTAGGCTAGAGAAGTGGGATGCAAGCAGGCTCCCTGGTGTCTTTGAAGAGGTCGGTACACCCAACGATCAGTGGGAGGCTCCATCGATTCAAACTACCTGGAACAATTGAGGGGCAAGAATGCTGTTTTCTTGTGAACTCCATTGTCGGAAGGCAGGAGAGCAGAAACGGGAGCCCACTTGGGGATTGGGGATAATTACAGGAAGATTACAGAAAGCATGACCAGCATCCAGCAAAGGCCAATTTGGAGCTTTAATTCCGTGGCAGTGATACTTGGCTAATCCCGACAGAAAGCCTGGCTGATTGGGGGAGGAAGAAGAGTGTGCAAGATCAGCCAACTGGATTCAAGGCGAAGGTCTTGTAAAACCTTTGCTTTCAATGAAGATTAGAGTATCATTTGTGTTTACCTGGAAATAGAACCAGGCTGGGGAATTGCAGGCAGGGCGAACAGCAATTCAGACTTCTTTAAGAAAACACGGATGGCCCTGTTTATCCAGAAAATGCCCATCAAGAACAGGCGGACTGGCTAGGAGAACAAACAGCATGATAAAATCTCTACTAAGGGACTGAAAAACGTTCAGAATTCTTTTAGCTTATCTCTCCCTCTCCCCTCTCTCTCTTTCTCCCTCCCACTCTTCTCCTCTCTCTCCCTCCCTCTCCCCTTCTCCCCCTCCCTCTGTCTCCCTCCATCCCTCTGTTTCTCTCTCTCCCCCCTCCCTCTCTCTCCCTCCCTTCCTCCCCGCTCTCTCTATTTTTGTATGTATGTAGAAAAATAGGTCTCTCTCACATTTCATGCAAAACTCGAACAGAGACAATTCAGAAGTGGAGAAGCAGAAGTGGTGCAAATTTAGAATGATAACTGGATTCAGTCCAGATTGCTGGACTGGACGATATCTTGATCTGGCTGGCGGAGCAGTAGTATATAAACAGAGATACGTAAACAAATCCCACTCCTTTCCAGAACTGATGATGTTATCTGGTTGGGTCACGAAATGTCTGGGAGAAAACAATCAAGCTCAGAGAGCATCAAAGACTCCACAGGTTAACCCTGAGCTACAAATGTTAAGTACTTGGACATGGGTCGAAGTAAATGGAGACAGCCTCTGAACAGTGAACTTTCAGCTCTTTATTGCATAGTGACTTCTCAAAACAACAACAGTGAACCCTGCCTTATATAGGCAACCCTTGTAAGAATTGTCCAATAACGAGCTATGAATGCTAGCTCTTTTAACCAATACGAACCCTCTGTTAAGGGCCAATTGGATTCCTCAGAACTAACCAATCCGATCTGGCCGCCTAACAGCCAATCAGAAGTGCAGGGCCAGAACCCTGCATTTTACCTCAAGCTCATACTTTATTAACTATGGTACATACACAACACCCCTTCCCCCTGGCTTCTTAATTACGGTGTAGTTATATAGTCCTTTAGATAGGACGGTTGTCTTTTAAGTCTTTCAGATTTTCGTTGGATTTTCTTTCGGATTTCGTTGGATTTTCGTTGGATTTGTTGGTTGCAATCCGGTTGAGGTAGATTGTTGTTTGGCAGTGGCTCTGCTTCTTGCTCAGGTGCAATTTCTTGCGGTGCAAACAATTCTCCTTCCTGCTCCATTTCCTGAGTATCACTTAGTTCGTCGCTCCCTTCGAGCAGATTCCCTGGAACTTCATCTTTTTCCGTACCTCCCCCCCCCTCGGTTTGGTCATGGGGGAGTTGTTGACTGGCCGTTGTGAGTCGTGACCATAATTGGTCGATATGCCGTTTCCACAGTCTATTGTCACAGCATTTCACTACGTAGGATTTGGGGCCGGTCACTTGTACTACTGTCGCTTCTATCCATAACGGATCACCCGATAAGTTTCGTGCGTAAATGAGGTCTCCTACCTGGAAGGTGCGACAGCGGCCGCTGGATCCTATTGGCTTTTCCGGTTCGTAAGCAGGATGCAATCAGTCGAGGTGGGAGCGGAGTCTTCGTCCCATCAGTAGTTCGGCGGGAGTTCTGCCGGTGACGCTATGTGGAGTTATGTGTTGCAAAAAGAGAATTTGGTTGACCTTGTCATCGATATTGTCATAGTCCACTTTTTGCAAAGTCTTTTTTACAAATTGGACCATGTGTTCTGCTCGGCCATTGGTCGCAGGGTGCGCAGGCGAGGTGAGCGCATGGCAGATGCCGCGGTCAGCGAGGTATTGCTCGAACATTAGTGCCGTAAACTGTGGCCCGTTATCGGACACCAGGACGTCAGGCAATCCGTGGGTCACAAAGAGTCTGTTTAGGATCTTGATCACCGCCTCGGACGTTGTAACCATCATACGATGAATTTCTAACCAATTGGAGTACGCGTCGACTGTCAGCAGGAAAGTATAGCCCTTGGTTGGCCCCGCGAAATCCAGGTGGATTCTGGACCAGGGTCCTCGTGGCATCTCCCATTCAGTAGGCATGGCTTTTGGTGGGGCGTTGCTAACTTGTTGGCAATTGGCACACGCTTTGACCCACTGCTCGATTTGCCGGTCCATGCCCGGCCACCATGCGTAGCTTCATGCAAGTGCTTTCATCCGCACGATGCCGGGGTGGCCCTCGTGCAGAATTCGCAGCAGCGTCTTCCGGAGTCGCTCTGGGACAATGACTCTATCGCCCCAGATGATACAGCCTTTTTGGGAAAAAAGTTCAGTCTGTCGAGATTTAAATGGTGCGAAGTCATCTGGTACTTGGTCCAATGGCCATCCACGTTCTACCCAACCTAGGACTCGAGCTAGGGTGTGGTCTCATTTGGTTTCTCTCGCGATGTCTCAGGCGGTCATAGGCGGTGAGTTGAGTGTTTTGATCTGCAACATAGTTGCCCTTGGTGCCGGATCGTCGAGAGTCTCTGGAAGCGGTGCTCGGCTTAATGCGTCGGCATGGGGAATGGCTTTCCCCGGGCGATATTGCAGGCAATAATTATAAGCAGCTAGGAATTCTGACCATCGGGTCATTTTAGGGGATAATATGTAGGGGGTTGGCTTGTCTCCGGCTATTATCCCTAGCAATGGTTTATGGTCAGTTATAATGGTAAATGTCCTTCCATACAAATATTCATGAAATTTCTTTACAGCTGAAACGATGGCGAGGGCTTCTTTATCAATTTGTCCATAGTTCCGCTCTGCTTGTGAAAGAGTCTTCGAAAAGTATGCAACAGGGGCTTCGTTCCCATTAGGCAGTACATGGCTCAAAATGGCGCCCACCCCGAAGGGTGAGGCATCGCAGGTTATAACTAATGGTAAAGTCTCGTTATACTGCATAAGTACAGAGTCAGATGTGAGCAATTTTTTAACATTCCGGAACGCTTGCTCTTCCCGGTACCCCCATACCCACAATGCTTTTTTATCTAATAACCGGTGTAACGGTTCAGCAACAGTCGCCTTATGCGGTAAAAATACATTATAAAAATTAATGAGGCCTAAGAATGCCTGGAGATCGGCCTTGTTACGTGGTCTGGGAGCATTTTTGATCGCTTTTAATTTACTCTCATTAGGATGAATGCCCTGGCTATCAATTCGGTATCCTAGAAACTCAACATTGTCAGTATATAAGTGACATTTATTTTTTTTCAGCTTAAGTCCAGCCTCTTGGAATTTTTTAAGAACACATTTCAAATGGTCTTGCAAGATTTTTTTGGTAGGGCTGCAATTAATACGTCATCAAAATAAGGAACCACGCCTTTGATTCCCTTTAATAACCTTTCCATGAGGCTCTGGAAGATCCCTGGGGCTACACTAACTCCGAATTGCAATCGGGTACATTTAAAGGCACCTCTGTGCGTTACAATTGTTTGGGCTTGGGCCATTTTTTCATCCACTGGTAATTGTTGATAAGCTTGAGCTAAATCTAATTTAGCGAAAACCTTTCCGACCCCCAAGGAATGGAGGAGGTGCTGCACCACCGGAACTGGATACGCATTCTGCTGTAGGGCGTGGTTTAAAGTGGCCCAGTAGTCCCCACAAATTCGGATTGACCCGTCTGGCTTAATGGGTGTTACAATAGGGGTTTCCCATGGAGAGTGATCGATGGGCTTCAACACCCCTTGCGCAATTTGCTTGTCGAGTTGTTTGTCGATCTTTGCTTTAAGAGCGAATGGAACTCGACGGGGCTTCAAGCGAATGGGGGCTACTTTTTGATCTAGACTAAAGGAGATTGGGGTCCCCTTATACTCGCCTAAGCTGTCCGCGAAGACATCGCTGAACTCAGAGATAAGGTCTTTCTCCCACTCACAACCACCGACTCGGTTCACGCCGGCCATTTCAATGCCAAGTGGCGCGAACCATTGGAGGCCTAATAGACTAGGCCTATCTCTATCGATGATCGTTAGAGGTAAGTACGCTGTATGCTTCTTGAAGGAGACTCGGACTCGGCAGGACCCGACAACGGGGATTCGATTTCCTTGGTAGTCCTTGAGGATGAGGTGTTGAAATTGGAGGTCTTGGCGTTGGATTATGGGGTTGAGTTGCTTGAGTGTCTTCCAGGACACCATCGAGAGGGACGATCCTGAGTCGACCTCCATGTGGCAAGGCTGGTTCTCGATGGTTCCCGTGACTCGGATTTTCTTAGTGTCCAAAACTGAGGTGTGACCGATAGTGATAGTATGGTGAGCCTCTTCTTTTTGCAAAGCTCGATTTCTGTAGGAGTGGTTTACTGGCTCTCGCCTTACAGGATGGTTTCCTGTCGATTGGTGATAGTTGGCCCCTTTTGAGGCCTGGCTGGGTCCTGGTAAGCTGCGGCAGACCCGGCCAATGTGGCCTCGTTTCCTGCACTCATGGCAGAGTGCATCGCGGAATTTGCATTCGGCCCTGGCTTGGTTTGCTCCACAGCCAGCGCAAGGGCGTAAGGGCTTCAGGCAAGGGTCCCGGTCAGACCGCAGTCAATGGACCCCTTCTTCGTCGCTGTCTGATGACGAAGAGAGGTCCTCGTGGTGCGTTGTTATCAGCTGCCTTTCTGAGTTGGGTAAGATTTCGCTGGTTGGTGGTGTTACCGGAGTACGGCTTCGCCGTAGTTATGCAGCCGACTTTTTGGTCGCCTCCGCAGCCGTGGCTTCGGCGATGGCGTCAGCAAGGCTGATGTCGCCTTTCGCCATCAGCTTGCTTTGTACGCCTAGTGCATCTAATCCCAGAACTATTCGATCTCTCAGTGCCTCTTCCAAATCAGCGAACCCGCAGAGGCCCCCTAAATTTTGGAGGTCCACCACGAAATCGGCCACGCTCTCCCCTTTTCGTTGGTTTCTCTGATAAAACTCGTGGCGTCTCACGAGTGTAGGCATGGTTGGCGTGTAATGGTCTCTCAGGATGGGTTCGAGGTCGTCCCAGCTCATGGCTTTCACTTCTCGAGGTTTGGCGAGTGCTTAACCATTTTAAATACGGCTGGGCCGCAATGCGTCAGGAACAGTGCCCTCTTCTTTGCTGGTGTGGCGTCCTTCAAGTTGTTCATCTTGAGAAACATTTGGAAGCGATCCATGTAGGATTCCCAATCCTCTTGGTTTGGATCGAACGGAGCGGGTGGTACGATGCCACCGGACATGGTTCCGTTGTTGGCGTCGTCTATCACGTGCTCGGTATTGCTTCCTGGCTTCTTCGGCTCAGATGTCTCCACATCCCATCCTCGTCGCCAGTGTTAAGTACTTGGACATGGGTCGGAGTAAATGGAGACAGCCTCTGAACAGTGAACTTTCAGCTCTTTATTGCATAGTGACTTCTCAAAATAACAACAGTGAACCCTGCCTTATATAGGCAACCCTTGTAAGAATTGTCCAATAACGAGCTATGAATGCTAGCTCTTTTAACCAATACGAACCCTCTGTTAAGGGCCAATCGGATTCCTCAGAACTAACCAATCCGATCTGGCCGTCTAACAGCCAATCAGAAGTGCAGGGCCAGAACCCTGCACTTTACCTCAAGCTCATACTTTATTAACTATGGTACATACACAACAACAAACATTCCCTTTTATTTACACTTGGAAGACTGCACATAGTTTTGGTCACCATGATACAAAAAAAAGGATGTTGACACTCTGGAAAAAGTGCAGAGAAGAGCAACAAAGATGATGAGGGGACTGGAGGCTAAAACATAGAAGGAACAGTTGCATTAACTGGGCCTGGCTAGTCTAGTGAAAAGAAGGACCAGGGGAGACAGGAGAGCAGTCTTCCAACATTTGAGGGGCTGCCCCAAAGAAGAGGGAGCCAAGCTATCCTCCAAAGCCCCTGAGGGCAGGACAAGAAGCAACAGGTTGAAACTAATCAAGGAGAGAAGAAACCCAGAACTAAGAAGACATTTCCTGCCAATGGAACGACTTGCCTTCAGAAGTTCTGGGTGCTCCAACACCAGATGTTTTTAAGAAAAGATTGGAAGAGCCGATTGTCCAGAAGGCATGGCGTCTCCTGCTTCAAGAGGGGATTGGGCTAGAAGACCTCCAAGGTCCCTTCCCACTCTGTTATTCCGCATTTCTGGTTATGAGGATAAGAGAACCTGGCAGGTGATTGTCCCTGTCTAGTGAGTGTGCTGGAAAACCACCACAAGGAGCCACCCCTTGTCTGTCTTTGGGAGATTCCACCTGTTAAATTCCGCGCATGGGCGCAAGGAACGGAGACGAGACGGTGAACAGGGAACTTCAACTCTTTATTAAACATTCTGAACAGAGCAAAAACCTGGGGCGGCAGCAGCCCTTTTATAGGCAAGCTGCTGATCTAGTAACCAATGAGAAACGTGGAGTGTTAACCCCTTGAACCAATGAGAGTGGCTCGTTAACAGCCAATCAGATTCTCCTGAACGGACCAATCCGATATCGCTATTATCGGCCAATCAGAAGTGCAGGATTAGAACCCTGCTTTTTCTAAAGGTTTGATAAAACTTTATTGAAGCATTTTATTAGTTCATAACACCACCCTACCCCCATCCCCCCAAAAGGCTAAGCTGAGCTGTTCCTGGTTTTTAATTGGAGCGAAGAGAATCGGGAAACCCCAAGGCTGTTAAGCCAGCCTGGGCGATACAAGGCATATTTGAAGAAATCAGTGCTCTGTATCACTTCTGTACCTTCGCCAGGATCCATCCACGTAATCCCCAGGAATCAAGGGTGTTAGGGATAACATTGTTTTACCCTAATTGGTTTAGGTAAATAATAATATGTTATCATGGTTTATAAGTTAAAGTGTCTGCAACTTTAAATATGAGAAAGTAATTAAGGGAGTGGTTGTGAAAGCACTTTAAAAGAAGCAAGACTGCAGCTTGCTCTCTCTCTGGCTTTGATGATCCCTGATTACTGCTTGGAATCAAGACTGCATTGCTCGAACGGGAGAGAAACAAAGGACTGATTTGTAAGTGAACTGACATAGGATATTCTGCACGGATTTTGCTAACTGAATATCCTTGAATGGACTGACTAAATGATACATGACTAATGGACTGTTATTTTGACTATGCTATAAATGGAATAAACTATATTTTTGATAGCACAAGCGTATCTGTTATTTTTACTGTATGTTAATAAACATACAAACTTATCTCACTCATTTATCTGTGTGCCTATCTGACTAACGCTGCACATTCTGTTTAGCTTGTCTCCCTAACCCTGGTTGGGGAAATCAGGCTTAACAAAGGGTGACCTATCCAGTTCCTGCATTTCCCATTTTCACAATTCAGGATTTTCGCACCCTGAGGTAGCAGAAACCAACAGAAAACCTGTGTGACCAGTGGTGCATCTAGTCCCATTTCTTCCTCCTATTTTAATGGCTTGTTTTCCTTCCCCAAAAGTCTCCAACGGTTTTCACACCTGGGTGCTCGACTCACAGGCAACGGTGGTCTCATTACTTCCGTGGTCTTTTCTCTCACCCCAGGGAGCCTGGCTGAAAATCACATCACGAGCCATTCGCTGAGAGCGTCAGGTGAGGAGAAAGGTGATTCGGGTGGCGAGAATTCAGAGACGGCGATACTTCCTGTCCGTCCGTCCATGTGATCCCGTCTAATAAAGGGGTTTCTGCGAACCAAATTTGCAGAATAACCATCCAGAATATCAAGTGAAGCAGAAAATCAAGGGCAGCAACAGGACTGTCAATCTCCTATTCAAAACCAGATTACAGGTAGTCCTTGTTTTACAATCATTCATTTAGTGACCGTTTGAGGGAGTGGTGCGGTGGCCTAGAGGTGGAGCTCTGGCCTCACAATCAGGAAGCTGTGAGTTCAATCCTAGGCAGAGGCAGGTATTTCTCTCTCTGGGCACAATGAGAATAGATCTGCCGAATATAAAACTCCTACTGGTGACAGGTAGGATATCTGGCCAGTAAACACTGCTAGCTCCATTCAGTTGCCCAGACTGTACCCCGCAAGGGATTTCAGGGTCATTAAAAGAAAATGATGATTTAATGACCGTTTGAAGGTACAACAGCACTGAAGAAAGTGACTTAAGGCCATTTTTCACACTTACAACCGTTGCAGTATCCCCATGGCCACAGGGTCAAAATTCGGACACTTGGCAACTGACTCATATTTATGAAGGTTGCAGTGTCCCTTTTTGTGACCTTCTGACAAGCAAGCATCCATGGGGAAGCCAGATTGACTTAACAACCGTGTTACTAATGTAACAACTGCAGTGATTCACTTTGCAATGGTGCCCAGGAAGGTCATAAAATGGGCAAATCTCCCTTTTTGAAATTTTAGGCACAGTTGCGATGCTTAAGTCAAGGGCTACCTGGATTGCTTTTTTAAATTGGTGTCCCTTGTGGAATTCCTTGTGTGTTTTTGGCTAGAGGGACGCCTAGATGGCCTTTGGGTTTTCCTAGTAGGGCTAAGCCTGGAGGACAGCTGCCGACCCCTGCCTCCGCTCAAGCCCGGAACCCTTGGTTTTGGACAACCATCCTTGACCATCCTTGGTTCACAGCCCTTCTTGCCCTCATCTGAGAGCTGGGCTGGAGAAGCGACGGGCAGAAGCTGTTCAGAGGGAGATCCAACCTGGAAATAAGGAGAGATTTCCTGACAGGGAGAAGGATTAGTAGAAAGGCTTCTGGAAGTGGCGGTGGCTCGTTCCTGGAGGTTTTCAAGAAGAGAATGGACAACATTTGTCCAGGACGGGGTGAGGAATCCTCTCTTGGGAGAGGGGGTTGGACTAGAAGACCTCCCAGGTCCCTTCCAGCCTCTATTCCATTCCATTCATTCGATTTCTATTCATTTCTGTTTCTGTTTCTGTTTCTGTTTCTGTTTCTGCTCCTGTTCCTGATTCTATTCTATTCTTTCCTGATTCTATTCTATTCTATTCTATTCTATTCTATTCTATTCTATTCTATTCTATTCTATTCTATTCTATTCTATTCTATTCTGTTCCTCCATATAATTCTTCCAAAGATTCTCCTGCTTGAGAAGGGGGCTGGACTAGAAGACCTCCAAGGTGTCTTCCAGCTTCTATTCCATTCCTATTCCTATTTCTATTCCTATTCCTATTCCTATTCATTTCGTTTCTGTTTCTGTTTCTGTTTCTGTTTCTATTCTATTCTATTCTTATTCCATTCCATTCCATTCCATTCTATTCTATTCTATTCTATTCTATTCTATTCTATTCTATTCTATTCTTATTCCATTCCCATTCCCTTCAGCCAGTCCCAGAGACCTGGTGGGTTAGGGAAGAGGGCCAGCACCCCTCCCCCCTCTCTCCTCCCTGAAGACCCTTTTGAGGGGGCCCAGAGCAGAAGGACAAAATCATTTTCTGGTGGCTGCCTCACCGCACCGTCTTTCTTGAACTGTGAGCCAAAGCTGGCAGCAGCCATAAATCACCTGTGAGCACCAGCACCTGCTGAGACGCCCTGCGGTGATGCACGATCGGTTCTCCTTTGGAACATGGCTTGTTCTAACACTGTTTTGAACCTCTGACCTGCAAGGGGGAGACGCTGCTGTGTTTCCTGTTGACTTATGGGCTTTACTTCAAGTGTAGGATTCATTGGTCCTTTCCCCTACTCCATGACTTAAGGAAGGAGTAAGGGCGCTGTTGCCAGGCAGGCGAGGGAATGCAGAGAAGAGCAACCAGGATGATGAGGGGACTGGAGGCTAAAACATATGAGGGACGGTTGTAGGAACTGGGCCTGGCTAGTCTAGGGAAGAGAAGGACCAGCGGAGACAGGAGAGCATCTTCCAATATTTGAGGGGCTGCCCCAGAGAGGAGGAGGAAGGGGTCAAGCTATTTTCCAAGGCACCCGAAGGCCAGACAAGGAATAATGGATGGAAATTGACCAAATAGAGATTCTAATCAGTCTTCCAATGTTTGAGGGGCTGCCCCAGAGAGGAGGAGGGGGTCAAACTATTATCCAAAGCAGAAGGAAGGAAGATGAGAGAGAAAGAAAGAAGGAAAGAAAGAGAGAGAGAGAGAGAGACATCTGAGGAAACCATGGATGGACAGAAGACATGCTTAGTTTAAGGAAAAGGAGGATGGGGTGTCATGATAGCAGTCTCCCAATATCTCAGGGCTTCCCACAAAGAAGAGATGTAAAAAAAATGTTGAGACTCTAGAAAAAGTGCAGAGAAGAGCAACCAGGATGATGAGGGGACTGGAAGCTAAAACATATGAAGAACTGGGCCTGGCTAGTCTAGGGAAGAGAAGGACCAGCGGAGACAGGAGAACATCTTCCAATATTTGAGCGGCTTCCCAAAATAAGAGGGGGGTCAAACTATTCTCCAAAACACCTGATAAGAAACAACAGATGGAATCTAATCAAGGAGAGAAGCAACCTGGAATTAAGAAGAAACTTCCTAACAGTGAGGACAATTGGAAGAACTGACCTCTAGAACTTGTGAATGCTCCAACTCTGGAAGTTTTAAGAAGAGATTGGAGAACCGTTTGTCTGAAATTGACTTCTTTCCTTGGTGAGTTGCTTCTCGTTTCTAGTTTTTCTGCTTTCATCAGAATAACAGACTTGGGAGGGACCTTTGAGGTCTTCTAGTCTAACCTATATTATTTCAGAGCAACCATTGGTCTGTTGTTGAAAAGCTGCAGTGATGGAGCACCCACAACGACTGAAGGAATATTGTTCCATTGATGAATTGTTTTCACTGTCTGGATTTTTTTTTGTCTAAGTTGGTTTTCTCCTTGGTTATTTTCCAATATTGCTTCTTCTTCTACCTTCAGGTGCTGTCATGGCCTTATTGGAGTCTGATTCCAAGGGGGAGGTTGAGCAGCTGACAGGAAGTGGAAGTGTGGCTCCGGTGGTTGTGGAGGAAACTGGGGAAGGGCACAGTCCAGCTGGGCATTCAGAGGAAGACCCAGGGCCACCCCCTCTTCAGCCTAGGGCATGCAGG
>CM066329.1:379342916-379660416 GCA_033807585.1 Hydrophis major | reverse complement strand
ACTGGTTAATTGTTCTCACCGTCGGGAAATTTCCCTCCCTCCCTCCCTCCCTCCCTCCTTCCTTCCTTCCTTCTTCCTCTCTCCAACCACCTCTCCACTCTCCCTCCTTTTTCCCTCCCTCCCTCCTTCCTTCCATTCTTCCTTCCTCCATTCTTCCTTCCCTCCCTCCCTCTCATCTTCCTCCCTCCCTTCCTCCTTCCTTTCCTCCTTCCTTCCTCCTTCCTTTCCTCCTCCCTCCCTCCCTCCTTCCTTCCTTCTTCCTCTCTCCCACCATCTCTCCACTCTCCCTCCTTTTTCCCTCCCTCCCTCCTTCCTTCCATTCTTCCTTCCTCCATTCTTTCTTCCCTCCCTTCCTTCTTCCTTTCCTCCTTCCTTCCCCCTCCCTTCCTTCCTCCTCCTTCCTTCCTTCTTCCTCTCTCCCATCTTTCCACTCTCCCTCCTTTTTCCCTCCCTCCCTCCTTCCTTCCCCCTCCTACCATCTCTCCACTCTCCCTCCTTTTTCTCTCCCTCCCTCCTTCCTTCCACTCTTCCTTCCTCCATCCTTCCCTCCCTCCCTCCCTCTCATCTTTCTCCCTCCCTTCCTCCTTCCTTCCTCCTTCCTTTCCTCCTCCCTCCCTCCTTCCTCTTTCCTCTCTCCCACCATCTCTCCACTCTCCCTCCTTTTTCCCTCCCTCCCTCTTTCCTTCCATTCTTCCTTCCCTCCCTCCCTCTCATCTTCCTCCCTCCCTTCCTTCTTCCTTTCCTCCTTCCTTCCCCCTCCCTTCCTTCCTCCTCCTTCCTTCCTTCTTTCTCTCTCCCATCTTTCCACTCTCCCTCCTTTTTCCCTCCCTCCCTCCCTCCTTCCTTCCACTCTTCCTTGCTTTGCTTCACTTTCCCTTGCCATCTATGGTGTTGGGTGTGTGTCTTTGTGTGTGCTTGTGTGTGTCAAAATATATATATATATATAGTAACCCCACTGGTGCTATTGTAGTTTCAGGCTTGGTTGCATGCATGGCTGAGAGACCCCCCCAGAGTGGGTGATCTTTGATCCCTTCCTCTTGGGTTGTGACCCCTCCCCCTTCCTCCCCCCTCCCCAATGTCCCTTTCCCTTTCGGTGTGCAGCTGGCCTTCCGGCAACTCTACCCTCCATCTCCATCCTGCATCGTTCTTCGTGTTTTGGGGAACTGGGAGTGTTGGAGAGGGAGGGAGATGCTACCTGGGCCTGTGTCTCCTTTGAAGTGTGAATGGGTTGCAGGGAAGAGAACGGCTGGTGTTTGCAGACAAGGGATCAATGCATTCAATAGATGGGCTCCATATTTTGCAGGCCATTAATTTTAACCAGTGGTTACACATTCTATTCTTCTTCTTCTTCTTCTTCTTCTTCTTCTTCTTCTTCTTCTTCTTCTTCTTCTTCTTCTTCTTCTTCTTCTTCTTCTTCTTCTTCTTCTTCTTCTTCTTCTTCTTCTTCTTCTTCTTCTTCTCCTTCTCCTTCTCCTTCTCCTTCTCCTTCTCCTTCTCCTTCTCCTTCTCCTTCCTCCTCCTCCTCCTCCTCCTCCTCCTCCTCCTCCTCCTCCTCTCCTCCTCCTCCTCCTCCTCCTCCTCCTTCTCCTTCTTCTTCTTCTTCTCTCTTTTTGCTCCGGCCCTTTTCACATAGTGGGTCTCTCAGCAGTGTCGATATCCATGCAGATGCCACGGTGACCCCGGCAAAGGTATTAACCGAGCCAAAGAAAATCTGCCAGCTCGTTTCAATTATATCTGACAACTCCAGAGTAGCACAGTGGGAAAGCCAGTCCTGGCCCAGGATGTTGTTCTCTCTCTCTCTGTGTGTGTATTTATGTGCATACATCCCCATGAATTGGTCTCACACAGAGAGCCTTCCTTTGGGGGAAATTGTACCAAATCCAGGTCAGAGCCAACTTCTTCTTTTTAAAATAACATGATATGTGAAAAGCAAAACTTGGGCCTGGCTCTCTTGCCATTGGCAACCAGGCCAAGGGCTTTGGGCCACCTGAATGATGCCAAAGGACAGTGAGCTCTTCAATGACATGGCCTTCTGCAGCTGAGATGCTCGATTTTGTTCAGCCCCACATACAAGTGTTATGTGGTTGGCCAGCATACAAACCATGTTTTTTTTGCCTATCTCTGTTCGTGAAATGTCTGCAAGAAAAACAACCACGCTAAGGGAGCACCAAGGACCCCACAGCCCTCCTCCTCCTCCTCCTCCTCCTCCTCCTCCTCCTCCTCGCAAACCCCACTCCTTTCTGGTACTGATAATGTTACCTAGTTTGGTTCATGAAACGTCTGCAAGAAAAGCACCAAGCTCAGAGAGCACCAAGGATGCCACAGTTTTCCTCCTCCCCTTCCTCCTCCTCCTCCCTCTCCCTTTTACACTGATGATATTACCTAGTTGGGTCATGAAATGTCTGCAAGAAAACCACCAAGCTCAGGGAGCACCAAGGACCCCCAAATATAGATGACGTATGCAGTGGGGTAGACTACATCTCCCATCATTCCCATTCAGCGAAGTCCCTAGGCTTTCAGGGCTCTGGAACCTCACTCTGTGGATTTTACCCATCTGCCCATAATTCCATGTCTTTGAGCCATTCTTTTTATGTTATTGACTTTTAAGGATGAAATACTTTACAGAAATCAATGAGCTGCCAGAGCAAGCAAACATTAAGGGAAATATTTTTTTCCTTTTGAAAGATCCTTTAAAAGACAAGTTATTTGAAGTGCTGGACATTCATATTAAAGAAATAACCAATGCTGCCAAGGATGCTGCTGTTGCCTCTCTGGCAAAATAGGAAATAGCCCACAGCGCCACAAAACATAGATGTTCATTATTGACTGACATCATTCAACATGTCTTTTCCCAGATGGTGCCTCCATGGCAGGGATGGGAATTATGGGCCCTTTAAGACCTCTGGACTTCAACTCCCAGAATTCCTGAGTCAGCCAGGAGATGATAACAATAGCCGTTAGACTTGTATACCGCTTCACAGTGCTTTTCCAGCCCTCTCTAAGCGGTTTACAGGGTCAGCCTCTTGCCCCCAACCATCTGGGTCCTCGTTTTACCATCCTCAAAAGGATGAAAGGCTGAGTCAACTTTGAACCAGTCAGGATCAAACTCCTGGCAGCCGGCAGAGTCAGCCTGCAATGCTGCATTCTAACCACTGCACCACCAGGGTTCTTCCTTCCTTCCTTCCTTCCTTTCCTCCTCTACCTTTCCTTCCTCCATCCCTCCCTCCCACTTAGCAATATTTAGACTTATATACCGCTTCACGGTGCTTTACAGCCCTCTCTAAGCGGTTTACAAGGGGAGCCTCCTGCCCCCAACCATCTGGGTCCTTGTTTTACCCACCTTGGAAGGAGGGAAGGCGGAGTCCTCCTGGAGCCTGATGCAGGGGTGGGATTCTACTGGTGTGGACTGGTTCAGGTGAACCGGTCATTCTGGTGAGTGTTTGGTCCCGCCCATCTGCTCCTTCTCTTTCCTGTGTTTTATTTCCGGGTTTGTTTGTTTTTAATCATAGCTGATTCTCATGACAGAGTGGGTTTGCTGTGCCTCAGCTGTTTCAGTCACCGGGGCTGCAATAGAAGGGAAGTAGTGGAAAACGGGCTTTTTAAAACGGTTGAATGGCACCACTGGCCTGGTGGGATTTGAACAGCCAAATTGCAGGTAGCCAGCAATCCGCAGAAATAAGCCTGCAGCGCTGTGCTCTAACCACTGTGCCACTGTGGCTCATGATCACTGTTTTCCAGTCCTTGAGGGGCTCCTACAAAGAAACGGGGGTCAAGTTATCCTCCAAAGCCCCTGAAGGCAGGACAAGATCGAAGCAACGGATTGGAAACTCATCCAGGAGAGAACTCATCCTAGAACTAAGGAGACATTTTTCAACAGTGAGGACCATTAACCTGTGGAATTATTTCTCTCCAGAAATTGTAGATGCTCAACCCCTGGAAGTTTTTAAGAAGAGAGCAGACACCCACTTGTCTGGAATGCAGAGGGGCTCCTGATTGGACTCTGAGGTCCCTTCCAGCTGTCTGATTCTATATTCCATGTTCTTCTTTGCAAGTCAGGAAGACTATGGTCTTCAGAGTGTTCTTCTCCATCTTGTGAAACAACAGATAATAACAGATCATCAGAGTTGGAAGGGGCCTAGTAGGTCATCTAGTCCAACCCCCCCCCCCCATGCAGAAGATCCTACACCATTTCTGACAGGTGGCCGTCCAGTCTCTTCTTGAAGCTCCCACAACTTCTGAAGGCAACTTCTGTTCCTTGGGTTTATTGTTCTCACTGTCAGAAAAGTTTCTCCTTATTTGAATCTCTCCTTGTTCAGTTTCCATCCATTATTCCTTCTCTGGCCTTCAGGTGCCTTAGAGAATAGCTTGACCCCTTCCTCCTCCTCTCCGTGGCAGCCCCTCAAATATTGGAAGGCTGCTCTCCTGTCTCCCCTGGTCCTTCTCTTCCCTAGACTAGCCAGGCAACTAGTTTCTACAACCATTCATCCTCTGTTTTACTCTACAGTCCCCTTATCATCCCGATTGCTCTTCTCTGCACTCTTTCTGGAGTCTCAACATCTGTTTTATAGTGTGGTGACCAAAACTGGATGCAGGACTCTAGGTGTGGTATGAGTCCCTCCCTTGATCTCCTCTCATTTCTCTTGCAAGGTTTCCTCCATCAGCCTCCTTCCTCTGTGCCTGTCAGCTGGAGAGAGGATGGAAGCTCTTGCCGTGGCTGCTTCTGTATCCAATCCAGCATTTCTCCCATCTAAAAAGTGACCAGCCAGGGCCTTTAAGAAACAACGGGGAATGTAAAGTGCCATTTACCCCAGGCTATTTTTTTTTGGAGGGGGGGGGAGGAGAGAGAGAGAGAGAGAGAAAGAGACCCTAAATCTTGGACACCTCTCTTTCTCAGCAGGGCTTGAAATGCTCTCATTTTGTGAAAGTCATGCCGGCAAGACATTCTGCTGCTGTAGGCTGCCTTCCAAAGAAATCCTGAATTATGAGGGTGCAGTCTGAAGTAATCAGAGTTTCTTGGTCAAGCTTGCAAATGTTGTCTGCAGGAGTTTGTGGGCGGTTTGTGATTTCTTTTGCAAGCAGAGAAAGATTTGGACTGTGTGCTTTTTTTCATTCAGTTCCACAATCTCAAAACAAGAGGATTCTGTGTTTTGTTGATGAAGATGCTGAGACCCTAGTAGAGCAAGAAAGAAGATGCAATACAGAATACGAAAGAACAGCATTGGAAGGGACCTTGGAGGTTTTCTAGTCCATCCCCCTGCTCAAGCAGGAAAACCTACACTATTTCTGATAAGTGGTTGTCTAGATTCTTCTTAAAATAGTGATCCAGTGGTCCAACACCTAGTGATGGACCGCCCACAATTGCTGGAGGCAAGCTGTTCCACTGGTCAATTGCCCTTATTGTTAGGAAGTTTGTCTTTAATTCCAGGTTGCTTTCCTCTTTGGTGAATTTCCAATCATTGTTTCTTATCCTACATTCAGGTGCTGTGTAGAATAATTTGACCCTCTCTTTTATGTGACATCCCCTCAAACACTGGAATGCTGCTTTCATGTCACCACTAATTATTCTTTTCTCTAACTAGCCAAACCCAAATCCTGCAGCCGTTCTTCATAAGTTTTAGTCTCCTGGCTTTTAATCATCTTAGTGCAAGAAGCTTCAGATGTTTTGGGAAATAGGTCGACCCCTTCCTCTTATCTCTGGCAGCCCCTCAAATATTAGAAGGCTGCTATCATCTCTCCTCTTAGTCATTCTTTTCATCAAATTAGGCATATCCAGTTATTGCAACCGTCCTTCATATGTTTGAGTCTCGAATCCCCTCATCATCCTGGTTGCTCTTCTCTGTACTTTTTCTAAAGTCTCAACATCTTTTTTATAGTGTAGGGACCAAAACTGGATACAATATTCCAAATGTGATCTTACCAACACATCATAAAGCAGTAGTAGCACTTCTCGTGGTCTTGATTCTATTAATGCAGCCCAGGAGGCTAGATCGAATGATGCATGTTTGAAGGAACCAGGAATGCCTAATCTAAGGAAAAGAAGGATGAAGGGAGATAGGATAAATGTTTTCCAGGACTTGTCCCAGAGAAGAGGGTGGTGGGCCTATTCTCTGAAGAACTTGAGTGCAGGTTAAAAAGTAAGGGACAAAAACTCATCAGAGAGAAATTCAGCCTTGAACTAAGGACAGATTTCCTGATAGTGAAAACAATGAATCAGCGAAACAGCTTGTTTCCTGGAGTTGTAGATGTTCCATTGCTGTAGGTTTTCAAGAAAAAATTGCACAAGAATTTGTCCAAGATGGTATAAGGGCTCCTGCCTTGAGCAGGATTTGGACTAAAAAACCTCTATAGTTCCTTCCAGCCTTAGGATGCCAAGATTCTATGATCTTCTGGATGTCTATGGAGCTTCTCCGTCTTCCAGGTCATGGTTGTCTCAAAGATGCTGTTTCAAGGTTTTTCTTTGAAGACGTTTTGCTTCTCATTCAAGGAGCTTCTTCAGCAATTTCCTCCATCCAGTCAGAGCTGAAAAAGCTCCTTGGATGAGAAGCAAAATGTCTTCAAAAAAAAAACCCAGAACATCCAAGTTGCCTCTTGAAAAAGCACCTTTGGGATATGATTTTCTGCGCATTTAAGTGTGTTTTGAGGAATCACTTCTGTATGTTAATTGTTAGCTGGAAAAGAAAGTTACATGTTCAGCAGTCCAGGAAGCCAGAACACGTTGATTGTTCTGGAGCATATTTTCTGCACACCCATTTCCCATAGAAGGTATGGAGACATGCATGGCAATGACTGAAAGCATTCAAACCCATTTCAAACATGGTTTCTGAATTAATTTATTAAACTTCCCAGTTAGATGAGCATGCACGTTATGAGTCTGTCATCTGCACCTCTGCAGCTCTATAACTGTCTGGTTTGGTTCTGCAACCCAACAGGACAGACACAGACTTCAGAGGATAATTAGGACTCCAGAAAAAACAGCTACGACCAACCTGCCTTCCATGGAGAACCTGTATACTGCACTAGTCAAAAAGAGGGCAGTGAAAATATTTACAGACCCCTCACATCCCGGACATAAACTGTTTCAACTCCTACCCTCAAAACGATGCTATAGAGCAGGGGTCGCCAAACCTTTTGGACCTCAGGGACCCCCAAACTCATAATTTTAAATCTCGCAGACCAGAGACCCTGGGAAAATCCCCAAAAAAGTCTGCAGGAAAATCCCCCACCCTCTTTTCCTACTGTCAGATTGCGCTCAACTGTCAGATTGCGTTCGCACGAGAGACTGACACGACACGGAGCTGAGTTTTCTCTCTGAGTTTATTTCGGTTCTGCAGAAGCGGGTTCACATCCAAGGCAGCAGGATGGAACCCAGAGCATATTTTACACAGTATATTTATACCCTAAATGCCTCATTGTATGAGGGCTTAACTCGCGGTTTGTCATTGGAATTCATACCTTCGGGGGATACTTTATTGCCCATTAACATTCCCCCGGTCCATCAAGTGGCTTTTTGATTGTTTTAGTTATTGGTATTTCCTAGACCTCCAGCTGTTTGCTGATGGTCCCTCTATAGGTCTAGACACTGCTTTTGAAACATACATGCATGCAACAATGTTTGTTTTATCCTGATTCTTATCTCCCGAAAGGTTACAAGATGCAGGCTTTTGTAACTAATTCTGAGCGTAAGCGGATTAACAGAAGCAGAAATAGCGTTACATTGTTTCAATTCTCACAATCCCTCCTCTTCTGGTTACATTCTGTTTCAAAAGCACAAAGATCTTTACTAACTTGTATTAACATTTTCTCTGATTGATTGTATAAATTGAGTTCTTTCTTTTTGTTTGTGAACCTAATTTTCCTTAAAGATTGTATACATATATTGATTACGTTGGGAATACATTGGATACAACAGCATAGACTAATCAAAATTACTGCTATGATTGTTAGAGTGGTCACTATCGATTTCCACCAAGATCCATCAGGAAGCCAAGACCATAACATATCCCACAATGATCCTGAACCGCTATCCCACTGTTTCTGGTATTCATCTATCCTGGTTTCCATTTCATGTACAGTTTTGGTTATATTTGGCTCATAATTGTGAATATATGTACAGCAATGAGAATGTATTAAGGCACAGACACCTCCTTTTGCGGCAAGCACTATGTCTAAAACATAGCGATTCTGTAATGCAACTTGTCTAACTTCAGACAATTCTTCGTTAATCATTTTTATGCTTTTTATGGTGTCATTAAACATTGTGATGGTAAAATTATTCAATCGTTTGATGTCTTGGTAATTTAACCCAATGCCTATAGGTGCGACAAGGGCTCTTCCCATACCTTCCCACCAGGCTCCTTCACTTACTCTGGAATCTAGCTCTCTTTTATTTCTGATCCGGGTGCAGGGTAGTTTATCTAATTTATATATTACTGGTATCACAAACCCCATGGTACAAGTCCCTGACCACAATTTTGGTACTTCTCTATAGGCATATTTTCCACATAACATCCACCTGCTGTCATCCATTGCCCAAGTAGCATTGGAAAGCCTTGTCCAATTGATTATCCCCTCAAAATACACACACATTTGACAATAATATGTAGGGAATGGTAAAAGATCATTTGTACAGTCACCTGAATTTGGTTTGCTGGTATTGAAACATGTTGCAGGCATTATAAATGTTTTATTACACCTTTCCCAATCTCCCAGGAAGACTCCCCCAGTAACATTCCTTTTAAAACAAACATGAGCTGTCTCTCGCAATTGGAGGAATACCCTCCCGGTCATGTTTCTCCCAAACTCCCTTTTATTTCCTTCCCCAAACGCCATCATTTGTCTTGTCAAAGGCACTCCATGTAAAATGATCCCCCTTTCAGCTCTCCCAGGCAAATGCATACATAACCAACAGTTAGTGATGTATAGATCTTTCGCCGTTATTCTTATATTCTTGATGTAGCAATTGTCTGTCCAGAGCTCTTCCCCAAGGTCTCCTGCTCTCTGCACATGTCGAGATTGTTCGGTTCCTGCTTCTTTAACCTGTTGTAAGATGAAAATACTTACAAGTACAGTTGAAGTACACAGGAACAGACGCATGATTTTATCTTTTAAGAGTCAGTTTCAAAGGTTGTCCTTCCACTGGGTGGCTTCTCCAAGGCTTCTCAGGTTCTGGAGTTGCTTTCACACGACTATGATGAGTCCATCCACTTTCCTTTGTCCGGACAGCAGACTCAGTCGTCAGAAGTACTTGGTATGGTCCTTCCCAGCTAGGTTACAGTTTCTCAGTCCTCCAAGTTTTCACAAGCACCCAATCACCAACTTCATAGGGATGTTGACTTCCTACTAGTGGTGGTCGTTGTGCTAACAGTCCCTGTTTGCGAAGAGACAATAAAGACCTGGACAGCATCTGCAAATACTTCCTTACAAACATATCCCTGAATTCAGGTATAGGTCCCCCAAAAGTTGTCAAGTAGGGGCGACCCATTAACATTTCAAAAGGTGAAACCCCCACGTCCTATCTTGGACAAGTCCTAACTCTCAACAGAGCTAGGGGTAAGTTCTTAGTCCAAGGTAATCCATTTTCCAACTGCAATTTTGTTAAGTGTTTCTTAATTTCTGAGTTGCCCCTTTCAACCTTCCCTGAAGACTGAGGATGCCAAGGGGTGTGTAAGTCCCATCTCACCCCTATAGCCCTCATTACTTCTTGAAGAATTTTCTGTGTAAAGTGTGTGCCTCTATCAGAGTCTATCACTTCAAACATGCCATATCTAGGTATTATTTGTTCTAGCAGAATTTTTGTTACCATGGAAGCGGTGGCTTGTTTAGTGGGAAAAGCTTCCATCCACCCTGTCAAGTGATCTTTAACTACTAACAGATATTTCCATCCCCCACTGGGTGGCAGCTCAGTGTAATCAATTTGTATCTTCTGGAACGGCCAAGATAGGAGAGTTAAAAGGGGACATGGTTGGTTCCAATAACCCTTGCTGTAACAACTGATCAATTACAGGCTTCAATCCCTCTCTACCCTTTTTACTCATTGGGTATTGAGGTGTCCAACTTTTAACGATCCCTGGCTGTACCTTGATCTCGATGGGTTTTATTTCCATCCTCCCCACACTTTGTCCATCTGCCCAAACACCATCATGAATCCGTTCTACATCCTCTTCCTTCAGAACACACATCCTTATTCCACTATTATCCCTCAACTGGAATCCAAACGCTGGCATGAGATCCCTTCCCAACAAATTCACCCCTGACTCTGGTATATACAACACCTTGCTACAAACTTCTATTTCATCCATACTCATCTCTACCTCTTCCAAAACTCTCACTCTATTCTGCTTTCCACTCACTCCAGCTACCAAAATTGTTTCCTTTCCCTTCATCCTTTTATTTATGGGCTCGCATACTGAGGTACGACTTGCCCCTGTGTCTATCAGGAAAGTTAACTCCTGACGGTCTGGACCTACTTTTATATTTACCAGTGGCTCCCCGTAGGTCCTCTTAAAGGAGCCGGAAATTCCCTAGTCTTCATATAGAGCGTAACTTCTTTCAGGGTGGCTGTTCTGGCACTCGCGCGCAAAGTGACCATGCTTGCCACACCTGAAACAGTTACGATCTATACCTACTCTATTAGTGCTCATCCCTCTCCCTCTAAAAGGTCTCCCTCTGGGAGGGAATCCTCTCCCCCTTCCTCCAGACGTCTCTTTCCTTGGCTGATCACTTTCTCCCGTTTTCCTCACTTCATTTTTAGCAGCGCTCTGTACCGCTGCCAGCATCATTTGAGACTTCTGCCTGGTCTTGATCTCATCCCTGTTTACAAAAGTCTGTTGGGCATTTCGGATCAATTCAGTAATTCCCTGCGCCCCCCAGTTATCTATCTTCTGGATCTTCTTTTGAATATCCGGCCAGGCTCCTGCCACAAACTGCATTTTTAACATGAATTCAAATGCAGGAGTGTCTGATTTACCCCTGAATATTTTTCTAAGCTTTGTCTTAGCCTGGCACAATAATCCCCTGGGGATTCATCTTTTCCCTGGGTTATCTCAAAAGCTCTTGTTAAATTCCGACCCTGAGGGACTGCACTTTTAATTCCCTCAATGATCATTGTCTTTAGATCTTTCATATTTTGTCTATGTTCTGCATTTTGGATATTCCAATTGGGAGGTGCCAAAGGGAACTTAACATCCCCAGCAACTGCTTGGTCATTTCCCAATTGTAACACTCGCCAATGTTCTATTGCTCCCTGCCTAATCAAATCTCTTTCCTCCCTGCTGAATAGATGCCCCAAAACGTACATCAGCTCTTCATACGTATAATCATTTGGTCCCAGAAACAGTTCTAATTCTAGGCTTACTTTTTGTGGATCCTCATGAAGCCGGGGAAGTGATTGCTTTAACTCTCTCAGTTCCCCAGGTCTCATAGGTTGAACGGCATACATAGCCACGGGCTGTCCCTGAGCGTTTAGACCGTTTGGCACTTCGCGCAAGGGATAAGCGTGCGCTGACTGTGCCGGTGGAAAGGGAAAGTTCTGAATGCTTTGTTCTAAATCCCTTAACTCTCTCCGCAAGCGTGCATGGAGTGTAGGCGGCGGGGAGGGAGGCAATGGAGCCGCTGCCGCTGCTACTAATAAATCTTGCTGATTATGCGGAGGAACTGTTGGTGGAGGACGATAGAACTCATCGTCAGACTCCGGATTTTTAATTTTGGACACAAATTGATCAGCCGGTGGCAGGCTGGGTCCTTCAAATTCAACGTGATACCATACTTCCAGGTACGGTATCTCTGCGGTTAATTTGTGAGCCAATTGGTAAATTTTTAATTGGTTCATCCAGTATGTACTGGTTTCTCCCTCCGGTGCCCAATGATAAGGGAATTTTGGATCGGAAAGGGGGTATTTTGGCCACCTGTATTTGCACAAAAAAATCATGTGCTTTTTCTCCAGATTCCGGGTAAAATGCTTTAGATTCGGGGAGAACCACTGGTTTAGTAGTTGTCCCAAGGGCGAATCTACCGGAATAGGTTTTCTGCCTTCTTCCTCCTCTATCTTCTCTCCCCTTGAGGCTTCCAATAACCTCTTACTTTGTCCTTTCCCCATTCTCGTCACCAGACCAGTCCTCCAGCAGGCGCTGGACTTTCTCCCAGAGAAAATTTAAGGACCCGTCCTCCAGCAGGCGCTGGACTTTCTCCCAGAGAAAATTTAAGGACACCTTTCTATCAAAAACCCTATTCTTTTGGAAAAGGAACAAATTTACCTGATCACTCCGGGGACCTGTCGTCAGTCCAGGTATGCGGATGTGCGGGCGTCCCCGACTCAGGCTTTCCCGTGATCCCAGATCACTCGCAAGGTACCTTCACTCAGTCCGTTCGCTCTCTCTCGTTCTCTCTGAGGCTTCGTTTTGGATCGGAGATTCCTGGGATCTCTCGATCAATGGGGAGTGGGGGTGTCTCCAAACGAGACGGAGTGGCCACTACTCACCAGTCCCCAAAACACCAAGGATCGCCATGGAATCTCCTGGCTGGCTCGCCAGCTGTCAGATTGCGCTCAATGGTCAGATTGCGTTCGCACGAGAGACTGACACGACACGGAGCTGAGTTTTCTCTCTGAGTTTATTTCGGTTCTGCAGAAGCGGGTTCACATCCAAGGCAGCAGGATGGAACCCAGAGCATATTTTACACAGTATATTTATACCCTAAATGCCTCATTGTATGAGGGCTTGATTCGCGGTTTGTCATTGGAATTCATACCTTCGGGGGATACTTTATTGCCCATTAACATTCCCCCGGTCCATCAAGTGGCTTTTTGATTGTTTTAGTTATTGGTATTTCCTAGACCTCCAGCTGTTTGCTGATGGTCCCTCTATAGGTCTAGACACTGCTTTTGAAACATACATGCATGCAACAATGTTTGTTTTATCCTGATTCTTATCTCCCGAAAGGTTACAAGATGCAGGCTTTTGTAACTAATTCTGAGCGTAAGCGGATTAACAGAAGCAGAAATAGCGTTACATTGTTTCAATTCTCACACTACCGATCGATCATTCTTTATTTGGGATCACAGGATATTGTCTCCAGCTCCATTCTCAGGGAGAGAGAGACTTTTGGCTTCATGCAAGGAAAGCAGCAGATGCAGCAGAAGTCTTTCTCTCCCCCAAACTCCGCCAGAAATGAGTCTTTGCAGCCTCTTGGAGCAAGGAGGCCTTGCAGGGTCCCAAAGACTCATTTCTGGCAGAGTTTGGGGGAGAGAAAGAAAGACTTTGGCTGCTTTCCTTGCGTGCAGCCAGAAGAAAGAAGAAGAAAGAAGTGGAAAGAAGCAGCCCGGTGGCCAGGCCAGGCACGTGGGGCGAGTTCCCTCCTCCACCCTTTCCCTCCTCCCCTCACTCCCTCGTGTTGTTCGCAATGCAAGCGACGCAAGCCTTGTGTTCCCGCAGGCCATGTGGGTGGCACATTCTTGTTTTCCTGTGCAGCCTGGATTAATTGCTTTGGGGGTGACATTTCTCTGTTGACCACCAAAATTTTCTCATGGACCACTGCACACCAGAACAGCTAGACACAAGGATAGTTTTTCCCCGAATGCCATCACTCTGCTAAACAAATAATTCCCTCAACACTGTCCAACTATTTACAAAGTCTGCACTACTATTACTATTAATCTTCTCGTCACTCCTTATCACCCCTCCCCTCCCACCTGTGACTGCATGATGGTAACTTTGTCGCTTGTATCCTTATGATTTATATGGACTGTTTCCTAGTATGATTTGATTGCTTATTTGTACTCTATGACTATTAAATGTTGCACCTGATGATTCTTGACTCTTGACGAATGTATCTTTTCTTTGATGTACCCTGAGAGCATTTGCACCAAGACAAATTCCTTGTGTATCCAATCACACTTGGCCAATAAAATAATTCTATTCTATTCTATTCTATTCTATTCTATTCTATTCTATTCTATTCTATTCTATTCTATTCTATTCTATTCTATTCTATTCTATTCTATGACAAAACCCTAAGCCAGGCATGAGAAGTATGGCCCCTTTATGACCAGTGGAGTTTTAACTCCTGGAATTCTGGGAGTTGAAGTCCACAGCTTGTAAAATGTCATAGTTACTCACCCCCTGCCCTAAACAAAGTTAACCTTGACCAAGGTTTATAATGCAAAGATTTATAACACAACACTGTAATTTGACTACACAAATTTCCCACACCACAAATGTCTAATAATTTACAATAATAAACTTTTGTTTTCCTTTGGAATTCAAATATATCCAGTCCCACTTTCATGCCTGCCTGAAGGTTCTTTGCAATTCCCATTTCTGAAAATGTGACATAGTTTACATCCTGGCCTGTATCACCACCTGACTAAAACCAACATCCTAAACCTTTTCTGTTACACAGTTCAACCCCTCAGTCACTGTTCATCTTTTCCCCCCCAAGCTCTTACTTCTTAAATCCTTCAAGTACAACACAGGTAGCCCTCGACTTACAACAGTTCATTTAGTTGACATGTTGGCATTTCCCGGTTGCTGCTGACTGTAAGACCCATCATTCATTACCCCCTTGACCCTGGTCTTCCCCCCAGCCGCTGGATGTAGATTCTCCAATGGGACACCTCCCTAGCCAAGAGTCATCAATCATGCTCTCCAGTAATAATCTTGCGTGCCAACAGTTTCGGCTGCCAAGGCGGTTATCTGAAGCATTTAAGGAATGCACTGCTTCCCCCCCTCCCTTTCTGCTGGTGACTAAAAAGACCAAAGGAGTATTTTTTTAGTTGATATGTTGCAGCTTCCCTATGATCACATGATCCAAATTCAGACGCTTAGCAACTGATTCGTATTTATGTCCCTGGGTTATGTGATCCCCTTTTGCGACCTCCTAACAAGCAAAGTCAATGGTTAAAAGCCAGGTTCACTTAACAACCAATGTGGCTCACTTAACAAATGTAGCAAGAAAGGTCATAAAATAAGGCAAAACTCACTTAACCTATGTCTCACTTAGCAGCAGAAATGTTGGGCTCAACTGTAAGTTGAGGACTATATGTACTGTTCATTTTATCGTCCTTTTTTGTGAGGGCGGAGGGAGGGAAATAAACTTCCATATTTCTACAAGGTCATTTTTCTGGGCATTACATCCTTCTCTACACTCCCAATGATTTTTTTTTTTAACATCCTGGACACACTTTCCCTTCATTTCCAAAGCCCCTCTGCTAAAACAATCTTCTTTAATAAATGCCAAGGTCTTATCATTTAATTAACATCTTTAAAATCTTTTGAGTAATTAAGGCACCTTTATGGGCACCACAAAGTCAGATGAAACCAAAAGCAACAGTCACTCAATCGCCTGAAATTTCGGTAGGCAGGGTCTATCCCAGCACCCCTTCAGTTCCAGACCCAGAAATGACTGGTGGCTGATATTTTGGTAAACCCACTCAACAGCTATGAATTTTTATAGAGCAGGAGGAACAATTTTTTAAGGATGGCTCCAATGTCATGGACCTGCAACACTGCGCCAAAATGGGATGGACCCGCATCTTCTGACACACCCGATATTATTTTCACATCATGCAGGAGACAAGCAGGCAGCGTGGAGAAGTGGAGTTAAAGGCGTCATTAGCCTAGAACCAAGATGGCGAAGCTGTGGCACGTGTGCTACAGGTGGCACACAGAGCCATTTGTGCTGGCACTCGAGCTGCAGGTAAATTTACCTCACCGCGTATGTGCGCACCTCAGAGCTGATTTTCAGCTGGTTCGAGGCCTTTTTCGGTCTCCCAAAGGCTTGAGGAAGGCTTCTGCAGGCTTTGCAGGCTGAAAACTAGCCCCGTTTCATCACTTCTGGTATTTTTTTGAAAAACAGGAAATGATGAAACGGGGCTAGTTTTCAGCCTGCAAAGCTTGCAGAAGCCTGCAGAAGCCTTCCTCAAACCTTTGGAAGGTCGAAAATAAGCTGTGAGGTGCAGTGCAGGTAAGGGGGCAGTGGGGTGGGTGGGTGATTGCACACATATGTGTTGGGGGCATGGGGGAGCGCATTGCCTTCTGGGTGCTGGCCTGCGAGGGCGAGCATGCAAGTGCGTGCACAATTTTCGGTACAGGAGCCCAAAAAGTTTAGCCATCACTGGCTTAGAGGAGGGATTGGCAACCTTAAACACTCAAAGAGCCACAAAGGTCCTAATAAGAAGCCCCCTGTATAATTCTGGAGCTGACCGGAAGTCTGTTTTCCCCCACCATAGAGTCTCCTCCTAGCATGGCATCCTTTTTCTGCTACCTGTACTAAGCGAAAGCCCTATCAATTGTGGAGCCAACCGGTAAAAGGGAGGGCAGCAGAGGGATGAAAGAACCACATGTAGCTCTAGAGCCACAGACTCCTGGCCTAGGGTCATTACATTCCCATAAATGATCTGAATCCGATCCCTCTCGAATTCTGTTGCCTGTTATCTAGCTCCAGTTTAGTGTTGAACTTTAGCTGATCAGATTCTTAGCGATAGGTATGGACAATAAATATTCTGAAATGTATGGTCTGAAATGTAAATTAGGTTATAGGTCCTATTTTTGGGGGCCTGACACTTCCTACTGATAGAATAGAATAGAGCTGGAAGGGACCTTGGAGGTCTTCTAGTCCAGCCCTCTGCTCAAGCAGGAGAATGTATACTAATTCAGATCAGTGACTGTCTCGACCCGTGATGGTGAACCGATGACACATAGGTCATGCGCATACACATGAGCCCCCTGCCAGCCAGCTGATTGTCAAATATTTGCCATGCATGCGTGGGGGGAGATGCACGTCTCACACAGGAGATGTGCATGCATGCACAGAGGCACATGGCAGGGGCACACACACACATGTGCAGAGGTACAAGGTGCCTGCGTAGTGGGGCAGGGTGGGGGTCCCATGCGCATTGCATTATAACACACACTTTTGGCACACGACGAGGAAAAGGTTAGCCCAGTGGTGGGATTCAAATTTTTTTACTACCAGTTCTGTGGGCGTGGCTTGGCTTGGTGGGTGTGGCTTGGTGGGCGTGCCAGGGGAAGGATAAACCACAAAATCCCCCTCCCCTCCCCACCCCTCTAACCTGCTTTCCAGCTCCGTTCTCCTGTGCAGGGCAACCCAAGGAGACCCAGCCGATCAGCTGGGACTCGATGGGAGGCGGAGAAGAGATCGGGGTCAGCGGGGCCAGTCAGAGGTGAGATTGGCAGGTTCTCTGAACTACTCTGAACTACTCAACATTTCCAGTACTGGTTCTCCAGAACTGGTCAGAACCTGTGAAGACCACCTCTGGATTAGCCATCACTGGTCTGGACTCTTCTTAAAATCCTACAGTGATGGAGTGCCCACGATTTCTGAAGGCATACTATTTGGATCAAGGTAGGTTTAACAGAATTAACAAGATAATAGAGTTGGAAGGGGCCTTCAAGGTCATCTAGTGCAACCTCCTGATCTGGCAGTTGTTCTTAAAACACTCCAGACAAATGGCTGTCTAGTCTCTTCTTAGAAACCTCCAATGATGGAACATTTTCTTATTCAATCTGCCTTTGGATTATGGATTTCCTGTCTGCCTGCTCACAGAGGGTCAGATTAGGTAATCATACCTCTTCAGCCCTTATTCTTAACACTGGTACACTATAGGGTTGCGTCTTGAGTTCCTTACTCTATAGTCTTTATGTGCATGACTGCATTCCCACTCATGCTAGTAATACTATTCCTAAATTTGCAGATGTTACAACAATGGTGGGACTCGTCTCCAGGAGGGATGAGTCTGCTTATCAAGATGAGGTGGACAGGTTGCTTTTGTGGTGTGGAGACAACTTGGTCCTCAACACTAATAAGACCAAGGAGCTTACAGTGGACTATAGAAGGAACAGATCAGACATCCAGCCCTTGTTTATCCATGGAGACCGAGGGGAGCAAGTGGCCAGTTTTAAGTTTCTGGCTGTTACCCTAAAAGAAGACTTGACCTGGGGTGCCCACATAGCAGCCCTGGTCAAAAGGGCCCAGCAGAGATTATGCTACCCGAGGCTTCTCAGAAAACCTGCCACCATGAACATTCCTTGAACAATTTTTGCTTAATAATTGGTCATGCCTAAAAATGATGGTGCTTCTACTTTATTTCTTGGGCTTGGTATGGTAACCATAGCTATGCTCTCAGTTGCATCTGCTTACATCCCACCAGAAGTGAAGACACCTTAATAATTTACTTCCGTTACTCCAAATTTCCTCTTTCCACTTTTGTTCCATCTCCAATTTTCTTCTCCCATTCTTTTCCAAAACCTGCATGAGCAGGGGGCTGGAATAGAAGACCTCCAAGGTCCCTTTCAGCTCTATCATGCTCTGTACTTCATTCCATTCCATCCCATCCCATTCTATCCCATCCCACCTCTATTTCTATTCTGTTCTGTTCTATTCCACCCTACTGAGGAAACTGGGGAAGGGCAGAGGCCAGTTGGGCAGTCAGAGGAAGACCCAGGGCCATCCCCTCTTCATCCTAGGACATGCAGGGAGGAGATAAGGGAGAAACGTGAATGGCAGGGTCTACAGGGGAGGAAGGAGTCCTGATCCCCTTCATGGGCTGCAACTGTGAGGACTGGTTAAAAGGATGGACATGCGTGTATGGTCCAATGCTGGAAACAAAGCGTGGAAATATCACTAGTCTGTCGTTCCTCTCTCAATTTGGCATCCTTCCCAGTGTGTGTTCCGATATCTGTGGACGTCTTCACGCCCTTATCTTGCCTGGTTCCCTTAATTGCTTCAGTGTGGTTTGTGTTGTTTCTTGTATTTATAATTTATATGTATTTTGAGTTTGAAGGCATTTCTTCCTTTTCACAACTGTTTGTGGGGGAGTTTTTTCCTCTAGTCAAATAATTGGAGCTTTGAAGCCGTTGAAAGGATTAAAGGGATTTCACCTGTTTTTGTGACTTTGTTGCTTTTGTGTCCGCCTCTGGGTCATCACACCTACCCTACCCTACCCTATTGCCTTCATTTCTTAGCTCTTTTCCCAGACATCACATGGTATTTAATTGATTCAGTAGTTCATTCAATCTATCTAATAACTCCCCAATTATGTCCATGGGAATCTGCCAAAGTTTGTATCTGGTGCTACGAGGGCATCGTGCATCTTCCCTGTTTCCTCACAAGGAAACAGATGCTTCACCTCTGTAATATTTCTTGGCACATGGAAATTTTCAGATTTGTTAAACAAATGCCTGCAAATGCTTTGATTATCAGACACCTGGTCAAAGAGGAAGGAAGATGGACGTTGTGTCCACCCCAGCAAGTTGTAATAACGAGGCTGCCTGTAAATTCTCCCCCTTTTAATCAGCTCTGCTAACCACTTAGAGAAAATCTTCAACTCACAAGCATTTGCTTACTGACTGTTGGAAGTTACAATGGCACTGAAAAACAAGTGACTTATGATCAGTCCTCGCAGTTATGCCCATTGCAGCATTTCCGCAGTCAGGTAATTAAAATTCAGGTGTTTGGCAACCAGCTTCTGTTTATGATCCTTGCAGCATTCCAAAAAGCAATTCACCCCACCCCACCCCCAAAAATAAAGTCACGGTTAAGAGTTGCTTAACAACCACATGATTCACTCAACAACTGCAGTGATTCCCTTAAAAACTGTGGCAAGAAAAATGGGATCAAAACAGGCACAAGACTCTTAACAGCTGCCTTGCTTAGTAGCAGAAAATCTGGTTCCAGTTGTGGTTGTGATTGCCCGTAAAACCAATAAAGGAGAATATTTGTAGCTCAGGGTTGAAATGAGCAGTTCTTGGTGCTCTCTGAGCTTGCAGATGTTTCATGACCCAACTAGGTTATATCATCAGGGCTAGAAGGGTTTGTGGAGAGGAGGAGGAGGAGGAGGAGGAGGAGGAGGAGGAGGAGGAGGAGGAGGAGGAGGAGGAGGAGGAGGAGGAGGAGGAGGAGGAGGAGGAGGAAGGATTGCGGGGACCTTGGTGCTCTCTGAGCTTGGTGGTTTTCTTGTAACGTTTCATGACCCAACTAGGGAACATCATCAGGGCTAGAAGGGAATGAGGTGGGAGGAGGAGGAGGAGGGAGGAAAGGAAGGAAGGAAGGAAGGAAGGAAGGAAGGACTGTGGGGTCCTTGGTGCTCTCTGAGCTTAGTGGTTTTCTTGCATACGTTTCATGACCCAACTAGGGAACATCACCAATGCTAGTTGACTAGCAGTGATGATGTTTCCTTTTTAGGGTCATGAAACATCTCCCAGAAAACCACCAAGCTCAGAGAGCACCAAGGATGCCTCACTGCCTGTAATCCCAGATACTTCCTGGAATATTGTATCTAGCTTTGGTCAGCACAATGTAAAAAAAGATGTTCAGACTCTGGAAAGATTGCAGAGAAGAGCAACAAAGAGGATTAAAGCCCTGGAGACTAAAACACACAGAGAATGGTTGCAGGAACCGTTGGCCAGTTTTGAGAAAAGAAGGACTAGGGCTGACATGATAGCAGCCTTCCAGTATTTGGAGGGCTCCTACGAAGAAGAGGGGGATCAAACTATTATCCAAAACACCAGAAGGCAGGACTAGAAACAAGGGTTGGAAACTAACCAAGGAGGGAAGCAACCTGGAATTAAGGAGAAATTTCCAGACAGTGAGGACAGTTAATCAGTGGAACAGCTGGCCACCAGAAGTTGTGGGTCCTCCATCACTGGAAGCTTTTAAGAAGAGACTGGTCTGAAATTTGTCTGAACTAGACTGTGTTGTTACTCAGTGTCATATAACGTATGTGGGTGTATGCATAAATTTGTATTTATTTACTGATTTATTTTGTCATGTCGTATATATTGGAGGTAGAGACCCTTTGAGAGTTGTATGCAATGGAAAGTCTGCAGAGATTTTCCATCATCCAGGTGATGGTTGTCCCAAAGATGTGTTTTTTTCCTGGAGGCAACTGGACTTCCCTGTTTTTTCTTTGAAGATGTTTTGCTTCTCATCCAAGAAGCTTCTTCCGTTGAGCACCCTTTGAATGGTGTGGGAGTAAGAAAGGATTTCCAGAGGAAAAACTTCAGATTACAGGAACCATTTGCACCCCTCAGGTGACCCTGAAGACACAGACAAACCTCCAAGTGGCCTCAAGGACTCTCTACAAGGATGCAAATGACCAGCTGTCTACAAGGGGTACCAATCCTTCCTTTCCCCACCGTCCAGTCAGAGCTGAAGAAGCTTCTTGGATGAGAAGCGAAACTTCTTCGAAGAGAAAAACCAATGTAAGGCCACATTTGTACATCCAGTTTTGATCTCCATGATGTAAAAAAAGACGATGAGACTTTAGAAAGAGTGGAAAAAAGAGCAACCAAAATGATTAGGGGCCCTGAAGCTAAAACATACAAAAAACGGTTCCTGCTGGAACTGGGCATGTTTAGTCTGATGAAAAGAAGGACCAGGGGAGACTTGAGAGCAGTCTTCCAATATTTGAGGGGTTGCCCCAAAGAAGAGGCAGTCAAGCGATTCTCCAAAGCACCAGAAGGCAGGACAAGAAGCAACAGATGGAAACTAAACAAGGAGAGAAGCAACTTAGAACTAAGGAGAAATTTCCTGACAGTCAGAACAATTCATCAGTGGAACAACTTGCCTCTAGAAGTTGTGAATGCTCCAACACTGGGAGTATTTAAAGAAGAGATTGGACAACCCTTTGTCTGAAGTGGTGTAGGGCTTCCTGCCTAAGCAGGGGCTTGGGCTAGAAGACCTCCAAGATCCCTTCCAACTCTATTATTCTATTCTAAGGTAGTTCAGATGCCTCCTGAAAAATAAACCACCTTTGGGACATTTATGCAATGGAATTTCATTTTAATCTACGCCGATTAGGGTACGTTCAAAGTGACAATAAAGTTGTTCTAAGTCTAAATTGGTATACAGTTTGCTGCCTGAGTGCGGGTTGGATTAGAAGACCTCTATTAGAGTCCCTTCCAACTCTTGCTATTCTGTGAAACATCTTCTCAGGGTCACAAGAACGTAGAAGTGAAAGGAAGACAAAGCTCAGATCCAGGTAGGATGGAGGAGGAAGAGGAGGTTCCAGGATGACTTCAAGGACTACGGAGCCATCTGCCATCATGCACACCCAACAGGCACTTTTCATCTACTCATTTACACCAATTACAATGCACGTCTAAGAACTGAACACCCACTGGGTATCCTGCTCACCTGCTTTGTTTAAAAATCTTTTCGAATTAAAAAAAAACCCAAGGCTGGAAAAGGAAGCAGGTGGGCTGCGTTGCATCTTGCATCCTAGTTATTTGTAGAAGTGCTTTTCTTGGGATGGGAGGAGCCTTCTCCCTGTTGTTGAACATCACGCCACCATTAGCCAAAGGCAGCAACCTCTCTGATGCAGAGCAGAAAGGTTTCTTAAGCTTGGCAGCTTTAAGATGGGTGGACTTCAATTCCCAGAATTCCCCAGCCAGCATGTCTGGGCATCAACTCCCAGAATTCTACTGGTTGGTGTCCCCAACATTTGAAGATTTAGGTCAATGTTTCTGAAATGTGGCAGCTTTAAGATGAATGGATTATTATTGCATTAACAGAGGGGATGCAATCAAGATCAAGGGAGGTATGAGTACCACTCTATAAAGTAGCGGTCTCCAAACTTGGCAACTTTAAGACATTGTTGATTTCATCTCCCAGAATTCCCAGAATTTTGGGAGTTGAAGTCAATGAGTCTTAAAGTTGCCCAGTTTGGAGACCTTTGCTATAAAGCCTTAGTAGGAACACACCTAGAATACTGCATCCAGATTTAGTCACCATACTATAAAAAAGATGTTGAGACTCTGGAAAGAGTGCAGAGAGCAGCAACCAGGGTGATGAGGGGACAGGAGACTACAACATACAATGAACAGTTGCAGGAACTGGGCATGGCTAGTCTAGGGAAGAGAAGAACCAGAGGAGACAGGAGAGCATCTTCCAATAATTGAGGGGCTGCCACAGTGAGGAGGAGGGTGTCGAGGTATTCTCCAAAGCCCCTGAAGGCCAGACAAGGAATAACGGATGGAAACTGAACAAGGAGAGATTCAACCTGGAAATAAGGAGGAATTTTCTGACATTGAGAACAATCAACCATGGAACAGAGGTTGCCTTCAGAGAAGCTTCATCCCTGGAGGCTTTCAAGAAAAGATTGGACTGCCATGGTGTGGGGTCTCCTGCTTGGGTGGGGGGTTGGACTAGATGACCTACAAGGTGCCTTCCAACTCAATCGGTAAAGCCAACTCTCTGTAAAGTCCCCAAATTCCCCAACCAGCAAGCATCATTGCCCTTATCTCCAGAGGATCCAAGAGCAATGAAAGGTGTCCTCAAGACCAGTTCCTGGAGAGAATGAATGGAGTTATCTGGAAACATCTTTTCCTTGACCATCATAGGAGGAGAAGGTTATTCTTCTGCCTTTCTCAAGTTCATTGATAAATTGGTAAGGGAGATAGGATCCTAGAATCCTGGGGCTGGAGGGGACATGGATGGTCTTAGAATCCCACCATCTGCCCGAGGCAGGAGTCCTTATTCTGAATGAAGGCAAATTTATGTGTCCCGGAGTCTGTAGACATTCTCAGTCATCTTGAAAAAGCACCTTTGGGACATACATGTCCCAGGATAATTTTGCAGGATCCAATCTGGGTCGGACCCTGAGACCGGAGGTTTTGTCTTCCAAGCTTTTGGACCTTCTGCTAGAGCGCATCCTCAGGGAATTTCTCCCTCACCAGAATGTGTGAAGCAGGTCAGACGCAAGTTCTGTGAGGATGAGCAGAAGTCTAAACCTGTGGTCTTGGTGACTGACCCAGATTGGATCTTACAGTTTTTATTCCATCCCAGACAAAGGGCTGTCCAGGCTCTTCTTCAAAACCTCCAGCGATGGAGCATCCAGGAGGCAACCTGTTCCACTGGTTAAGTGTTAATTGTTCTCCTTAGTTCTAGGTTGGATCTGTCTTTGATTAGTTTCCATCCATTAATCTGACAGGGAGAACCATCGACCGATGGAAGTTATGGGAGCTTCAACCCTGGAAGCTTTCAAGAAGAGACTGGACTGCTATCTGTCAGAAATGGTGTAGGGTCTCCTGATTGGGTAGGGGGTTGGACTAGATAGTGGTCCCCAACCTTTTTTGTACCAGGGACCAGTTTCACGCAGAAACACTTTTTCAAGGACTGGGTCGGGGCGTGAAGGTTCCAATAACAAAAACTTTAATCATTATATTTACTTTACTGGGGCTTGTGAATCACCTGTTGCGATGAACCTGTAACTCAGGTAGGAATCTTGGTATTTTCTTTTAAATGCAGCTTTCTTTTTGCAGGCAGTCTTTGACCCTTCTGCTGTCTCATCATTGTCTCGTTTACCCTTTCCAAAAAACTCTCCAGTGAACTCTGTTTCTGGCTCATTTTGCGAGGGCTGGCTTGCATTGCTGATCCAGGATAAATACGGGCCAAAGAGTCAAGCGCGGAAGTTAGGCGAGGACGGAAATGGTTGTCTTTCAAAATAAGACACCTGGAAGCAAAAACATATTTTTATATATATTTTAATCACGGTTATTCATTCTTTGTGGCCCAGTACAAAGTGATCCACGGACCGATACCAGTCCAGGGCCCGGTGGTTGGGGACCCCTGGACTAGATGACCTACAAGGTCCCTTCCAACTCTGTTCATCTGCTCCTTGTCCTGCCTTCAGGTGCTTTGGAGAATAGTCTGAGCCCACTCTTCCCTAGCTGCAACAGCCCTTCAAGTATTTGAGATGCCCATCATAGCAAGGAGAGAATTCCTCAATCCATCTAAGCAGGATATTAGAGATACCCTAAATGAACTATCAATATCCAAGAGACCCCTGGACAATAAGAAGGAGACCATGGCTTCTGTCTCTCTCTCTCTGTTGCTTGAAATGGTAGAAGGTTTTATGCTTGAGCGTGACATTGAGCTAGAAAACCTCCAACTCTGTCATTCTGTGGCTAGAAAATGTCTGTGGAGATCGCCTGTCATCCAGGTCAGGGATGTTCCAAAGGTGCTTTTTCAAGAGGCCACTGGACTTTCTTTGTTTTTCCTTCAAGACAGGTGGGATTCTACCGGTTTGGACTGGTTTGGGCAAACCGAATGTTAAATCTGTATCTGGTTCCCCAAATCAGTATTTGAACCGACCAGCGGGCCCCATATACCCCTCCCTAACCCTCCCCTCCCAGGATCTTCACGCAGGCTTGTTTCTGGCATCCGGAGGGCATCCAGAGCCCAGGACAGTCCGTTTCCGCCCTCCCAGAGGCCTGAGGGAAGCTTGGGAAGGTGAAAAATGACCCTCCAGGAAGTTACGGTAGGCCACACGCCCACCCAGCAACCAGGCAGAAAACCGGTTGCTGGGAGTTTTGAATCCCACCCCTGCTTGAAGATGTTTCGCTTCTCAGAAGAACAGAGTTGGAAAGGACTGTCTACTTCTCAAGCTGGAGATCTATACCATTCTGGGCAAATGGTTGTCCCGTGTCTTCTTGAAAACCTCCCGCGTTGGATCACCCACAACTTCCGGAGGCAAGAAGTTCCACTGGTTAATCGTTCTTACTGTCAGGAAATTTCTCCCCCAGGAAGCTTCTTCAGTTCTGACTGAAGAACCGAGGAAGCTTCTTGGATAAGAAGAGAAACGTCTTCAAGGTATAACAAAGGAAGTCCAGGGGCCTCTTGGAAAAAACAACAACACTTTTGGGTTGTTAGAGGATGTTTGGATGGTGGCAGCCCATTTCTGCACCCTGTACAGCCTCCCAAAATGACAGTTGAGCTTGTCTTTCAGATATGCATCTCATTTCAGATGCAGAAGGCTCAGAAATGGTCTCCGGAGCCAATTTTGAAATTTGTATGGAGGAAGGTTCTCCATGCTGGATTCAGAGGTCATCCGATACGCTGCGTGCGTCCCACATGTCAAGGCAGATGGGGTTCGGGGGGGGGGTGTCTCCAGCTTGCAAGGTCTCCAGCAGTTCTGCACCTTCTCCAAAGAAAACAAGGGGAGAAAAACCAAGGGATATCAAATCATACTTCCCAGAAATTAAAAGTCACCTGGCTTCTTGGAAGCCTTGAAACAGAAGCAGCATTTACACAGAGGAAGAGCCATTGAAATAAAAACGCAGATGGTGCCTATCATCTTTGCCAGCATATGTAAGAATAGCTGAACAAAAACATAGAACTTAGAATGGAAGGAAACTTGGAGGTCATCTAGTCCAATGCCCTCCTCTTGGCTGGAGCTTTTATGATTCCCGACTGGGGTTGATGTGATGGATGTATTTGAACATAGAAAGAATAACAAGAGCTGGAAGGGACCTTGGAGGTCATAATTCCAGTCCAACTCCAGCTCGTGGCAGGAGATCCTATACAAATAATATAATAACAGAGGTGGAAAGGGACCTTGGAGGTCTTCTAGACCAACCCCCACCTCAAGCAGGAGATCCTCTACCATTTTAGACAAATGGCTGTCCAGTCTCTTCTCCAAAACCTCCAGTGATGGATCATCCACAACTTCTGGAGGAAACTTCGGTTCCACAGGTGAATTTGTTAATCAGTTGTTTCATTGGTTAATGGTTTTAACTTCCAGAAAATTTATCCTTAGTTTAGGTTGGTTCTCTCTTTTATGAGTTTTCACCTGTTGTTTCTTGTTCTGCCCCTTCTTTGTGGCAGCCCCTCCCTCAAATCCTGGAAGGCTGCTCTCCTGTCTCCCCTGGTCCTCCTTTTCACTAGTCTAGACATACCCAATGACTGCAACCGTTCTTTGTAGGTTTTAGCCTCCAGACCCTCACACATTAACACTCGAGCAATGTGCGTGTGGAGTCTCGGTGAAGAGGAGCACATGAAAATTTCCCCAGGGACAGGGGGGGAAAGGTAAAAAAAATAGGTGGGAAAGGCATGTTTTAGCAATTGATTGAGTCTGGGGGAATTGCTGGGAGAAAAGAGAATGATTTGGGGAGGCGGGAGAGAAAGAGGTCGCCAACGTATAGAGGATGGCCAGGTAAGCAGCACAACAACGGCGAAATGTAACAACTGAAGAGAATCTCTGTCGCTCAGGGTGGAATTTTGGAGTCCTTGGTGCATTCTGAACTTGGTGGGTTTTTTTGCAGACGTTTCATCACCTCACCAGGGAACATCATCAGTGCAGGAGGAGGAGGAGGAGGAGGAGGAGGAGGAAGAAGAAGGAGAGGGCTGTGGTGTCCTTGGTGCTCTCTGAGCTTGGTTGTTTTCTTGCAGATGTTTCATGACCCAATTCGGGAACATCTTCAGTGCTAGAAGAGAGGAGGAGGAGGAGGAGGAAGGGGGGGAGGAGGAGGAGGAAGAGGAGGAGGAGGAGGAGGAGGAGGAGGAGGAGGAGGAGGAGGAGGAGGAGGAGGAGGAGGAGGAGATGAACTGTGGGGTCCTTGGTGTTCTTTGAGCTGGGTGTTTTTCTTGCAGACATTTCATGACCCAATTCGGGAACATCTTCAGTGCTAGAAGAGAGGAGGAGGAGGAGGAGGAAGGGGGGGAGGAGGAGGAAGGGGGGGGAGGAGGAGGAGGAGGAGGAGGAGGAGGAGGAGGAGGAGGAGGAAGAAAAGGAGATGAACTGTGGTGTCCTTGGTGCTCTCTGAGCTGGGTGTTTTTCTTGCAGACGTTTCATGACCCAACTAGGGAACACATCATGATTAATCCATTTTCAGAAGCTGCCGCTTCCACTTTTTTCAGAATTACTGGAACATCCCGTAAGAGTCACTTTTGTGGGCAGCAAACAAATTGAATAATCTTACATATTGGCAAAAAAAATATCAGAAAATAAAATACAAGCTGAATAGTCAAGACCTTGTTGACGATCCAAACTCTGTAAAGGACCTTGGGATACTCATCTCTAAATATCTAAGTGCTAGAGCCCACTGTAACTACATAGCCAAAAAGGCATTAAGAGTTGTTAACCTAATCCTACGTAGCTTTTTCTCTGGTAATATCACACTACTAACTAGAGCATACAAAATATTTGCCAAGACTTGAATACAGCTCACCAGTCTGGAACCTACATTACATATCTGATATTAGCACAGTTGAGAAAGTCCAGAAATATTTCACAAGAAGAATTCTCCATTCCTCTACTCATTGCAAAATATCTTATGCCACCAGACTTGAAATTCTAGACTGAGAAAACCTAGAACTACACCGCCTTCAGTCCAATCTAAGTATAGTATATAAAATAATACATTGCAATGTCCTACCTGTCAATGAATACTTCAGCTTCAGCCATAACAACACAAGAGCAAACAATAGATACAAAATCAAGGTTAATCACACCAAACTTGATTGCAGGAAATACGACTTCAGCACCAGAGTGGTCAATGTCTGGAATCCTCTACCTGACTCTGTGGTTTCTTCCCCAATCCCCAAAAACTTTAACCTTAGAGTATCTACTATTGACCTCACCCCTTTCCTAAGAGGTCTGTAGGGGGCCTGCATAAGCGCACCAACGTGCCTACCGTCCCTGTCCTATTGATTCTTTTTTTTTCTTATTCATATCCATTTCATGTATTCATAACTATGTTTATACTTGTACCTGTTATCTTATAATTGCTTGACAAAACAAAATAAATAAAAATAAAAAAGATTGGCTTGAGCTCAACCCACAGATCTTGCTGCTCTTTTGGGTCTACAGCTCTGCCTCGAAAGAAGATAATCAAAAATGGTTGCTTTATCTCTGAGGGCTCATCAGATTTTTGATTGAAAGAATAAAAAGATAAAACTGTGCCAGCAGTTAGGAAGCTAATGGGATTCTCTCAATCTTTTCCCTTGAGGTACTGATTGAAGGTGGGGTGGGAGACATCCAGGCTGCTCCACCTTGGAAGAGAGGAGCCCAGGGGTATCATGAACATTTATCAAATCATTGGGATTGGGAATATCAGGATGCTGCATCCAAGTGTGTCCGACAGGTGGAGGAAGGAAAAATAGATCAGATAACCCAAAGGTGGAGCATCCTTGAGAAGATGAAGGACATAATGTCATACAATCATACAATCATAGAGCTGGAAGGGACCTGGGAGGTCTTCTAGTCCAACCTCCTGTCCAGGCAGGACACCTTTCACCATTCTGCATAAATGGCAGTCCAGTCTCTTCTTGAGAGCCTCCAGGGATGAAGCTCCCACAACTTCCGAAGGCAACTTCTGTTCCATGGGTTGATTGTTCTCACTGTCAGAAAGTTTCTCCTTATTTCCAGGTTGAATCTCCCCTTGTTCAGTTTCCATCCATTATTCCTTGTCTGGACTTCCTCCTTCCTTTCCTCACTCACATTTTCTTCCTCCCTCTCTCCCTCCCTCCCATGTCTTACCTCCCTCCCTCCCTCCCTCCCTTCCTTCCTTCCTTCCTTCCTTCCTTCCTTCCTCCCTCCCTCCCTCCCTCCCTCCCTCCCTCACCTCCTTTCCTTCCTCCATCCCATCCCATCCCATCCCATCCCATCCCATCCCATCTCCCTTCCTCTCTTCCTTCCTTCCTTCCTTCCTTCCTTCCTTCCTCCCTCCCTCCCTCCCTCCCTCCCTCCCTCCCTCCCTCACCTCCTTTCCTTCCTCCATCCCATCCCATCCCATCTCCCTTCCTCTCTTCCTTCCTTCCTTCCTTCCTTCCTTCCTTCCTTCCTTCCTTCCTCCCTCCCTCCCTCCCTCCCTCCCTCACCTCCTTTCCTTCCTCCATCCCATCCCATCTCCCTCCCTCTCTTCCTTCCTTCCTTCCTTCCTTCCTTCCTTCCTTCCTTCCTTCCTTCCCTCCCTCCCTCCCTCCCTTCCTTCATATAGAGATTAACAGAGTTGGAAGGGACCTTGTAGGTCATCTATTCCAACCCCCCACATAAGATGGCTGTCTGGTCTCTTCTTAAAAACCTCCAGGGATGGAGCAGCCACAACCTCTGGAGGCAATTTCTGTTCCACTGGTTAATTGTTCTCCCTGTCAGGAAATTCCTCCTTACTTCTAGGTTGAATCTCCTTCTGAGTAGCTTCCACCCATGGCTCCTTGGGAGGTTGGGAGGATTAGGAGGAGAAGGTCCGACTTGTGAGGAGAGCACTCAGGACTGGATTCCTGCTTATGATTTAGAAAGCACCACTGAACATAATAGAAGATCAGAACTAGACCATGATTTGGGTCAATCAATCAATCAATCAATCAATCAATCAATCAGAATAAAGCTGGAAGAGACCTTGGACATCTTCTAGTCCAACCCCCTGTCCAGGAAGGACACCTTTTACCATCCTGCATAAATGGTTGTCCCGTCTCTTCTTAAAAACCTCCAGTGATGAAGCACCTACAACTTCTGGCAGCAAGCAGTTCCACTGGTTAACTGTTCTCACAGTCAGGAAATTCCTCCTTAATTCCAGGTTGCTTCACTCCTTGATGAGTTTCCATCCGTTGCTTCGTGTTCTGCTCTCAGGGGCTTTGGAGAATAGGGTGACCCCTTCCTCTTCTTTGGGGCAGCCCCTCAAATACTGGGATACCACTGTCATATTATCCCTAATTCTCAAATCCAAACTCAGCCAAACTCAAAATCCTGCAACTGTCCTCTTACGTTTTAGTCTCCGGGTCTTTAATCATTATTCTTGCTCTTCTCTGCACTTTTTCCAAAGTCTCAACACCTTTTTTTTTTTTTTGGTGATGTGGTGACCACAACTGGATGCAGTATTTCAGGCGTGTGGCCTTACCAAGGTTTTATAAAACAGTACTAATACTTGATGTGAGGTTGATTCCATGCCTCTGTTTATACAACCAAGGATTGTATTAGATTTTTTAGCTGCTGCTGTTCATGGCTGGCTCATGTTTCAGGGATCGTTCAGGAGGACTCCAAGGTCTCTCTCACAGTGGCTGCTTTTGAGTCAGGTTGATGCACCCTGTACTTGTAAGGAAAAGGTTAAAGTTCTCCTCCTTGCACATCCGTGCTAATCGTTTTTGGCTCTAGGGGGCGCTGCTCACCTCCGTCACAAAGCCGAAGAAGAGCCAGCGCTGCCCGAGGATGTCTCCGTGGTCTGTATTCATCTATTTAGGAGATTAACATCTCTCGTCTTTGGTTCTGGAGCTCAAGGCACCAGACACAACGTTCCCATTTTCCCACTGCAACTTTCAGATACAGGCTTCATTTTGTCTATCTGGGGTGAGATTGATTGACCTTCCTGGGTTCAGCAGGAGTTTTGTTGGTGACACTATGTGGGGTGATGTGTTGCAAAAAGAGGATTTGGTTGACCTTGTCATCAATGTTGTCGTAGTCTACCTTTTGCAAGGTTTTCTTCACAAATTGAACCATGAGTTCTGCTCAGCCATTGCTGATAATCCATGGGTTGCAAAGAGTCTGTTTAAGATTTTGATAACTGCCTCAGAGGTCGTAGTAATCATGTGATGAATTTCGAGCCAATTCGAGTAGGCATCGACGGTAAGCAGAAAGGTGTGGCCCTTGGTTGGCCCCGCGAAGTCCAGGTGAATTCGGGACCAGGGTCCACATGGTGTCTCCCATTCAGTAGGCATGGCTTTTGGAGGGGCGTTGCTGACTTCTTGGCATTTGGGACAAGCTTTAACCCACTGTTCGATTTGCTTGTCAATGCCCGGCCACCATATGTAGCTTCGTGCAAGGGCTTTCATTCACACGATGCCGGGGTGGCCATCGTGCAAAGTTCTCAGCAGCGCTTTTCGGAGCCGTTCTGGGATAACGACTCTATCGCCCCAGATGACACAGCCTTTCTGGGAGAAGAGCTCGGTCTGTCGAGACTTGAATGGTGTGAAGTCATCAGACAATTGGTCCAATGGCCATCCGCGTTCTACCCAGCCTAGGACTCGTGCTAGGGTGTGGTCGCGTTTGGTTTCTCTCGTGATGTCTCGAGCGGTCAGTGGCGGTGAGTTGAGTGCCTCGATTTGCAACGTGGTTACCGTTGGTGCCGGATCATCGAGAGTTTCTGGAAGCGGTGCTCGGCTCAATGCGTCGACGTGGGGAATGGCTTTCCCCTGGCGGAATTGCAGCCGATAGTTATAAGCAGCTAAGAATTCTGACCATCGGGTCATCCTAGGGGATAATATGTAGGGAGTTGGCTTATCTCCGGCTATTATCCCTAGCAGCGGTTTGTGGTCAGTTACAATAATAAAAGGCCTGCCATACACGTATTCGTGAAATCTTTTCACAGCTGAGACAATTGCGAGGGCTTCTTTATCAATTTGTCCATAGTTCCGCTCCGTTTTTGAAAGAGTCTTTGAAAAATATGCAACAGGGGCTTCGTTCCTGTTAGGCAGCACGTGGCTCAAAATGGCACCTACCCCGAAAGGCGATGCATCACAGGTTATAACTAACGGCAAAGTCTCGTTATACTGCATGAGTACAGAGTCAGAAGTGAGCAGTTTTTTAACATTTCTGAACGCCTGTTCTTCACGGTAACTCCATAACCAAATTGCCCTTTTATCTAACAATCGGTGTAATGGTTCAGCGACAGTTGCTTTGTGCGGTAAAAATACATTATAGAAGTTGATGAGGCCTAGGAACGCCTGGAGATCAGCCTTGTTTCGTGGCCTGGGAGTGTTTTTGATCGCTTTTAATTTACTTTCGGTAGGGTGAATGCCCTGGCTATCAATCAGGTACCCTAAAAACTCAACACTGTCAGTACACAATTTACATTTATTTTTTTTAACCTTAAGACCGGCTTCTTGGAATTTTCTTAGTACTAATTTTAACCGGTCCTGTAAGATTTTTTTGGTTGGGGCTGCAATTAGTACGTCATCAAAATAGGGGACTATGCCCTTAATTCCTTGCAATAACCTTTCCATAAGGCTCTGAAAGATCCCCGGGGCTACACTAACTCCGAATTGCAGCCGGGTACATTTAAAGGCACCTCGGTGCGTCACAATAGTTTGGGTCTGTGCCATTTTTTCATCTACTGGTAATTGCTGATATGCCTGAGCTAAATCCAATTTAGCAAAAACCTTCCCACCCCCCAGGGAATGGAGGAGGTGCTGCACCACCGGAACTGGATACGCATTCTGCTGGAGGGCGTGGTTCAAGGTGGCCCGGTAGTCCCCACAAATTCGGATTGACCCGTCTGGCTTAATGGGTGTTACAATAGGAGTTTCCCATGGGGAGTGATTGATGGGCTCCAACACCCCTTGAGCTATCAGTTTGTCAAGTTGTTCGTCGATTTTCGACTTTAGGGCAAACCAAACTCAACGGAGCTTTAAGCGAATGGGAGCTACCTTGGGATCTAGGCTGAATGAGATCGGGGTCCCCTTGTACTTGCCTAAGCTGTCCGCGAAGACATCCCTGAACTCAGAGATAAGGTCTTCCTCCCAGTCACAGCCACTGACTCAGTTTACGCCGGCCACTTCAATGCCGAGTGGCGCAAACTATTGGAGGCCCAGTAGGCTAGGCCTATCTCTATCGATGACTGTTAAAGGTAAGTACACTGTGTGCTTCTTGAAGGAGACCAGACTCGGCAGGACCCGATGACGGGGATTCGGTTCCCCTGGTAGTCCTTGAGGATGAGGGGTTGGAACCGGAGATCTTGGCGTTGAATTGTGGGGATGAGTTGCTTGAGTGTCCTCCACGACACCATCTAGAGAGACGATCCCAAGTCGACCTCCATGTGGCAAGGCTGGTTTTTGATGGCTACTGTTACTTGGATTTTCTTAGTGTCCAAGGTTGAGGTGTGACCGATAGTGATAGTATGGTAAGCCTCTTCTCTCTGCAAAGCTCGATTTCTGCAGGAGTGGTTTACTGGCGCTCGCCTTACAGGACGGTTTCCTGTTGATTGGCGATAGTTAGCCCCTTTTGAGGCCTGGCTGGGTCCTGGTAAGCTGCGGCAGACCCGTCCGATGTGGCCTCGTTTCCCGCACTCATGGCAGAGTGCGTCGTGGAATTTGCATTCGGACCTGGCATGGTTGGCTCCACATCCAGCGCAAGGGTGTACAGGCTTCGGGTAGTGGTCTCGATTGGACTGCAGTCGATGGACCCCTTCTTCGTCGCTATCTGATGATGAAGAGAGGTCCTCGTGGTGCGTTGTTGCGAGCTGCCCCTCTGCACTGGGTGAGATTTCGCTGACCGGTGGTGGTACAGGAGTGCGGTTTCGGTGTAGTTGTGCAGCCGACTTCTTGGTTGCCTCTGCTGCGGTAGCATCGGCAATGGCGTCGGCAAGGCTGATGTTGCCTTTTGCCATCAGCTTGCTTTGGACGCCTGGAGCATCTAATCCAAGAACTATGCAATCTCTTAGTGCTTCTTCTAGATCGGTGAATCTGCAGAGGCCTCCCAAATTTCGGAGGTCTGCTATGAAGTCGGCCACGCTTTCTCCTTTTCGCTGGCTTCTTTGATAAAACTCGTGGCGTCTCACGAGCGTAGGCACGGTAGGAGCATAGTGGGCTTGCAGGATAGGTTCGAGGTCGTCCCAATCCATGGCCTTCACTTCTCGGGGTTTGGCTAGCGCTTTAGCCATCTTAAATACAGCTGGACCGCAATGCGTTAGGAACACCGCCCGTTTCTTTCCTGGTGTGGCATCCTTTAAGTTGTTCGTCTCAAGGAACATTTGGAAGCGATCCATGTAGGACTCCCAGTCCTCTTGTGTTGGATCAAACGGAGCGGGTGGTACGATGCCGCCGGACATGGTTCTGTTGTTGGCGCCGTCTGTCACGTGCTCGGTGTTGCTTCTTGGTTCTGTTGGTTCAGATGTCTCCATATCCCATCCTCGTCGCCAGTGTTAAGTTTGAGCATGGGCGAGAAAGAATGGAGACAAGCTTCTGAACGGTGAACTTCAGCTCTTTATTTACATCGTGACTTGCTTGCTTTAACAGCAGTAAAACCCGCCTTATATAGGCAAACCTAACGTTTAACCAATAACGAGCTAGGAACGTTAGCTCTTAAACCAATAAGACATTTCTGTTAAGGGCCAATCGGATTCCCCAGAACGGGCCAATCCGGTCCGGCCGCTTAACAGCCAATTAGAAGTGCAGGGCCAGAACCCTGCACTTAACTCCAAACTCATACTTTATTAGTTATATTGCATACACAACATTTGGAAAATAGCTTGACCCCTTCCTCCTCCCTGGGGCAGTCCCTCAAATATTGGAAGATGCTCTCATGTCTCCCCTGGTCCTTCTCTTCCCTAGACTAGCCAGGCCCAGTTCCTGCAACCATTCATTGTATATTTTAGCCTCCAGTCCCCTCATCATCCTGGTTGCTCTTCTCTGCACTTTTTCTAGAGCCTCAACATCTTTTTAATAGTGTGGTGACCAAAATGGATGCAGTACTCTAGGTGTGGTCTTACTAAGGCTCTATAGAGTGGTATTAGTACCTAGGTTGGAGAGGACCATGCCAGAATGGATGGTCAACTTTACTGGAGAAATCTGGTTCATATTGCGGAATTCTTGCAAATTTCTCCAAAATTGTGTCAAATGACACTTTAGACTCTGTGAAGACTTTGGTGATAGACTGCTGGTGGAAATTCTGGATCCTGACTTATAATTCGACCACTCCCTTCTAGCACTGATGTGTTATGTGGAAAGGGAACTTCACAAAGGCAGTAGTGTCACACAAAACAGGAAAACCCCAAGGGGAACATCAGGTCAGCCAGAAAACAAACTTACATAGGAAAAGTAATCAAATAAAAAAAGTATTAAAGAATCCCTATAGACAAAAGCCTAAGTAATTAAGAAAACTAGACAAATAGGAAAAGGAAACAAAAGATAATTTAGAAAACCTTTACAAACACAGGACATACCAAATAAGCAAAACAAACAGACAAAAGACACAAAATATAAATTACAAAAGGGACAGACAGGAGATTGCCACAAAACAAATATGAAAAACTATCTTAAAGCTAAGAGATTACAGAAAACCAATAATACAATCTGGCCACCCGTGGAGTTTGCCCTCCGGCGGAAATAAAGACAAACTCAAACAGGATTTGAAACATTAGGCACAAAATCACACAAAATCAATTTACAAAGGGAGAAAAGGGCATTAAAAACCAGGGATTTACCATGGGAAGCTAGCTAGCCCAGGAACGCAGACTTCTTGCTGTTCTCCGTCTTCCTGAAAAATAAAAAGATCCAGCTTTCAAGCAGTTGTCCATATTCTTGCACCGGAGCTCTCCCAGCGGGAAAATCGAATCCTCAAAAGAAAGGCATTTTGACACCTTTCAACAGTTACCAAGGCTGGTGATGAAAGGTCTGCAAAGAAACAACCAAGCTCAGAGAACACCAAAGACCCCACAATTCTGTCACTCTAGGAGACGTTGCTCCAGTCCATCCAGATTGTGAGTTCTTCTGCTTGGACTGGAGACTCAGACATTTATCCTGGAAGTCCAAGAAGAGACCTGGGCAGAAGACCTGAGAAGAAGGGGTGATCTATTCTCCAAAGCACCTGAGGCCAGGACAAGAAGCAATGGGGGGAAACTCCTCAGAGGGGAACTAGGACAGAGCAATTAACCAGTGGAACATCTCACTTCCATAAGTTTTGGGTGCTCCATCACTGAAGGCTTTTTGAGAAAACATTGGACAACCCTGTATCTGGGATGGAATCAGATCTCCTGGAGAGAGGGTTGGACTAGAAGATCTCCATGGTCCCTTCCAGCCCTGTGATTCCATGGTTGTATCCATGCAGCAGCCCAGCCAGATCCTAACAAGATGCTTGAAGTCTGCTGAGAAGCCAGCTGTTCCAGCTGGTCTTGCCTCTTCCTTCCACCCCCATGTCTGTCATCCTTGACAAAACTCACGACTGCTGAGCATTGTTTGTGCAAATCTGCTGAACCAGAGGTCAGTCAGGAAGGGACAGACTTGCTTGCTCTACAAAGGGAGGGGAAGAATGTCAAGCAAAGAACTCCAGGCACACAGCCATGTCTCTTCAGGGTGGTGTTGATGGGGTCTTCCAGCTCCTATTGGGCTTGCTATTTTCCAGCCTGGCTTGGGATATGTGGGGGTCAAGAATGCCCCTTTGCATTCCATTTGCACAAAGACCCAGTGTGGGTCTTGACAGACTTGTCATAGTGAGTTTCACAGTGCACTTGAATATCTCAGGGGCTTGCAGAGAAGATAGATAGAATTCTTTATTGGCCAAGTGTGATTGGATACACAAGAAATTTGTCTTTGGTGCAAATGCTCTCAATGAACATAAAAGGAAAGATCCATTCGTCAGAGTCAAGAATTATCAGGTACAACAGTTAATGATAGTCATTGGGTACAATAAGCAATTAAATCAGATGATAGTTAGATGTGTGTGTGTGTGTGTGAGAGAGAGAGAGAATAGAATTCTTCATTGGCCAAATGTGATTGGACACACAAGGAATTTGTCTTTCATGCAAATGCTTTCAGTGTACATAAGCGAAAAGATGCATTCGTCAGAGTCAAGAATCATCAAGTACAACACTTAATGATAGTCATCGGGTACAATAAGCAATCAAATCATACTAGGAAACAGTCAATATAAATCGTAAGGATACAAGCAACAAAGTTACAGTCATACAGTCACAAGTGCGAAGAGAGGGTGATAAGGAGTGACGAGAAGATTAATAGAAATAGTAGTGCAGACTTTGTAAATAGTTGGACAGTGTTGAGGGAATTATTTATTTAGCAGAGTGATGACGTCTGGGAAAAACTGTCCTTGTGTCTAGTTGTTCTGGTGTGCAGGGCTCCATAGCGTTGTTTTGAGGGCAGGAGTTGAAACAGTGTATGTCCGGGATGTGAGGGGTCTGTAGACATTTTCCCAGCCCTCTTTTTGACTTGTGCAGGATACAGGTCCTCCATGGAAGGCAGGTTGTTAGGAGGATAAAGGTCCAAAAGGTCCAAAATCCTCTTTGGTTTTGTGGGAGATGCCCTCAACTGCAGGCGTGCTTTTCCCACCCATCCCTCTTCACAAATCAGCTGGTACAATGTCCTTCATGGGTTTTCCCCCTTCCTTCCCATGTTTAGGCCTCCATCTGAACAGAAAGAAGGCCTGGTTGTGAGGAAGGGAGGTTGAAGATCACTTGGCCTGCCCTTGTCTTCAGGAGAAATCCATACAGGAAGTTCAAAACCTGGTTCTGATGTGACATCTGAAGAGAGAATAATGAATAGAAAGTACTGTAAGCAATAGTCTAGGAGAAGCAGATATTGGGAATGCAGATCTTCCCAGCTCTGGAGTAAAAACCATGGTGATTGTGCCCAATTCTATCCCAAGTTGCAATCCTGATAGAAGAGAGACGGTTGGTAACTCAAGGTTGAACTTGGTGCTCTCTGAGCCTGGTGGTTTCCTTGGAGACATTTCATGACCCAACTAGGTAACATCATCAGTGCTAGAAGGGAATGGGTTTACAGAGAAGAGGGGGAGGAGGACTGTGGGGTCCTTGGTGCTCTCTGAGCTTGGTGGTTTTCTTGCAGATGTTTCATCACCCAACTAGGTAACATCCTCAATGCTAGAAGGGAGAGGGTTTACAGAGAAGAGGGGGAGGAGGAGCAGGAGGAGGAGGATGACGACAACGATGATGACGACAACTTTGGGGTCCTTGGTGCTCTCTGAACTTGGTGGTTTTCTTGCAGACGTTTCATGACCCAATTAGATAACATCCTCAGTGCCAGAAGGGAGAGGGTTTACAGAGAAGAGGAGGAGGAGGAGGAGGAGGAGGAGGAGGAGGACTGTGGAGTTCTTGGTGCTCTCTGAACTTGGTGGTTTTCTTGCAGACGTTTCATGACCCAACTAGCTAACATCAGCAGTGATGGAAGGAAATAGGGCTTGCTCTGTTTATATACAACTGCCTTGCTCCATCAGTGTTGAAAGGAGTTTTGTTATCTTTTTGATAATTCAACTACCAAATACCAAGAACTGCCAAGAAGGTAACAACAGCCCCATTATTTTATGTTCTCTGTTCTCTGCTGTCATTGCGGCTTTTTAATCAACTGTGCAAATCTCAAACTCTGCTTGCGGTTATGATGAGGATAATGGCTTAAATGTTTCCCCAAATCTAGCCGTTTGGTTGGTTTACGGTTCAGTGTGTTGTGCCTTGTACAAACTCAAATATTTCTCAGTAGCTCAGGTGGGAATTCATTAATTTTACTTAGAGCATTCATTCGGCTGCCTCTTTTAAACAATGTGACTCTGGTCAGCATATGAAAACCTGAACAGCACAAACGCAAAACCCAAATAGCATAGAGCATTTAAAACTGACTCACAAGAGAAACAGCAGCCAAAGCTAAAATATAACTTATTAATTGGGGACTCTGTTCACGCTGACCCAGGAACAGCTCCAGGTCTTGACTGCTTTTCTAACAGCCTGCAGGGGTGGGGCCAACCCTGTACACAGAAAGTTGTGTGGAGGCAGCTGCAGAATATTAATCAACTCAGTGCAAAGAGACATTTTTTCTTCCATTAAAAAAAAATGAATGGCCATTTGTGCTATTTATGTCGCTTGGATGTCACTGTTTCTAATTTGTGACTTCCCCTGAAAACACACACGCACACGCACACATGCACACTCACATCATGGGTATGAATATATACCAGTTTGGGGATCGGATGAATTTTACACCCCCCTCCATTTTAAAATCTGCATAAATGTTAAGGTGCCCTTCCAAATTCTTGAAGGAAAGATTTGTTGAGAGAAAAGTTTAGCTTGAATGAGGTTTTGTACAAACCGCAGAATCATTTTTGAGGTCAACAGCTCTGGAATATACATATATATATACATATATTAAGGTTTAGTTGCTGAATAGCTTAATCTGGCAAACCAAGTAATTACAAATTTTGGCAGGATCCCTAGCTGCCTGGGACACACGAGGATAGGTTCTTAGAAGACCTTCTGTCCAGTTAAGAACATCCTTTTGGAGTAAGCCAAGAGAACATAGAATAATAGGGTTGGAAGGGACCTTGGAGGTCTTCTAGTTCAACCCTGTGGAAGGAGATCCTATGCCATTTCGGACTTACTTTGGGCTTGATGAGATGGAGACCTGTGAAGTGGGAAATTGGGATTGTGGTCCAAATTTTGGATTGTGGACATAAGCTGAGTTCAACCTGTATTGCCATTGCACCTGTATCTGAGTCACTCCTAATGTATACCTGGGTCCCCTGCAGAGTCAAAGGTGGACATGGGATCAAGAAACTCTGTTCTGACCAAAGCTTCCTGAGACCATAATGAAGCACATGCTTAGTGCTGGTAATTGTGTTCATTCCCAACCTGTCATGAGTCCCAAACAGGCTCTCGAGATAAGCACCCACCTTTCTCTCCTTTGAATTGCTGCCAACAACGAAAGTGCCAAATGAACTGTAAAAAGCCAAATGCAGTACGAAGTCCACACAGAGCTTCAAGGTTTAATCTGAACAGAGTGAACAACCTTGCTTCCTGCAAAGGCTCCTGTCCCTTTGCTCCTCCTTTATGTCTTATGGGAGGGGCTAATCATCTCCAAGACTTACTCCCGAGTTGCCCCTTTTGTCTTACCTGCTTTGGCCTTCTGGCAGCTCTGCACACATGTGCATTGGGAACAGGCTCCCCTGGGTCCTCTTCCTCGCTACTGCCAGATTCTGGAGGCTCCAAAGGCAGCACCCCACTCTCAGATAGTCCTGGCCTCATCTCTGCATCAGACGCAGGATCTTCGTCCTTCTCAGATTCCCGGACTGGTCCCCTTTCTTCCCCACTGTCTGATTCTGCTGCCGTCTGCACAGGCTGCCGACGGACCACAACAAGCTCATAGTTGTGCCCATTGCACAGGGAGCATGGTTGGCTTGGACGGCAACACAAACGCAATTGCTGCAGCTGGGGAAGGCGGGCCAAGGACTGTGGGTACATTAAGAGCTGATTTCCCCACGGACGTTGCAGGTCACTGGTGCTCTGACCAAATGCAGCAATGGGACAGATGGCAGGTGTCAGAAAGTTGGCTGCTGTGAGGGAGCCCTGGCCAAGGGCCAAAGAGAGGGCACAGCAATTCCTTACTTTGTGCAAATGGGAAGACAAAAATTGCTGAAGATGTTAACACTGAGGCTCCAAGATGGCTTCTGAGATGAATACCGAGACCTGGCAGAAACATTTAGCGAGACTGGTTAGGCAACGGGTACACCCCATATCGATGACAGCCTTTTCCTCTGCCAGAAGTTAGGTAACCAGACACAGCCCCTAGGCAGCCCCAGGTCAACATTCCAATAAACCAACTCCAACCCAATAAACTCCAAGATGAGCAGTTCCTCAAAGTTCCATTTTATTAGAATTGTCATATTGGTACATCTGGAAAAACCTGAATCTGAGAGTTCTGGGTTTTCCCTTCCCGAAAGAGAAATCCAAAGAACCATCCCTTGCACCCATAAGACCAACCTCTGGGCCAATCAAATCTTTGTCCCAACTGGAGACCTTCCCTTAGTCACTCCCCTCTGGGTGCAGGGCAGCCTGTCCTTTACACACCGAGAAAGAATGTTGTTGAGTCTAATCTTTCTACCTCACGATGAAATCCCCCCTCCCAAATTTCCAGGCAGCCTCAAAGCTTCCAAGAAGAAAAACGGCTTCCAAGTAGTTGTGGGATTCATTTTTTTTTTACTCCCAGTTCTGTGGGCGTGGCTTGGTAATGTGGCTTGGTGGTCATGGCAGGGGAAGGATCCTGCAAAATCCCCCTTCCCTCCCCACCCCACTAACCTGCTTTCCAGCTCTGTTCTCCTGTGCAGGGCAACCAAAGGAGAGCCAGCCGATCAGCTGGGACTCAATGGGAGACAGAGAAGAGACGGGGTTGGCGGGGCCAGTCAGAGGCGGGATTGGCCAGTTCTCCCAATGACTCAAAATTTCCACTGCTAGTTCTCCAGAACTGGTCAGAACCTGCTGAATCCCACCTCTGCTTCCAAGGCTGACGGGCTTCCCCCCTCAGAAAAAAATCACATCCCGGAACGAGAAATAATCAGGGGTTAATATTTCAGCAAGCAACCAATTTAACCACTGTTTTGAACAAGGCAGTGGGTCAGTGAGGTGGGAGGGCATTGAATTCTTCCTCAAGAGGATTAAGTAAGAAACTAAAAACCCAAAGAATAGGAGACAAGGGGTTTAGGAAAGTTCTGCCACCCCCAACATAGAGTGTCCCCACTTTGTCCCCAGGCCAGCTGGCAGTGCCAGCTTTTCAGGCTCTTTCAGAAGGCCAAACAGGTTGGGGAGCTACCTTTTCCTGGGCAGCCACCTTTTACCAGCCTCGGGTAGCCCCACCTGGCCAAAGCAGCCTCCATCCTGGCCAATTTGTAGACCTTTTGCACCAGGGATGAATGAACTGACTTCTCTGATTAGTTGAGGAGACATTATACACATCCATTATCGACTGCATAATCTCTTATGGACTTTTTGCATAAACACGAAGAAAATGAACTGGTGATTTATGGATTGGATGATTGAGCAGGAGAGCTTATAGAAAAAAAGAGCAGAATGATGCATATTGAGAGAGAGAAGGAGAGAGAGATTAAAATATAATCCTACTTCGACATGCTGGGAAGAATATCGGAAGGCACTTCTTTGTATTTGTGTCCTTCCCAGTCTAGCCTGGAGTCCTATCCTGTTTCCCTGAAAATATGACCTAACCTGTAAGTAAGTCCTAGCTTGATTTTTATGTCAGGATTCCAATTCTGGCCCAGCAACCCATTCCAGCTCAGCTGCCAACTGCACCCCGGTTGTCACCGTGGTGCAGCAACAGTCTCTGCCCCACCTGACATTTGACACATGCACCCAATATAAGCCCTACCTCCAGAATAAGCCCTAATTAAGATCCCACCCACTCCAGGGTGTACAGGTAAAAATTAAACTCGGGTGAGAATGCAGGGTGGTGGAGCTGCCCTACTTCTTACCTTTGAACATCTGTAGCCAGGCCTCTCACACCCCGACACCTGCCTTGCCGGCCCATTTCTTCTGCAGTTGGCAAGGCTGGCAAGACTATCCTGAAGGCTTCTGGAGCTGATAACAAAACTCCAGATCGATCCAGAACTCTGTTATCAATTGCAGAGGCCTTTAGGGAAGCCTTGACAGCCACAGAAGAAGAAGTTCCTGAAGGCCTCTGACAGCGAAAAGGAGGCCAGGGGTGATACACATAAGTGAGGTTAGTCAGTGGCTGGCATCTCCCGAAAATAAGACCTGTGTCTTTTTTGGTGGCAAAACATGTATAAGACAGGGTCTTATTTTTTGGGAAACATGGTAGGTCCTATCTAGACCTTATGTAGATCTAACTCTTACTCAGATTTTAGAGGTCAGCTAAGGCTGGCTGGATACTGGCCAGGTGGAAGGAACTTGGGCCAAATGGCAAGCACCAGGTGAGCTGCTGACTCAAGAAGATTTTGATGAAAATATAATAAAAACAAACAAACATGATTTTGCGGAAATGGATAGGTTAACATTAAAGATGAAGGCTAGAGAAGAGACAGAATATTTTTTGACTTGGGATTTCCAATGGATGGAAACTGAACAAGGAGAGATTCAACCTGGAAATAAGGAGGAATTTTCTGACAGTGAGAACAATCCACCCATGGAACAGGAGTTGCCTTCAGAAGTTGTGGGAGCTTCATCACTGGAAGATTTCAAGAAGAGACTGGACTGCCCTCTGTCGGAAATGGTGTAGGGGCTCCTGTTTGAATGGAGGGGGGTGGGTTGGATGAGATGACCTTCAAGGTCCCTTCCAACTCTGTTATTCTGTTAAGAGAACCATTGACTCTGAGGCTGGATGTTCCTGTGCTGAAGAGGTCTCAAAGTTGGAAAGTCAACTTTGGTAGGGATCTTTTCTTTCTGAATTCTGCCTCAAAATGGAGGAGTTGGCCATCCCATTATTTCATTGTTTAGGAATCCATGATATCCTGATTCAAATTGATGTTCTCCAGATGCTCTGGGACTCCATCCTCAGAATTCTCAGTCAGAATCTTAAATCTGCAGAATCCATGATTCCTCTGAGCTCCTTGAAGCTGGCGGAGAGTGCCTTCAAAAACAGATCTCCCTGCCTGTGTCTTCAAAGGGCCACAGTGGTGTTAGTAAAGGATCCTGTAGATCCCTCTGGGATCACATCCAGCTTTCACAGAATTCAGTGGGTCCCAAGCTCCTGCTCTTACCTTCTTCTTGGGAAACACATCTGGGATCTACCAGATACAAAAAGTAGAGATCATCACAAAAAGAGCTTGATCTCCAGCTGGTTGGATTCTCCAGTTGGCCAAATCCAGAATTAAACCACAAAGATCTCTTTAGGCAAACCTCATAGTTTTGCCAAGGATTTTCATGGAAACAAAGCACTGGGCTAAACTAGAAGACACAAATGGAACAAAAGCTCATTTCTTCCTGTTTGTTGGTATACGGGGACACTCTGCCTGTGCTCAGAGGCTACACATCCTTCAGAACTACTGGTTCTTCCAATACGCATCCCACAGGTGACATTCAGGGCGGCTGCTCTTTTGAGATTTCTCTCTCTCTCTCTCTTTCTTTCTCTCTCCTTGCCCGCATGTGAATGAATTTGGAAAATGAATATAGATCTGTTTTAATGGAGAACATTAAGCGAGACATTAAAATTCAGGGTCTATTGTCTGAGCTGGGCCTTTTTTCATTACTTTGTGCTATTGTTAGGAACAGTTGACTAATGCTTTGTTCATGCAGATCTCGCTTTCCATTTGACAAAAGGGAGAGGGGGCTAGGAGGGAAAGCTACCTCTTCCTCAAGACCCAGGAATGAGATGTAGCAGAACAATAGAGCAACAGTGTGTGAAGGGACCTTGGAGGTCTTCTACTCCAGTCCCTGATCAAGCAGAAGACTCTACCATTTCAGATAAGTGGCTCTCCAGTCTCTTCTTAAAAGCCTCCAGTGTTGGAGCACCCACGACTTCTGGTGGGAGGCCGTTCCATTGATTAATTAGGCTCACTATCAGGAAGTTTCTCCTTAGATCTAAGTTGCTTCTCTCCTTGATTGGTTTTCATCCTCCAAGGTTCCTTCCAACTCTGTTATTCTGTTACATCTCACTCCGAATGACTTCTGGTGAATTGAAAAAGAGCCAGCCCTTATAAATGGGCTTCCATAAGATGTTTTTAGGGAAACAAACCTGGATTCTATTTATCAGGGTGTCTCATCAACTTATGAAGTGCTTTAGGAGAATATCCAAAATTATTCTCGTCCTCCTCCTCCTCTCCTTCCTTCCTTCCTTCCTTCCTTCCTTCCTTCCTTCCTTCCTTCCTTCCTTCCTTCCTTCTAGCACTGATGTTGTTATCTAGTTGGGTCATGAAACATCTACAAGGAAACCACCAACCTCAGAGACCACCAGAACCACACGGTTCTCCTCCTCCTCCCCCTCCTCCTCCTTCTCCCCCTTTTCTTCCTCCTTCTCTCCCTTCTAGCATTGATGATGTTACCTAGTTGGATCATGAAACATCTGCAAGAAAACAACCAAGATCAGAAAGGACCCCCACAGTTCCCCCCCAGCTATAAATATTTTCTCTGGACTTTCCTTCCTTTTTTCTTCTGGCCCTGAAAGCACCAGCAGAAATTGTTGGTTGAAAACTTGCCACAATTTTACGACGAAACTGCACATTTTGAACTGGCCCTGGAAGTGAGTTTCGTGGGTGGCTTTAATCCCCCACCTTCCAATCCCCTCCCTGGCCTATAAACCCAAATTAGTGTGATTTCATCCCTGGTTCTCCTCCACCCTTAATTCCCCTGCCTTTCTGCTTTTTACTCCCTTTCAAAGAGTTGAAGACTATAATCTCCTTTGGGAAAGGAGCTACCCTGAGCTGCTTTTTAATCATCAACAATATGTCAATAGCACATAAATAAGGAGTAAAGCAGCACGTTTCTTGGGGACAACTTAATAGCTCGCTGCCCTCCACATGGAGTAAAAAGCTTTGTTTGCTCATTTTGGCCACAGCTTCTGTTGAAAACCTATCCATCTGGATGAATTTGTGTTGTTTTTTTTTTTGGGGGGGGGGGAAGGAACCCATCAGTCCTGTCTTCTCTCTCCTGAGCAGCCATTTATTTTGGCTATTGGGAAAAAAGTAAATAAAAACGTGAAAATGATGCCCTTAGTCTGAACTTGCTCCGAGCGACATATATTTTCTGCTTTTTAAGTTTTAAATCAGGGACCAAAAAAACAACAACGGTTGAATATTTCTTTTCCAGTCCCAGCTGACTTGAAATTAGAGCAGAAATTGATTTTTAAAGGCCGAAGAGCTATGGGGGTGGCGGAACAGGGCATGCGGCCCACAACAGTTCATTTAGTCACTGTTCAATGGTTTAATGGCACTGAAGAAAATGATGAAAAATGATCATTTTTCAGGCTTACAAGTCCCAGGGGGTGGGATGCCACGGGTTCACACCGGTTCAGGAGAGCCGGGTGTTAATTTTACATCTGGTTCACCGAACCGGTAGTTGCAATGACCGGGTGGCTCTGCTCAACCCTCCCCTCCCCTCCCCGTAGTCCCCATGTGGTGCGTTTTGGATCCAGGTAAGTGCAGAGCCCACATGGAGGCTCAGGGAGGGCAGAAATGGCCCTCTCAGAGGCTCTGGAAGGCTGGAAAAGGGCCCATTTCTGGCTTCCAGAAGGCCACTGGAGCCAGGGGAGGGTGAAATGCCACCCCCCACTATGGTGCAGGAGGCTGACTAGGCCACGCCACCCCCAGCAACCTGGCAGAGAACCTGTTGCTAAATTTTTTGAAGCCCACCCCTGCTTACAAGCTTTGCAGCATCCCCATGCTCATCAAAATTCAAACACTTGGCAACCGACTCATATTTATGACAGTTGAAGTGTTCCGGGGTCATACGATTCCCCTTTTGTGACTTTCTGACAAGCAAAGCCAATGGGGGAAGCCGAATTCACTTAACAATCAAGTTACTAATTTAGCAACTTCAGTGATTCACTTAAAAAAATCACCAAAGCTCAGAGAGCACCAAGGACCTCACAGTCATCTTCTCTTTCTCCCCTCCCTCCCTCTTTTCCCAAATCCTACTCTATTCTGGGACTGAGGATGTTCCCTAGATGGGTAATGAAATGTCTACAAGAAAAAAACCAAGCTCAGAGAACACCATGGACCTCACAATCCTCCCTCTCCTCCCTCCTCCTCTTCCTCCTCTTCCCAATCCCCATTCCCTTCTAGCACTGATGATGTTCCCTAGTTGGGTCATGAAACATCTGCAAGAAACTCACCAAACTCAGAGAGCATCATGGACCCCACAGTCCATCCTTCCTCTTCCTCTTCCTCTTCCTCTTCCTCCTCTCCTCCTCCTCCTCCTCTCCCTTTCCAGCACTGATGATGTTCCCTAGTTGGGTCATGAAACATCTGTGAGAAACCCACCAAGCTCGGAGAGCACCAAGGACCCCACAGTTCAACCCTGAACTATAGAGATTGTCTTCTATTGGCGATTATAGATTTTTTTTAGAAAAGCCTAATGCTTTCCTATCTTTAAGTTTAATTCAATAGCTTAACATTTTAAAGATTGTCCTTTTATTTGTTTCCTGCTTTAATTATTTTGTGCTTATCACCAATTATTTTAATGCTTGCTGCTTTGAGGACAAACACTGTGGAAGCGCTGAGGCAAACAAAATACACAACATCATCAAAGGAATGGGGGAAAAATAAACCAGATTTCAAAGAAGAGCTCAGAAGATTAACCTTTGCAATCGGACCATGGGAATCCCTCCCCCCCAATGTAGACTTTTTAGATGAACAGCCAATCAGCCGACTTCAAACTTTTGCAAAAAGCAACATTAGAAACATTCCTTCAAGTTACAGGGAATCTTCAACTTACATCAATTCATTTAGTGGCTGTTCAAAGTTACAAGGGCACTGAAAAAAAAAAAATTCATTGCAATACCCCATGTTCAAAATTCAGATGCTTGGCAATTGGTTCGTATCTATGATGATTTCATTGTCCCGCGGTTACGTAATCCCCTTTTGCGACTTTCTGACAACGGGGAAGCCAGTTTTGCTTAACAGTTGTGTCACTTACTGAACAACAGCAGTGGCTCCCTTAACAACTGTGGCAAGGAAGGTCATAAAATGGGACAAAATTCACTTAACAACGGTCTCACTTAGCAACAACAGACATTTAAAGCTCAGTTGTGCTCGTAAGCTGAGGACTTTCTGTGCTACCAGTTGCTATGGCTCCTATTATTATTATCATCATCATCATCATTATTACTGATAAGAAAAGAAGTGATTAATAATCTCGTGATGGAGCAATTGCTAATTATTGGTGACAAAGTCAGGCGATAGTTTCCAAAAGTCCTGGGGATTTCAGGCTGCCTATTTTATGAATTCAAGATAAACTCAAATTTGGGGGGGAAGTCTCTTGGCTGTAGCACCATGGAGAATTTTTCCATTTGATATTTATTAATCTGTATTTCTCCAGATCAGCAATGTTAAGCTGTCATCCATAACTTTGGTGATAAGGAAAATAGACTAGATTAGACTAGAATAGAGAATTAAAGAAGAGAAAAGAAGAAAATGTAGAAGAGAAGAGAATAATAGAGAAGAAAATAATTGAGAAGAAAAGAGAAGGGAATAATAGAGAAGAGAAGAGAAGAAAAAAGAAGAAAAAGAAGAGAGTAATAGAGAATAGAAGAGAAAGAATGCAAAAGAAGAGAAAAGAAGAGAAGAGAGAGGGGAATAGGAATAGGAAATAGAAGATATATGGTGAAAAAACAGTGAGTTTTGGACAAGTTTGGCACTTGATATTCACATCCACCTAGTTCCGAAGCTCACCGTCTGACGCAGCTAAAGGATGACAATGAAACTCAGGGTAAATATTTTAATATCTTAATGCATTCAAATCAATTTCTTAACTATATTCTCACCACGAAAACATGAAGCTGTATATTGTGAGGCCTTAAGGCTTAACCGTTGAATTAAATCTTCATTATTCTGCAGTGCTAGCAAACTCCGAGCTTTAGCCTCCTCTAAAGTTGTGCTGCAAGAATTTCAGATCTATTTGGCAGCTGGAATGTCACATCTATCTTAATTAATGTGCAAAGTAGTTGAGGTATTCTTGTAAGTCACTTTGATCTAGTAGCTGTGAGTTTCTGGAGAGCTTTAATAACTATTACGGCCTAAGCTTACAAGATCAAATCAACTCAGCTCTTCTGTCACTGCACAACCAGCAATTTGCAAAGGTGAAGGAGGAGTGAGGCTAAAGTGCGTTGCAAAGTTTTGGCTTAACTCGTGCCAGCTCAAATTTTGGAGTGACATAGCTCCTTAGAAACTGAAGGATGGTTTCAAAATCTTCCACAAAGAAGGCAGAAGGAAACCAAACTCAAGGATTTGGATTCTTAAAAAGGAAGGAAATGTCAGGCGCTGTTGTGGTTCACCGGCAGCCGCTGCAGACGGCAGCGGAATCAGACAGTGGGGAAGAACAGGGACCAGTCTGGGAGTCTGGAGAGGACTCGGACGAGGGTCCTGCATCCAGAAATGGGGCCAGGATCATCTGGGAGTGGGGTGCTGCCTCTGGATCCTCCGGAGTCTGGCAGCAGCGAGGCAGAGGACCAGGGGAGCCTGTTCCCAGTGGGCGTGTGTACAGAGCTGCTAAAAGGTGAGAGCAGCTGAGACAAAAGGGGCAACTCGGCAGTAAGGCTGGGAGGTGACTGTCCCTCCCATAAGGGATAAAAGTCAGGCCAAGATGACAAAACCCTTGCAGGAAGCAAAGTCATTCGTTCGGTTCAAATTCATTCTTTTTTTTTAAATAGTACTTTTTATTGTTTTCTATTAATACAAATCATATTTTTGACAGCGTTTACATCCACATATGTTATTGTCTCATATTTTTATCAACCACTCATACATATGTCTAATAGTTATATATATTTATCATCAGTAATTATTATATACATATCTCTTATCGGTGATTATTAATATCTAACTTTATTTATTCTACATATCTACATGTCTATATATCACTATCTTGAGTATTCTCCTATTTGATCATTCTGTTTCAAATCGGTTCAGAGTCATTCTTGAAGCTCTTTGTACTTTGGTTGGTTTCTTTTCTAGTTCATTGGACACTTCTGTTATTGACAGCACTTCACAAGAAAGAAAGGTGGGTGCTTATTTCGAGGGACTGTTTCGACATTCATTACCAACTAGGAATGAAAATAATTCCCAGCGTTGCAATAAAACAAGACTTGTTTTTAAAATAAGCGTGTGTGTATCTATGGTCTTGGAAGACCAGGTGCTAACAACCAGGACGACATATGCAAATCAGCTACTTTATTATTCTCTGCCTATAATACAAGAATCTCCCCAGGCCAACAGCTTTCACCTGGGAAAGATCAGATAAGGCCGAGAAGTATTTGGGAGGGTCACTCTTTGCCTTCTTGTTTAGGGAAATTCTTAGTCGTCCAGGTCATGGTTGTCCGAAAGGCACTTTTTTTTTCAAGAGGCAACTGGACTTTTCTTGCTTTTTCTTTGAAGATGTTTTGCTTCTCACCCCAGAAGCTTTTTCAGCTCTGAAGAAGCTTCTGGGATGGATGGGAAGGGAAGTCTACATTCCTTGCAGACAGCTGGTCATTTGCATCCTTTTAGAGAGTCATCGAGGCCATTTGGAGGTACTTCCAAAAAGCTTTTTCCAAGAATGTGTGTGGATGTATGTATGTTACCTTTTTACTGAAGTGGTACCTATTTATCTACTTGCATTTACATGCTTTTGAACTGCTACATGGGCAGGAGCTCATCCCATTGTGCAGTGCTTCGGTCTTGAACCAGGGCTTTCCAACTGACAAACTCAGTGTCATTCACCGCTGAGCCATTGCACCTCTAATAGACACACACACACACACACACACACATACACCTGTAACTCTGTCCAGTTCCCTTCCCATCCACCCAAAGTCCAGTCAATATAATCAGTAAAATGGAGCTGTGTCATTGGCCATGCACCCCTGGCATTCTTCAACAAGTAAAAGCATTCTCACCCTTTTCTTTTAAAAGAGGCTTTGTATTCTTCGCGTTTCTTTTCCAATCCTTTGTGTATTTTCTCTGTGATCAGAAGGCCCTGCTATTGATTCCGAAGTAGATTTATGATCGCTTCAGGCATTGGACTCAGGAATGCAAAGCTTCTGTACCTTCTCAAAGGCTGCTTCATTGGAGTCCCAAAGCAGAACAATGAGATGGGAGACATAAAGATGGACAGCTACTACAACACGTCAGACGATAAGATCTGGACAGGTCTTCTCTCAGGCACAATACAAAGGGCGATTCCTTGAGAAATTTGCTTAGACATATCAAATAAGTCAGCTCTTTGGCTAGGACCAGGTAGGTGCGTTTGTGGAGGGAATGAAAAAATAAGTCAAGATGGAAACTGCCACAGTGTGATCGAAGCCTCCTTCTTTATTTGTTCTGGCTGGTGGAGCTGGCAGCAGAGTCAGACAGTAATGAGGAGGTGGTGGAAGAACCTGGGCCAGGTCTGGAGGCTGAGGAAGACCCTGAGGAGGGCTCTGCATCAGAGGCAGAGATTGGGCTGAGGCAGGCTGGCAGTCAGCAATAAGTTGCCTTTGGGTTCGGACAACGGTGATGCGAGGAATCTTCTGGAACTGCTTCCCAGCCTGAGCATGCGCAGGTCTACTGGAAGACAAGAACAATTGAGAAAGCAGTGTTAGGAATATGAGTCACCTAACAGGTATTTGGGTTAGAAATATATAAACCAGGATAAACATTTTAAAACTGTATCTTTAAGAAAATGCAAAACCTGTAATTAGGTGTGGTTTCTCAAACGGCCAAAAGATGGAGCCAGAAATCTGGTTTGTATTAGTCTTAGTCTCAGAAGAGAGTGTGTCTGAGTGAGTCTCTCTGTTTCCTTCTGTTGGAAAGTATTGCTGTTCCTCCCTTTTTCCTAATTGACTGATATTTCTGGATTTAATGTAAGTCTGTTACTGAACTGTTTTTGACACTGGAATTTGATATTTGTATTATCCCTGAAAACTGACTGATTTACTTGTGAATGACTTTGGATTGCTTACTTTGGACTTTAATCAAAGTTCAAAGGATTTAATCAATCCTTTCTGGAAGTAAAAACCTACATTTACTGTACAGCGTATCTGTGTTCTGTATGTGTATTATTCAAACGCTACTCTCAAATACGTCTCCCAGTATGCGCTCATTCTCCTAACGGGGAATTACCTCAACAAGCAGGGTTGATTTCAGGAGTAAGGCCACACCTCGGAGGTGATTGGGCCCTCCTATGGGACACAAAAGAGGAGCAAATGGGACATGAGCTGTTGCAGGAAGCAATTATTTCATCTGGTCGATTCAAGCTCTGAAAAGCTCTGTTTGACTCTGTGTCAAGTTTGGCCTTGCCCTGTGTCTGGCCATTTGTTCTCTGGCCGCATTCCAAGTGTGATAAGGTGGGTGTTTATAAACATTCCCCTGAAAGACTGTTCGTGAAGACTTGCAGGCTGGGAATGAACATAATTAACAGCCATGGAAATAAAAAGTTTTGCCGGGATTTAAGATTGTGTTTTATGCTTTCTAAGGAAGCCTAGGTCAGAACATTATTATTATTATTATTATTATTATTATTATTATTATTATTATTATTATTATTATTATTAACAACATCCTCTGCCCTCCGCCCCCATCCCAATTCTTCTGCTACTGGATTACCTTGCTAGATTCAAGACAGCCTTGCTTGATCCTGTAAGTTTCTTGGGTTGAGGTATCCTCGCTCTGCATTTCCTTCTAAGGGTTACTTAAGTTGCTTTATGTATGGAGAACTAGTTCCTTGGGGGTTGGTTGGGGGATAGTTTTTTACCTCTGTAGTACTGAAGTGTCATTTGTGGGAGTCACAGTTGCAGCCACCGATTGGGGTACAGAAGGCAGAAGGACACAGTGGGAAGGGACCGTGAGGTCATCTAGTCTAAACTCCTGCTCAGGCAGGAGACCCTTGACATCATTTCAGACAAATGGTTGTCCAGTCTCTTCTTGAAAACCACCATTGATGGAGCACCCATGACTTCAGGAGAGAAGCCATTCCGCTGATGAATTGTTCCAACAGTCAGGAAGTTCATCCTTAGTTCTAGGATCCTTGATTAGTTTCGATCCGTTGCTTCTCCGACTTAGACTTAAAATAACTTTATTGTCACTTTGAATGTACACTAATCGGCATACAATGAAATGAAATTTTGTGGCATGGAGGGAGATCTCCAAGGTCCTGCCATCAGGTGCTTTGGAAAATAGGTTGACCCCACCCCTTCTGTATGTTAGCCCTGAAAAGATTGGACGACCGCTATCCTGTCTCCCCTGTTCAGGGGTGGGATTCAAATTGTTTTACCACTAGTATGGTGGGCGTGGCTTGGTGGGCGTGCTTTGCCTAATGCAGGCACGCAGCTTTCCCCACACCAGCTGAGCACCAATCAGGTGAGAGGATAAAGAAGAAAGCACAGGAGCCAGTGGGAGGGCCAATGCTGGGCTCTTCTCTTCTTCTTCTTCCTCTTAGCTGATTGGCAGAGGAAAAAGCTTTTTTTTTACTACCAGTTCAACTGAACCAGTCAGAACTGGTAACATACCACCACCCGTCCCTTTTCCTTCTTCTCACCGTACTGCAGACATACCCAATTCCTGCAGCTGTTCTTTGTATGTTTTAGCTTCCAGGCCCCTAATGAAGCTTTGTTGCTCTCCTCTGCACTCTTTCTAGTCTCAAGAGAAGCGGCTGGCAACCGGAGACCGAGCTGAAGTCAATCGCTGTGAGCTAAATAGGGTCATTCTGATACCCTGGAAGTGACACATCATTGGGAGGGGAAGAAGAAGAAGAGAGGAGAGGAGATGGAAAGAAGGAAGGAAGGAAAGGGCAGGGAGAGAGGGAGGGAGACATGCACAGGAGCAAACAGTAACAGTTGAAACCAGTCTGGACAAAATGATACCTGAAATGAAAGCAGAACCTCTTGCTTAATCCAGGCACAGCAAGAGTTGTAGCTGTGGTGACATGTGATGGAGGGCTCCTGGCCCAGGAGAAAATGAAGGGCCATGCAAAGCATTTGTCAGAACACGCCATCTGTGCCCAGAATCATCGTTGGACAGCTCTGTCATCTCTAACAACTCTAGATTCAGCTGGCCAGGATGGCGTTGACCATGAATGTCGGTGTGTATGAAGCCTGAGCAATTATAATGAATAAAAATAAAAGATCAACAGATTCTGTTTGAATTCTAATTATTGCATAATATCCCAGGTATAAAAAGAAGGAAGGAAGAGAGGGAAGGAAGGGAGGAAGGAAGGGAAGAAAGAAAGAAAAGAAGGGAAGGGAGGGAGGAAAGATAAGAAGAAAAGAGGAGAAAGGAAGGAAAAGATGGGAGGGAAGGAAGGAAGACAGGAAGGAGATTGGAGAAAAAGAAGGAAGCAAGCAAGGAAGGAAGATTTATTTTATTTCTTGTTCTTTTTTTGCTTTTATTGCACGCTTACATTTTTTTGTGCATGGTGCTGTCATTAAACCAATTTGTTATGTAGAACCATATGTGGGCAGCCCAGATGTCAGGACAGTAGACGGAGCACTGTGATCTGATTGACTGGCTCCTCGGTTGCCATGGCTACCCTAATCAATCAGTAGTGACAGCAGGTGATGCTGGAGACAGGAAGGCAAGGAGGATGAAGGCACAGACATTTGAAGCTTTATTCAAGGAACACAGAGCTATCTGCAAAGCAGGCCCAGAGATCAATGTACACAAGGTGGCTGCCCCCTGACACACACACACACACACACACACACACACACACACATATACACATGGCAACATGCAACCCGAGGCACCAAGGCTCAACTGCTGCGATGATTCATGCCAGACTGCTAATGAATCCATCACCTTTTCCCCAATAGCTGTAGACTGCAAGGAGGAGAACCAGGCGCCCAGATGCAGTTGGGAGAGACCTCTACAAGGGTTAGATAACTAGAAACCCAGATGGATTCTGCCTGTTATCAACCCCAAAGGGCCTAGAGATACAGAGGCCTTGGTTCTGCAGAGTTGTGTTCAGTAGAAGAGAATCTCTGTAGCTTGGGGTTAAATTGGGGGGTGCCGGGTGCTCTCTGAGCTTGGCTGGTTCCTTGCAGGTGTTCCATGACCCAACTAGAGAACATCAGCTAAAAAGGGAGTGAGGTTTATGGAGAAGAGGAGGAGGAGGAGGAGGAGGAGGAGAAGGAGGAGGTAGAGGAAGGATGGATTGTGGGGTCCTTGGTGCTCCCTGAGCTTGGCTAGTTCCTTGCAGGTGTTTCATGACCCAACCAGAGAACATCAGCTAAAAAGGGAGTGAGGTTTATGGAGAGGAGGAGGAGGAGGAGGAGGAGGAGGAGGAGGAGGAGAAGGAGGAGGAGGAGGAGGAGGAGGAGGAGGAGGAGGAGGAAGGATGGATTGTGGGGTCCTTGGTGCTCTCTGAGCTTGGCTGGTTCCTTGTAGGTGTTTCATGACCCAACTAGAGAACATCAGCTAAAAAGGGAGTGAGGTTTATGGAGAGGAGGAGGAGGAGGAGGAGGAGGAGGAGGAGGAGGAGGAGGAGGAGGAGGAGGAGGAGGAGGAGGAGGAGGAGGAGGAGGAAAAGAAGGAGGAGGAGGAGGAGGAGAAGGAGGAGGTGGAGGAAGGATGGATTGTGGGGTCCTTGGTGCTCCCTGAGCTTGGCTGGTTCCTTGCAGGTGTTTCATGACCCAACTAGAGAACATCAGCTAAAAAGGGAGTGAGGTTTATGGAGAGGAGGAGGAGGAGGAGGAGGAGGAGGAGGAGGAGGAGGAGGAGGAGGAGGAGGAGGAAGGATGGATTGTGGGGTCCTTGGTGCTCTCTGAGCTTGGCTGGTTCCTTGCAGGTGTTTCATGACCCAACTAGAGAACATCAGCTAAAAAGGGAGTGAGGTTTATGGAGAGGAGGAGGAGGAGGAGGAGGAAAAGAAGGAGGAGGAGGAGGAGGAGGAGGAGGAGGAGGAGGAGGAGGAGGAGGAGAAGGAGAAGAAGAAGAAGAAGAAGAAGAAGAAGAAGAAGAAGAAGAAGAAGAAGAAGAAGAAGAAGAAGAAGAAGAAGAAGAAGAAGAAGAAGAAGAAGAAGAAGAAGAAGAAGAAGAAGAAGAGAGGGGTTCTTGGGGAGTGTCTGAGCTTGGTTGTTTTCTTGCAGATGTTTCATAACCCAACTAGGTAACACCATCAGTGCTAGAAGGGAGGAAGGTTTGTTCTCTGTTTATGTGCAAGTGGCTTGCCCTATCAGTGTTCCTGCGGCTTAGTGTTGTATTCCACTGTCACGGAGTTGCTGTCGGAACCTGAGAAGGAGTTCTGAGATGCAGGAGAAGGCCCTGGCCCACTGCAGAAGCTGCTCCTGGAACTGGCATGGCTGAACCATCCATATCCACTCCTCCACTGTTCTTCCTTCATTATTCACCTCCTTTCTCCCACCTGATGGACTTAGCTCCAGAGACTTCTGGACTCTCCTCCACCATTCTGCTCCCCTGTGGGAAGAAGACCTACCCAAAGGAGGAAGCCACCCTAGTGGTCAACTCCCTTGGTCCCTGCTGGTGGGCCTCCCTTCTGCCCTCAGCTCCCTCTGGCTCTGTCCAGGGTCCTGGTGCCACCCTGTCTCTTGCGTTTTCCTGCTGTTTCTCCTCTAGAGTTTTTGGATTGCCCAGTTGTGTTGTGTGTTGCCCCTCTACAGCCCAGTTCTTCCCCTGCAAGCATCTCTTCCTCTCCTCTCACTTCTACTGCACTCTTAGAATAAATTTATGGTCACTTTGAATGTACACTAATCGACATACATTAAAATGAAATTTTGTTGCGTACAGCTAGTTTTCAAAGGGTCGCCATCAACCATATACATTACATAAACATGACAAAAAATTATATATATCCCCACATATTCCTTCTAGAAATACTTCAAAACCTTCTCCCAGAGGGGAGCAACAGAAACAGATTGTGGGGTCTCTAAGAATGCTTTGAGCTCTAAGCACATAGGGCTTATAAGCAGCATCCTAAATGATGAGAAGCAAGCTTCCTCTAATCTTCTCCACTGTTCTCACCACTCTCTGTAGGGACTTTCTATCTGAGATGTTGCTGCCACCAAACCAAACAGGGATGCAGTTTATGCTTTAAGTTGATGTACAGCCATTCTCTTAAGTTCCCCACTCTCCTTTTTAACAAACACACAAACCAGGTGTGGGTCTTTTTCCCAGAAGATCTGTCAGCTTCAACTAGAAGGCAAGAAGAAGAAAGAGTACAAGGAGTTGGAGGGGGAAAGGAAGGAAGGGAAGAGCAGCAAGCAGCCTGGGGTTGTGGAGGACCATGTGCAAGTAGCTAGTCTAGTGTAGAGCAGGAAGTGGGTATGAATATTCTAGAGCAGTGGTGGCTAACCTTTGTGGGCTCCTGTACCAAAAATTGTGTGCGTGCTTGCATGCTCCTGCTTGTGTGCCAGAAGGCAGAAGGTAATGTGCACCCTCCATGCCCCCTACCCATGCGTGCACAAACCCCCCATCCCACACTCACCACCCCCTTATCTGCACCACACCTCACAGCTGATTTTCATTTGAGGCCTTTTTCAGCCTCACAGAGGCTTCTGCAGGCTTTGCAGGCTAAAAACTAGCCCCATTTCGTCACTTCTGATATTTTCGGAAAAACAGGAAGTGACTTGTGGGGCTAGTTCTCGGCCTGCAAAGCCTGCTGAAGCCTTCTTCAACCCTTTGGGAGGCCAAGAAAGGCTTCAAACTGGCTGAAAATCAGCTGGGAGGCCCACCCATGTGCACTGGAGGTGAATTTGCCTGCAGCTCACGTGCTGGCACAAATGGCTCCGCATGCCACCTGTGCGTGCCACCTGCGTGGCACCTCCGCGTGCCACCAGGGGAGACATGATGGCATCTTCCCATATTTGAGGGGCTGCCCCAGAGAGGAGGGGGGTTCAAGCTACTCTCCAAGGCACCCGAAGGTCAGACAAAGAATCATGGATGGAAACTGAACAAGGAGAGATTCAACCTGGAAATAAGGAGAAACTTTCTAACAGTGAGAACAATCAAACCGTGGAACAGAAGTTGCCTTTGGAAGTTGTGGGAGCTTCATCTCTGGAGGCTTTCAAGAAGAAATTTGACTGCCATCTGTCAGAAATGGTGTAGGGCCTCATGTTTGAATGGAGGGGGGTTGGACTAGATGACCTACAAGGTCCCTTCCAACTCTGTTAATCTGCTAACTATCTTCTGGGCAGCACCCAATCCTGAACCTTTGTCAGCAAGTCCTAGAAGGAAAATACAGCTGGTTTCTTAAACAGCAGGTCGGGTCCCTGGTTCCAGCTGTGTGCGCTGTTGTTGTCCCGCATGGCTCCACCTGTTGAAGTCCTTCTTCCGAAGTTCCCAGGAAGCCGGAGACGGCAAGGCTGGTTTGGAGCTGCTCTCTGGGGTCACCACGGAGTCTGTGAGCCACCTGCCTCTTGCTTGGTGTTCACAGCAGAGGCAGAGAGGGAGGCAATTGCGTTCTGCATCTAAACAAACTGGCTGCATATGAAAGGTGGGGCAGCCTCGCTTGCCCACCCGAGAATGTCAAGCCATTTAGAAGCCTGTCGCTAATGATCCTGGAAATGAGATGCCAAGGAGAGCTGCCAGGGCCACGGCTAATGAGATGACGGAGGGAGCCAGATGCTCAAGGAGAGAGAGGAGGGCACCTGGCTTCTCAGGGCCAGCAGAGGGTTTCTCTGCAGGCAGGCAGTGGGTCAAGATTTGAGCCCGGGGGAGGGAGAATCGGTCAGGAGAGAACAAGAAGTGGAGATGAATCTTGGCTCAGGGGGTGAAATGTGCAAGGAAATTGGAGACAGATTTATTCAAAGTCCAGATCTGGCCATACACAGATAGCTAGCTTTGCTTGCTTGCATATCTATCATCCCCCCTTATCTATCTATCTATCTATCTATCTATCTATCTATCTATCTATCTATCTATCTATCTATCTATCATCTTTCTATATATCTATCATCTGTCAGGTCTTTGATACTGTCTCAGCTTGGCTGTTTTCTTGAAGAAGTTTTATCACCCACCTAGATAACATCATCACGGTCTAGCATAGTTCTCCTCCTCCCTCCCTCCCTCCCCTCTTCCCATTCCCTTCTAACATGATCTTCCCTAGCTGGATAATGAAACGTTTGCAAGAAAACAGCCAAACTCTGAGAGCACCAAGTTCCCCACTTTAATTGTGATCTATAAATCTTCTCTTGTCTGTCTTTCTGTCCATCTCTCCAGCTTAATACTAGACCAACAATCCAGCAGTAAAAACAGCGTAACCAAGGACTCACTGAGATCGCTCCCATCAACACGGACAGGGAAGCCATCAGAATATAAATAGGGAGCAAATCCCACTCCCTTCTACCATTGAAGGTAGAGTTTATCATTGAAGACCCCCAGTTTGGTCATGAAATGTCTGCAAGAAAACATTGATGCTCAAAGAGCATCAAGAACGCCATTGTCGTTTTGCACCCTCCCTCCTCCTTTCCACAAGCCCCACTTTCTTCTAGCACTGAAGTGTGGTCATGAAATGTCTGCATGCAAACAACCTCCCCACGCACCCTATTCCCTTCTAGCACTGATGATGTTGCTTAGTTGGGTCATGAAATGTCATCAAGGAAACAACCAAAGTCATAGTCTTCTTCTTCTTCTTCTTCTTCTTCTTCTTCTTCTTCTTCTTCTTCTTCTTCTTCTTCTTCTTCTTCTTCTTCTTCTTCTTCTTCTTCTTCTTCTTCTTCTCCTTCTCCTTCTCCTTCTCCTTCTCCTTCTCCTTCTCCTTCTCCTTCTCCTTCTCCTCCTCCTCTTCCTCCTCCTCTTCCTTATTCTTTCATTCTTCCTTCCTCCTCTTCCTCTTCCTCCTCCTCCTCTCCTCCTCCTCCTCCTCTTTCTTCTTTCATTCTTACTTCCTCCTCTTCCTCTTCCTCTTCCCCCTCCTCTCCTCCTCCTCCTCCTCCTTTCATTCTTTCCTCCTCTTCCTCCTCCTCTTCCTCTCCCTAAGTCCCACTTTCTTCTAGCACTAAAGTTTGGCCATGAAATGTCTGCATGCAAACAACCAAGCTCAGAGAGCACTAGGAACTCTACATTTTAGCCCTGAGCTTCAGGCATTCTTATTCATTTACTTACCTATTTTCTGTAATATCTGGCTGGGATTTCTTAGCAGGCATCCAAAGACGAGATACCAGTAAGTAGGTGGATGGAGCCCAAGGGTTTCAGAGAAGCATCTGGTAATTGGATTGTAGGAATTGACCTGACAGAGGTACCATAAATAACACCTGTGCATAAATGAATGCATACATACAATTCTATGTGGCTATTTTCCTACTTCAATGGCAACTGTAGGGTTGACAATATTGCTTTATTATCTATTTATTTAGAAAATTTATATGAGCACCTAACACCCTCATGGTTACTCCAGACAGTTTACAGAAAGAGAACCCCAAATACAAAACCCAATAATCCCCCCCCCATAACCCTGGCAACCACAAGCCAACCACTTGATGGGCTTTGTATCCCCCTGAGGTCCCCAAGCCCGCTGTCCAAACCACATTTTCAGGGCCTTCCCAAGACTGTCAAGATGGTATCCAATCTTATCTCCTGTTCTGGCTGAGGCTTCCTGAGACAGTAATTAAGCACACTCTTAGTCCAAACAACTCTCTTTTTATTTCAGTGGTGGGGAATTGTGTTCATTGCCAGCCCGTAATGAGTCCCAAACAGTCCCTCGAGATAAGCACCCACCTTTATCTCCTTTGAATTGCTGCCGACAACTAAAGTGCCAAATTAACTGTACAAAAACCAAATGGATTACAAAATCCACACAGAGCTTCGAGGTTTAATCAAGACAGAGCAAATGACTTTGCTTCCTGCAAAGGTTCCTGTCCTTTTGTTCCTCCTTTATATCTTATGGGAGGGCCAATCACCTCCAAGCCTTACTCCCGAGTCTCCCCTTTTGTCTTACAGTAACTGTTCTTCCCTTCTGGCAGCTCTGTGCATGCACACACTGGGAACAGGCTCCCCCTGTTCCTCTGCCTTGCTGATGTCAGATTCTGGAAGCTCCGGAAGCAGTACTCCACTCGCAGATGGCCCTGGCCCCATCTCTGTATCGGATGCAGGATCCTCATCTGACTCCTGAACAGGCCTATGTTTTTCCCTGCTGTCCAACTCTGCTGCTGTCTCCGCAGGTTGCTGGTGGACCACAATATCTCCATGAGGATGATGTTCCACAGGGAGGAATTCACCATGGAGAAGGTCCTTCCTCTTGGTCCCAACCGATGGACCTCTTTTAGAGAGAGGATCCATAACAGTCTCTTGCTCTCATCTCTGGCAGATCAGGGAGATTAACTGGGGAAACATGGTCTTTCACATCAAGTGGCCCCAGGCCAGGCCAGGATTGAAAGGTAGGCACCCAAATGCATAGAAGAATGACGCATGTGCAAATTTCAAATGACCCCAAGCCGTACATTTTAGAATGAATGAGCTGCAAGAGACCTTGAAGGTCTTCTACTCCAGCCCTCTGCTCAAGCAGGAGATCCTATACCATTTCAGATAAGTGACAGTCCAGACTCTTCTTAAAAACCTCCAGTGATGGAGCACCCACAACTTCTGGTGGCAAGCAGTTCCACTGGTTAATTGTCCTCGCTGTTAGGAAGTTTCTCCTTAGTTCCAGGTTGCTTCTCTCCTTCACAGATAATCAGAGTTGGAAGGGACCTTGTAGGTCATCTAGTCCAACCCCCCCACCTAAGCAGGAGACCCTACACCATTTCTGACAAATGGCACTCCAATCTCTTCTTGAAAATTTCCATCCTCCTTGATTAGTTTCCATCCATTGCTTCTTGTCCTGCCTTCTTGTGCCTTGGAAAATAGCTTGATCCCTTCCCCTCTGTGGCAGCCCCTCAAATACTGGAGGACTGCTATTGTTATAAATTTGAATGTTTGAATGTTCCGTTCTGATTGGTCCGGACGGACGGCGGGAAATTTGAATAGCCGTCATTGGCCGAGAGCTGCGAGCAGCCGCTATAAAAGAGGCTGCTGCGGCTCCATTGGTGTTCAGTTCCAGAGAGAAAATTAAAAGCAACTAAAGATTAACTGGTCTCGAGTCGTCTTTCCCACAACTTCACAGCTATCGTGTTGTCCCTAATTCTTTTTTTCTCTAGACTAGCCAAACCCAAATCCTGCTACCCTTCTTCCTAGGTTTTATGCTCCAGTTCTTTGATCATCTTAGCTGCTCTTCTCTGCCCTTTTCCCAAAAACTCAACATCTTTTTTGTAGTGTGATGACCAAAATTGATTGCAGTATTCTTACTAGGGTTTTATAATCTGGAAGTAATTTTATTCTCCCTAAGGCCCAAACCCCCTTCTGGGTGTTACCATATGTCCTCCCAGTTGCCCCTTTTCCCCCAGACTAAAGCTATCCAGTTCCTCCAGTCTCTCTTCACCAGCCGTTTCTTCCAGGAGTCCTTAAGCTTCTGTTTTTTGATCACCTTTGTAGTCTGGACTCTACCAGGAGGACTCATTTTGCAAGAACTTGGCTCCTGGTGCAAGGTGGGATCTGACTGAGAAGAAGGAAGTGGAAGAATGACTTCTTATGTTTTGCTTTTTTTCAAGAGGCAACCGGACTTTCTTGTTTTTCTTTTGAAGCCGTTTCGTTTCTCACCCCAGAAGCTTCTTCCACTCTGACTGAATGGTAGGGAAAGGAAGGATTTTATATTCCTTGCAAATCCCTGGTCATTTGCATCCTTTTAGAAAGTCATTGAGGCCACCTGGAGGTTGATCTGTTTCCTCAGGATCACCTGAGTGGGTGGAACCTTCTTGGAATGGCTGAAAGGACCATGTTGTAGACTGGAGATAGATGATGTGGTATCCCCTCCCCCTCTGTTGGGGGAGGGCTATTCAATTTGGACATAGATGGCCTCTTGGACTCCTCTTTCAGACCTCATTCCTCTCTGTCCAGAATCTGGACTTTGCTGTCTTCAAAAGAGTGGACTTTGTCTTTCAAATACAGGTGGACAGCTGAATTTTGTCCCGATGGGTTTGTTCTCTTGTGTGTGCCGTGGATTTGTGAAGTGGTTGGGCACAGATAAACCTCCAAGTGGCCTCAATGACTCTCAGAGAGAGCGCTAATGACCAGATGAGTACAAGGGCTATAAATCCTTCCACTTTCCGCCATTCACTCAGAACGGAAGAAGCTTCTTGGATGAGAAGTGAAACCTCCTCAAGGAAAAAAAAAAAAGTCCAGTTGCCTTTTGAAAAAGCACCTTTGGGACAACTGTGACCTGGAGGACTAAGAATCTCCATAGACGCTTTTATGATTTGAAAATTAGACTTTAGCTGTGGCATCCAACATCTCTATTTGCACTCCTGGCAGGCGTATTATTGTCCTGCTGTCTCCTATTTAGCTCTCAATGAATTCCTGTTGCAAAACTTTATTCCCTTTTGTACCCGAGGGTTTCATTTCTGTTAGCTAAATGCAGAACTCTCGCCTTTGCCTGGGTTATATTTCATTCGGTTACTTCCAGCTCATTTCTCTGAGCGATCAAAATGGAATTTCTGCATTTCGTTTCTGTTTTCTAAGGCATTAAGTACCCCGTCCAATGATGAATGAAGTCACCAAGCAAGAGGATTCTTTTGTGAAGAAAACGATTGGAATAATGACTTTAGCAAACCTTTCCTTGCCTGACATTCGTTCGTTTTATTGAACGGTATAGGTGCACTTGTTATTGGGATTCAAATTAAATATGGGCAATCATATTAACTTAATCCTGTCTACAGGACCGTTATTCTGACGGCCTTGATGAACTGTTCTTCTTGTGTGTTTACTGCCAAAATTCAGGTTACCATTTGTGAATCAGAAAAGGAGAAGGAGAAGGAGAAGTGGAGGAGATGGAGGAAATGAAAGAAGAGGAGGAGGAGGAGGAGGACTGTGGGGTCCCTTGGGGCTCTCTGAGTTTGGTTGCTTTCCTGCAGACATTTCCTGACCCAACTAGGTAATATCATCAATGCTGGAAGGGAGGAGGAGCAGGAGGAGGAGTTTGGAGTTTTGGATAAAATCATAGGGCTGGAAGGGACCTTTGAGATCTTATAGTCCAACCCCCTGATCAAGCAGGAAACCCTATATCCTTCTGGACAAATAGCTGCCCAATCTCTTTCTGAAAATTTCCAGTGATGGAACAACCACAACTTCTGGTAGCAGGCTGTTCCACTGATCAATTGTTTTCACCATCTGGGCATTTCTCCTTAATTCTAGGTCGGGTCTCTCTTCGATAAGCTTCCGCCCACTGCATCTTATCCTGCCTTCAGGGGTGCTTTGGGGGGGGGCAAATTGTCCCTCTCTTCTCTGTGATAGCCCCCCAAGTACTAGAAAACGGCTACCCAGTCAGGGGGGGTCTTCAAAAATTTCAGCAAGGGGGTCTCTGCCCAGTTGCTGAGTGGGTGTGGCCTAGTTGGCTTCCTGCACCATGATCGGGGGGTGGGGGGTGTTTGCCCTCCCCGGACTCCGGAGGCTTTGTCCGAGCCCCCAGGAGGGCGAAAGCAGCCTCCCTGGCTCCGGAGGCTCCCTGGAAGCCAGAAATGGGCCCATTTCTGGCCTTCCCGAATTTCTGAGAGGCCCATTTTCACCTGCCCTGAGCCTCCTGCATGCCCTGCCCTTACCTGCATGCAAAACGAGCGGTGTGGGTACCCCTGGGAGGGGTGGGGCATGCTGGGTGGGGCTGGCCAGGAGAGGGATTTGGGGCTTCTCCAAACTGCACAGAATCTGAGCTAGTGGCTCTCCGAGCCCCTGTGAACTCCTATCAGCCCAGCCCTGGACCCAGTCCCCCCTAAGCCTTATTTTATTTGTTAGACTAAACATAGCTCCCCAAACTCTTCTTGGTTTATTCTCCAGACCCTTTTTAAAATCCTCTCTGTTGCTCTTCTCCGCACACTTTCTGGAGCTTCAGAATCTTTTTTGGATCCTGGGGACCAGAACTGGACACAATATCCTAAGTGTGGCCTCACCAGGGTTGGTCTACCAAGACTTCTAGATCAGCAGTTGCCAACCGGTGGGCCCCAAGAAAATTTTGGTGGTCCGCAGGGAAATCTCGCCCCCAGAGCACCCCCACAAAGCAATTAATCCAGGCTGTGCATAAACACAAGGCTGCGCTGCCCACATGGCCCATGGGAACCCTCCCTGCCCACTCACTCCTTACCTGGTAAACTTGCCTGCTAAATTGCTATTTTTCCTCTTTTTTTTTCCTTCCAACCATCAGCTGTTCTGCTGTGCTAGGAGATTTAGATTAGCTAGGAAGCAGGAAACCATTGGATTTTTTTTACTTTCTACCTAATCTAAAAGCAGAGCTCAGCCTGAAGCTTCTATTCAGTGCAGACTCAGGTAGCCGATGGCAGAAACACAGATCTCTAAGTGAATCTGTGATTCTGTGAGCAACTCAATCTGCCTGCCTGCTCTGCCTGATTTTGGGTAAAAGTTGCTCTTTTTTGTAAAAAAAATATTCAATATTTACATACGTGAAGTGTTGTGAGTTAATTTTATGAGTTTGCTTGCAAACAAATTTTATGTGACAGACTCAACTCATTGATGGAAGATAGATAGATTTTAAGTAAAAGTTTTTCTCTTTTTTATAAAAAATTCAATATTTGCATAAATATTTATAATATTTACATACAAGCCATGCCCAGCCAGTCACATGACTACCAAGCCACACCCACAAATTTGGCCACACCCACAGAAGCGCTTGCTAAGAAATTTGAATCCCACCCTGCAAGTGTGTGTGTGTGTGTGTGTGTGTGAGAGAGAGACATTAGATCAGATCTCTCTCTCTCTCTCTCTCTCTCTCTCTCTCTCTCCCATCAACATCAGCAAGCCACCATCAGTCAAAATTTATATTAGTGGTCCCCGGGGTTTAAAATTATAAGTTTGGTGGTCCCTGAGGTCCAAAAGGTGGGTGACCCCTGTCCTAGATCCCTCTCATTGGCACTACTGTTGAGCCAGGTGCCACTTCTCCTCTACCTGTGCATTTGCTTTCTCCTGGCTAAGTGCAGGACCTGATTTTTCTCACAATGGACCACATCTTGCTGGTTTGACCCTGACACGGCAGTGGCGGCTCTTACATGGGATCACAATGAAGATGCTTATAGGAAAGAGACAAAGGCTCTGATGGACTAGTGCCATAAAAGTAACCTGGTTCTAAATGTTGATAAAACAGAGGAGATCATATCAAGGATGCAGCTATAGAGGTGGTCAACATGACTAAATATCTGGGAGTGCAGATAAGTAACAAACTGAGCTGGTCTCTCCACCCGTCATTCTTACTGAAGCGTGCAATCCATCATCTGCATTTCCTGCACCGAGGAGAGCACCTCTTTCTCCTCCTGTCCTGGCCACTTTTTTACAGAGGCACGATTGAGCGCGTTTTAACAAAATGCATCCCTGTTTGGTTTGGTGGCCATAGTGCCTCAGATAGAAAGTCCCTACAGAGAATGGTGAGGACAGTGGAGAAGATTATAGGAAGCTTTCTTCCCGTTATTCTTATGTTTATAAGTGTTATGTGCTTAGAGCTCAAAGCATTGTTAGGGACCGCCCCACACACCCAGTTTATGGTCTGTTTTTGTTGTTTCAAGCAGGACTGCCCAATTCTGTAACAGCACATCTGAACTAGACTGTGTTATTTCTTTGTGTTTAGTTTTGTTTACTTTATTATGATTGCGCCTCGTACAATGAAATTAGACAGCATCTTCAGTGTACATTGTGACAATGAATATATATATATATATATATGTACATGCATAATTTTGTATTTATTTGTTTGCTAGTTTATCTTGTCTTGTTTATGTTTATATTAGGCGGGGACCCTTTTGAGAGCTGCATGCCACGTGATTTCATTTTAATGTACGCCGATTAGTCTACATTGACAATAAAGTTATTCTAAGTCATGGTGGAAACCATGAAAGCCCAATTCCTGTTCTTCTCTTTTCAAGCTGTATCACCCCTGGCCCACTCCTGTGTGACAAGTCTTTTCACCTTTCACACCAAAGTCCTTACAGGTGTCCTGTTTTTTTTAATTATTATTATTATTACTTTGAGATATAGTCGATATCCATCGCCAGCGCTTGCTGAGGGTTTCTGCCATTGCCATGGTTACAGTTCTAACTCGAAGCACCACCATTTCCCTGCTCCCTATTCTCCAGGCCCACGGTGGGCTTCTCCCGCCCTGCGCCCTGCAGCCAGGATCGCCTCCCCGGAAAAGTGGCACCAATTGAGCATGAAATGCGATGCATCCAAACTGTACCATATAATTTATGCAGACTTAAACAGTTCTAAGATGCTCTTTTTGTCCTGTCAAAGTGCATTCTGGACCCCCTCTGGCTGAGCTTCCCGAAATAGCCTGTCGATGTCAAATTCTGGAGCCCGTTTGGTGGAAGATTTGATCATCAGATGTCTCTTCTTCCATTTTGACAATCAAAAGGAAGACTGATTATGCAAAAAAAAAAAAAACACCCCAACAACCCCAAGATGCAGCTCACAATGTGGGACACATTTTTTTAACCGTGCAACCAAGATTGTCCTTTCCAAGGATGTTGGGTGAATGTGTATGTGTGTGTGTGTGTGAATGTCAAAATACACCAGCTTAGACCTTGCCTTCCAGGTTAATTTGCAAATTGGAACCCAATTATCTATTCTCTCATCCTCCCCAATGTGTGTCAGAGTAGAGTGTTATTGGTTTTTTTTAAAGTGCAAAAATGCATCTTCAGGGGACGTGTTTTGCAGTGGTGGAGAGAAAGCATATTTTAAGCAGGGATTCAGAATATATTTTCATATGGAATTATTAAAATGGAAGATGAATGTAATAACGAAGCCAAGTGAACATATGAGGAAACACATGTGAAATGGAATATTATCAGGATTTGTTTAGACTTTTGTTTCTTATTCAATATGTTCCTCAATAATGAAGATATTTCAGTGCTTCATGAGAGCCCTGGGAAAAAAATACAAAAAAATGCAGCTATGAATTTTATCATCTAGGCAAGCAACAATTAAACAAGATTTCAGATTTAATATCAGACTTGATCCAAAACAGTGCAATTTAATTTTAAATTGTAGAAGTACAACACCATAAAATGCCAACAAGTTAAGTTCAGTAAACCTGAATCATTTTTATATCTAGCTTATTTACAGTATTTTAAATACTAAAATTGAATTGTTGAATTGCTTTGTGGCAAGTTGGCTATGGTGAGTTGGCCTTGGTAAGTGGCCATGGTGAGTTGCCTTGGTGAGTTAGCCTTGATGAGTTAGCCTTGATGAGTTAGCCTTGGTGAGTTGGCCATGATGAGTTAGCCATGATGAGTTGGCCATGGTGAGTTAGCCTTGGTGAGTTAGCCTTGGTGAGTTGGCCATGGTGAGTTGGCCATGGTGAGTTGCCTTGATGAGTTAGCCTTGGTGAATTGGCCATGATGAGTTGGCCTTGATGAGTTGGCCATGGTGAGTTGGCCATGGTGAGTTGGCCTTGGTGAGTTAGCCTTGATGAGTTAGCCTTGGTGAGTTGGCCATGATGAGTTGGCCATGATGAGTTGGCCATGGTGAGTTAGCCTTGGTGAGTTAGCCTTGGTGAGTTGGCCATGGTGAGTTGGCCATGGTGAGTTGCCTTGATGAGTTAGCCTTGGTGAATTGGCCATGATGAGTTGGCCATGATGAGTTGGCCATGGTGAGTTGGCCATGGTGAGTTGGCCTTGGTGAGTTAGCCTTGATGAGTTAGCCTTGGTGAGTTGGCCATGATGAGTTGGCCATGATGAGTTGGCCATGGTGAGTTAGCCTTGGTGAGTTAGCCTTGGTGAGTTGGCCATGGTGAGTTGGCCATGGTGAGTTGCCTTGATGAGTTAGCCTTGGTGAATTGGCCATGGTGAGTTGGCCATGGTGAATTGTCCCATTCGGCTCATAGGAAGTCTAATCATGATGTCTGGAACCTGATGGGATCTGAAGAGGGGGAACAGATAAACATGGTAAGTACCAAAATAGGCATATTGCAGATAAACAAGCAACAAACCAAGGAACCAGGATGGAAGGCTAGGAGTTGTCCATTAGACCATCTGGACATACCTCTCTCCTTTCCACTTTCCCCATATATTTTTGCAAACATTTGAGGTCCAAGAAATATTCTACTTAAGAGCTGCACTGGCTATAAATCTGGCTCAACAATCTTAGAATCGTTGAATCATAGACCTGAAAGGGACTTTCAGAGATCTGATAGTTTTTTCCCTTGCTCAAGGCAGGAGTCCCCATGCTATCCTGAAGAAATGTGTTAAGGTATTGGGATTTAAGAGCCAACCAGCAGTGAAGAAAACTCAATGTTAGGCTAATGCAATGTTAGGCTGGTGCCGTGAAGATGAATCAGCCTCTTTAAGACTAAGAATGGGTCTTACCCCTTTAAGAGGTGTTTATATAAAGCAGCCATTAGAAGGTGTATTTTTTCTCCTTGTGTCCGGTATCTATTGCAGAGTTCTCTGTGTAGAGTTAAGTAGAAGAAAGATTGCTTGTCAGGTATTTTGCCTACCACATATATTTCTGTATATATCATATGTATAAACCACTATTAAATTTCTAAGTCTCTGTGTGCTGTGTTTTGCTGCAGGGTTATCCCATAATAGTAGTCATGCAAACGCTCAGACAAAATGACTATCCAATATTTTCTTGAAAACCTCCAGTGACGGAGCAAGCACAAGTCCAGAAGGTAACCTGTTCCACTGATTCGTTGTTCTCACTGTCTGGAAATGGAATCTCTCATTCATGATCCTCCACCTGTTACTTCTTGTATTGCCCTCAAGTGCTTTGGAGGAATAACAGAAAAACTGAGTTGGAAGGGACCTTGGAGGCCTTCTAGTCCAACATCCTGCTTAGGTCAGGAGACCTTACACCGTTTCGGACAAATGGTTGCCCAGGGTCTTCTTGAAAACATCCAACAATGGATCACCCATGACTCCACTGCTTGATCGGTCTCCCTGTCAGGAAATTTCTCCTTCATTCCAAAGTTAGATCTGCCTCTCAGGATCTTCCACCCATCGCTTCTTGTCCTGCCTTGTGGTGCTTTGGAGAATAAGTCAAGCCCCTCTTCTCTGGGACAGCCCCTGAAGTAGTTAAAGCAGGGGTGGGAGTCTACCAGTTTGGACCGGTTCTATAGAACTGGTTGTTATGGTTCCGTGCAGTTCAGAGAACTGGCAAATTGTGCACCTGGGAAGCTTCATGGGAGCAAAAATGCTCCCCCAGAAGGCTTCTCTGAGGCCCAGGAAGCCTCAAAAACAGGGGCAGGGGTGTACTGCAAAAAAAATGAGAAAGAAAGAAAAGAAGCCATGCCCACCCAGTCGAATGGCTACACCCACCTAGCCATTCCAACAGAACCAGTTGTTAAAAAATTTGAATCCCACCCCTGAGTAGAAGACATCTCCTCCCTAATCCTTCTCCTTGTTAGTCTAGACCAGATCCTGACCCTAACCCCAAACTGGCTGAGGAATTCTGGGAGTTGAAGTCCACAAGTCTTAAAGTTGCCAAGTTTGGAGACCTTTGGATTAGATTAACAGAGTTGCAAGAGACCTTGTAGGTCATCTAGTCCAACCCCCCACCCAAGCGGGAGACGCTATACCATTTCTGACAAATGGCAGTCTGATCTCTTCTTGAAAGTCTCAAGTGATGGTGCTCCCACAACTTCCGAGGGCAACTTCTGTTCCACTGGTTGATTGTTCTCCCTGTCAGAAAGTTTCTCCTTATTTCCAGGTTGAATCTCTCCTTGTTCGGTTTCCATCCATTATTCCTTGTCCGGCCTTCGGGGGAATAGCTTGAGACCCCTTCCTCTCTGGGGCAGCCCCTCAAATATTAGAAGACCACTATCATGTCTCCCCTGGTCCTTCTCTTTACAAGCCCAGTTCCTGCAACCGTTCATTGTATGTTTTAGCCGCCAGTCCCCTCATCATCCTGGTTGCTCTTCTCTGTACTTTTTGCAGAGTCTCAACCTCTTTTTTATAGCATGGTGACCAAAACTCGACTCAGTGCTCCAGGTGTGGCCGTACTAACCTCTCCTTCTCATGGTTCAACCACAGCACAACTAGTTCAAGTGTGGACCTCGTACAATAAGTATTTCTTGTCGGAATCTTGCTGTGGAAGTTAAGTTCCACAAAGACAAACCCGCAAATTTTCTTCGGTTTCCCATCACAAGTTGCTCTGAATTCCCCGCTTTTCTCAGCTTTAATTAATCACCCCCAGGGATGTTGTCTTCCCCCAAAGACCAGGTTAAACTTCCGTTTGTCTGGGCCATTTCTCCTGTGGGTGGGAGCCGGCCCAGAGTTTGTCCACCATTCCCATCTTCAGATCCCATCAGTTACTGGAGTGGGGAGTTCCAAAACCTGAAGAAATTGCTAACATGTGTCCCCATCACCTCCTGGAGATTAACCCCAGATGGGGAGAATTGGGGGGGGGGAATAGGGAAGGAGGGGAAGATCAGGGGAGAAAGGGGGTTCCTCTTCACATCCATTTGCATTCTACATTTGATCTAAATTTATAGCAAACATCTTGGAAATAAATTTCAAATGTCACCCAAGTTGGCTACTTCGTGTGTTATTTCAAATATATGGACGGGATCATTAGGGGATGGGTGTGCATGTGCGTGCACACACACACACACACTGTCACACAAACGCACAGTCTTGTGTTTCAGCATGTGGTGGTAACTTTTTCCATCGTGTTCTTCCGCTTGCGCTCGTACAGTGTGGGCTTTCCTTGCCAAGCATCTGCCGTCTGCAAAGTTTCAGCAGCTGCTGTGGGAGGGCAGAGCAAGGGGAACAATGTGCCCAAGGAGGGTGGGGGGGCTTTTACTGGGGGGTGGGGGAATGTCTTACACACCCAGCCTGAGTGCGGGACCCTTCCCCCCCAGCCCAGACCGAAGGCCCTGAGGCCAGTAAAGGAAGGCAGGAGAGGGGATGTTCTCCCCACCCCTTCATTGCTAGCTGAGCCCCCCCCGTGAAGGATTTGGAGCGCAATGAAGAACCAGACAGGCGGTGGGAGCTTCCGCTCTTGTGGTCTAGAGTCATGAAACTCAACTTGCTAATTGGGTTTTGTCTCTAATTGGCAGCCGGCTTTTCTTTGCTCTGCTTTAAATGTGGTGCCAAAGATGGGAGGGGGCTGTTTTAATGCAGCCACCCATCATGGGGCTGCCTCCTCCCCACAGACACACTTCCTCATCCAGCCGTGAGAATCCTCGATTCAGGAATGATCAGAGCAGCAGGGGGCTATGGGAAAGAACTTTTATTTTTTATGTATTTATTTATTTTTGTCAATCACTTACAAAATAACAGGTATAAGTAAAAACATAGTTATGAATACATGAAATGGATACATATAAAAGAAATAAAAAATATATAAAAGAAACAATAGGACAGGGATGGTAGGCATGTTGGTACGCTTATGCACGCGCCCTAAAGACCTCTTAGAAAAAGGGTGATGTCAACAGTAGACAGTCTAAGGTTAAAGTTTTTGGGGTTTGGGGAAGAAACCACAGAGTCAGGTCAAGTATTCCAGACATTGACCACTTGGTTGCTGAAGTTGTATTTCCTGCAATCAAGTTTGGTGCAATTAACCTTCAGTTTGTATCTATTGTTTGCTCTTGTGTTGTTATGGTTGAAGCTGAAGTATTCATTGACTGGTAGGACATTGCAACGTATGATTTTATATACTATACTTAGATCGGACCAAAGGTGGCATAGTTCTAGGTTTTCTAGGTCTAGAATTTCAAGTCTGATGGCATAAGGTATTTTGTAACGAGTAGAGGAGTGGAGAACTCTTCTTGTGAAATATTTCTGGACTTTCTCAACTGTGTTAATATCAGATACGTAATGTGGGTTCCACATTGATGAGCTGTATTCGAGTATTGGTCTAGCAAATGTTTTGTATGCTCTAGTTAGTAGTGTAATATTACCAGAGAAAAAGCTACGTAAATTAGGTTAACAACTCTTAACACCTTTTTGTCTATGTAGCTATAGTGGGCTCTAGCACTTAGGAGATGAGTACTCCAAGATCCTTGACAGAGTGATGACCCATAGTCTCTCAAAATAACCCAAAACCCAAAACATATATTAAAGTCCGGAAAGCCTTCAACTTAACTTCACTGTTTTATTAGGCACAGTTTAAAGTCAGAAAAGTAAATAATGAGGCAAACAAAAAACCAAAGCAAACAAACTGCATTGATGAGAGTTCCAAAGCAAGCCAAGACAACTAATTATAAACTCCAGGAAAATAACCGAGAAAAGTCCATGGGAAGAACGCCAGCAAAGATTAGCCTCTTTCAAAGTAAACACTAATTGACTTCACCAATTCTAACTGCGCAGTTGCAAACTTATATACATAGCTCCCCCCTGCAAGCCACAAGGAGGATCATGGTAATCTCCACTTGAGTAGACCTTGCTTTTCCCTGATCCTCTCCTTCCTGCGTGACCTAGGATGGATAGCGGATGGGCCTGGATCCTCCTCTGACTTCTCAGCTGGTCTCTGCCCTTCCCCAGTCTCCTCCTCCACCTCTGGAGCCACACTCCCACTCCCTGTTGCCTGTTCCTCCTCCTCCTCCTCCTCCTCCTCCTCCTCAGACTACACCAGGGTCATGACACTATCCCCCAGCAGGGCCCCCTCCCCTGGGACCAGGCGGATGACGACATTGAGGAAACCAAGCGTGAAAGTCCTGGACCAAACCAGGAGCATGAACATCAGTGGCATTGACCCAGGTGAAATCCTCTGGTCCATAACCTTTCCATGCCACCAAATACTGAAATTGGCCCCACAACTGGCATGAATCTCAGATGCTATCCACATCATACTTCCTCCTCTCCCAGAGGGGTGACTGGGGCTGGCTGTGATGGAACCAGTCTATGCGGACTGTCAGGTGAGGCAGGGACCAACATGGAACGATGAAAAACAGGATGGATACGCATGGTCCATGGCAGGGAGAGATGATAAGCCACAGCCTCCACCAGAAAAGGTCCCAAGTAACGGTGATCAAGCTTTTTCGATGGTCACATCATTGGTAAATATTGAGTAAAGAGCAGAACCTGATCGCCGACCACTAAAGGTGGAACATCGCAACAATGTCAGCCTGCAGACCGTTTATAGTCTTCCTTGGCTCTCTCTAGTTGATCGCGGACCATGTAGTGCACAGCTTTTAACTCCTGCAAAAATGTATACATTGCCGGAACTGGGGAATCAGACAGGGCTAAAGGGAAAAGTCATGGATGAAACCCATAGTTAGCAAAGAAAGGGGACACACGGATGGATGCATGTTGAGCATTGTTATAAGCAAACTCCACCACCGGCAGCACCTCCACCCAATTGTCTTGTTGAGTATTGCTGAAACAGCGGAGGTACTGCTGCAAAATAGCATTCACTCTCTCTGTCCCCCCATCAGTTTCAGAGTGATGAGCAGATGACAGACATGCCTGAACCTCCAGTTTTGCGAGTAGGGTGTGCAAGAAATGTGCCGTAAATACCCCCCGATCTGATACCATGCGGTCTGGTAACCCATGCAACCAGAAAACATGGGAGATAAACAATTGAGCTGATATCTTGGCCAATGGAAGACCCACGCATGAAATAAAGTGGGCCATTTTAGTCAACATATCCACCACCACCAAAATGGTTGTGGCACAATTCGATGGTGGTAACTCAGTGATGAAATCCAATGAAACTGCCCCCCATGGTTGTTCTGGCATGGGCAAGGGCTGCAATAGACCAGGGGGTGCACCAGGAGCATACTTGGCTTGGCGACAGATCCCACAGGATGCCACATATCCTGACACATCATGTTTAAGTCTCAGCCACCAAAATGTCCTAGAGATGAGATGCAGTGTTTTGAACACCCCAAAGTGTCTTGCTGCTGGACTATCATGACATTGACATAGGATAAGGCCACGAAGAGGACCTCCAGGCACATAAATGTGTTCACGGAACCCCAACAGGTCCCCAATATATGCCCAAGGAGTTTCTTGTCTCCCATTCTCATCCAATTCTTGACGTTGAGCTGTCACAAATGGATCCTGCCGCTGCGCCTCCTGAATCCTCACTCGAAGGTCCACAGGTTGCTCAGTGGCCGCAAACCGCTTCAACAGAATCACCATCCAGGGCAAGATTTTATCCTCCCTTTGAGTATACTCGGGCTTCCGAGATTGGGCATCGATGCATTGATTCTCTCCACTCAGAACATATGTCACCCGGAAATCAAATCGAGCAAAGAATAGAGCCCATCTCACCTGATGCTGGTTCAATGTCCAAGCTGTACGTAGGTGTTCCAAATTGCGATGATCCGACTGAACCTTGATTTGGTGACAAACCCCCTCCAGGTGGTGCCGCCATGTCTCAAAAGCGACCTTAACCACCAATAACTCCTTGTCCCAAATCATATAGTTGCGCTCTGGAGCCGATAACTTCTGGGAATAATAAGCACATGGGAACAAGGTGCCTGCAGGAGCATAGGCCTGGAGGAGCACCACACCAACAGCCACATCGCAAGCATCTGTTTCCACCACAAATGGCTGGCCTGGATCAGGGTGTTTGAGGATAGGCTCAGAAGCAAAGGCGACTTTCAATGTCTCAAAAGCTGCCTGCTCCTCAGCAGCCCAATGGAACTTCTCCCCCTTCTTTTTTTTTTTTGAAACAAATTTTATTAATACATCATTAACCATTAAGTACATAAAACCTCTTAACATTGTAAATTTTTACAAGTCGGATAAAACATTATTTTTATACAACATAATTCTAATCTATCCCATTTCCATATGGACACATAAATATCTTTCAGCAAATTTCTCATTATTTCTCTTTACTCTTATTCAATTTCATTTCTTTTCTATATTTATCCATTTTATAGTCATCATATTCATTTCTTTCTGACTTGTTTACAATTACATTCCTCCAAGCGAAAAGGTGGAGGCAAGGTTAGAAAGCAAAGGAAAAGGAGTAAGAAAAGAGAGGAGAAAAAACAAAGGGGTAAAAAGGGCAAGGAGAAGAATAAGCAAGAGAGAAAGGGGGGGAGGAGAAGACTTAATGGGGGGAAGCAAGATCTAAAGAAAAAAAGTTTATTTAGAGACAATGGGTGAATTTAATTTAGGATAAAAGAGGGATTCTGGAGGGTACATAAGTTTGTGTTTTTATATGTGTATTTAGAGTATAAAATTCATTATGTAATTTTAGAATCTTTTAAACAGAATCCCAAGAAAAATTGTTACACGAAGTACTTTTAAGTTAGGGTAATGAGTTATAGATGTTACTCCAATTGGTGTATAGGAGAAGTATAGTAAAAGAAAAAAGATGAATGGATAGTTGGAAATAGAACAGACAAAGAATGTTATTGAAAATGGTAATAAGATATGGAAGGATATATAAAGGCTTTGTTATGGTTTTTTTTTTTTGGATTTTGTATATTGATAAAAGGCAATAAAATTTTAATTAACAAGAAATAATTTGGATGAAAAGGAGAAGTAGGGATAAGATATGAAGTTAAATAGATAAAGTATTGATACTATAATTTGGAATTGTTATGCTCTATTGGTTTTTTATTATTATTTTTTTCCTAGAAAAGAATTTATAAGCTGTTATGCCTTGATTCTTTGTGCATTGTTTTTATAAAAATGGTTTAGATATATATATATAAAAAAAGAAAATGATAATAAGATATGGAAGGATATATGGGGTGAATATGATATTTGAATTTGTGTCTGTGTGAAGAGTTTTAACCCGGGATCAGACAATCTTCAGAAAAAATCTTTTAGTTTTGTTTATGTTTTGTGTTTTGTATGTTTGTGTATTGTGTCTTCTGTAAAATTATTAATTTTTTTTTTTTTTTAAAAAGGAACTTCTCCCCCTTCTTGAGCAGATTAGAAAGGGGAGCAGTCAAGTCAGCAAAGCGGGGAATAAATGTGTGGTAGTAGACTGTAAACCCCAACAGTCGTTGCACATCCCCCGCTGTGGAGGTTCCCACTCCTGCAACGATTGGATTTTTCCGGGTCCATTTCCACCCCAGCAAGTGAAATACAATGTCCCAAGAAGTCAATCATGGTTTGTGCAAACTGACACTTCTCATGTTTAGCAAACAGGTGGTTATCACGCAAACGTTGCAACACTAGCTGCACATGCTGCCAATGTTCCTGCAGGAAGTCTGAGTAAATCAAAATGTCATCTAAATAAATGACCACAAATTGATCCAACAAACCATGGAAAACATTGTGCAAGAAATGCATGAACACAGCTGGGGCATTGATTAATCCAAAGGGCATCACGGTACTCAAAATGCCCGTACCTCATCCAGAAAGCTGTTTGGCTTCGAACAAGGTCCTCAAACATGGCCTGAAACTGATGGCAAAACTCGGTGTAATTGTCCAACACCTGGTTGTGCTGGGTCAGCAGAGGCGTCGCCCAATGTGCTGCACAGCCTGACAACAAACTAATCAAAAACCCCACCTTATCCCAGTTAGTGGGAAAGTCCTCATGCTGAAGGCTCATGTAAAGCTGGCACTTCCCAAAAAATGCTGGAAATTGGTCCAGGGAACTATCAAATTTATCTGGCACTGCCACTGGGCATTTTCGGTATGGCCAGGGAGCTTGCATTTGTGCCACCTGTGCAGTCAAAAGAGCCACTTGCTGGGTTAACTGGGCAATCTCTGCTCTGAGCTGATCCATGGTCACCCCACAAAAAGCAAGAATAAGTTGAAGGAATGGCTGAAATCAAATTGTGATGACCCGTAGTCTCTCAAAATAACCCAAAACATATATTAAAGTCCAGTAAAGCCTTCAACTTAACTTCAGTTTTATTAGGCACAGTTTAAAGTCAGAAAAGTAAATAATGAGGCAAACAGAAAACCGCATTGATGAGGCAAACAAACTGCATTGATGAGAGTTCCGAAGCAAGCCAAGATAACTAATCATAAACTCCAGGAAAATAACAGAAAAGTCCATGGGAAGAACATCAGAAAAGATAACCTCTTTCAAGGTGAACACTAATTGACTTCAGCAATTCTAACTGTGCAGTTGCAAACTTATATACATACCTCCTAGCTGCAAGCCACGAGGAGGATCATGGTAATCTCCTCTTGAGTAGACCTCACTTTTCCCTGATCCTCTCCTCCCTGCGGGACCTAGGATGGACAGGGGATGGGCCTGGATCCTCCTCTGACTGCTCAGCCGGCCTCTGCCCTTCCCCAGTCTCCTCCACCACCTCTGGAGCCACACTCCCACTCCCTGTTGGCTGTTCCTCCTCTTCCTCAGAGTCAAACTCCACCGGGGCATGACACAGAGTTTGGATCATCAACAAGGTCTTGACTATTCAGCCTATATTTTATTTTCTGATTTTTTTTTTGCCAATATGTAAGACAGAGCATTTATTTGTTGAGATTTGAAGTTGCCATTTGTTTGACCATTCTGATACATAGTCAAGGTCTTTTTGAAGGGTAGCAGTATTGTCGGTGGTGTTGAATAGCTTTACATCATCAGCAAAGAAAACGCAGTTGCTCTTAATATGATCACAGAGGTCATTTATGTAGAGTATAAAGAGAGTTGGTCCTAGAAGACTGCCTTGGGGGACATCACTGTTGACAGGTACAGAATTTGATAGGACACTCCCAATTTTGATCATTTGTTGTCTGTTTGACAGGAATGCTTCTATCCAGTTATGCAGCTGTCCAGAGATACCGGAAGATTTTAGTTTTAGGAGTTGTTTGTCGTGTACCACTGAATCAAAGGCTTTACAGAAGTCTATCTAGATTGCATCTATCACTTTGCCTTGATCGAGTTGTATAGTCCATATGTTTTTGCAGTATAAGAGTTACAGATTACAGGATAGTTTTTTCCTGAAACCAAATTGTTTATTAGAGAGTTGTTTGTTTGTTTCTGAGTGGAGGACAACGGATTGGTTAATAATTGATTCCATGACTTTACAGGTGATGCAGCATAAAGAGATTGGTCTGTACTTTTCAACTAGGCTGGCATCTCCCTTTTTGAAGATGGGGATGACCGTGGCTTGTGACCAAAGGTTAGGCATGGAGCTGGTCCTGAAAGATTTTTCAAAGATTATGCTTAGAGGTTCTGCTGTGGCAGTGGAAGCTTTTTTAAGAAGTAGGCACATATTCTGTCCGGTCCAATAGATAGAGATGGTTTTAGATTGCATAGTGCTTTTTCATCATTGTCTACTGTAAAATTGATATATATTAGATCATTGTAGTTGTCTGTGGTTCGACTAAGAAATTCTGGAAATTCTCTCTCTCATTTCTTTCTTTCTTTTACTCTTTATTTCTTTCTTTTACTCTTTCTTTCCTTCTTTCTCTTTCTCTCTCTTTCTTTTCCTTTTCTCTTTCTCTTTCCCTCTTTTTATTTTTTAATATTTTAGGTTCTTTTACTTTTTTTCTTTGTATTTCTCGCTCCCTTTCTCTTTCTCTTTCCCTCTTTTTATTTTTTTCTTTGTCTTTTAAGTTTCTTTTACTCTTTGTCTCTCTCTCTTTCTCTCTCCCTTTCTCTCTGTTTCTCTCTTTCTTTTCTCTCTCTTTTTAAGGTTTCTTTTTCCTTCCTTCCTTCCTTCCTTCCTTCCTTCCTTCCTTCCTTCCTTCCTTCCTTCCTTCCTTCCTTCCTTCCTTCCTTCCTTCTTTCTCTCTCTCCCTTTCTCTCAGTTTCTCTTTTTTCTTTTTTCTCTCTTTTTCTTTTTCTCCTCTCTTTCTTTCCTTCCTTCCTTCTTTATTTCTTCTTTTTCTCTTTCTCCTTTTTAAACGTATTTTTTAGGTTGCTGAGAACTAGAAGCAAATTTTAAAGCCCAAATGGATCCCGTTAGTCATTTAAACTGTGAATCTGTGGGACACAAGGGCTGCACCTATGTCAGGCTCCCCAAAAGTCAAGAATTACATATGCAGTTACTAACTGGAGAGAATATTTGCGCTTAGAGTTGAATTGTTCAGTCTATTGTCACCACCACCTCCTCCTCCTCCTCCTCCTCCTCCTCCTCCTCCTCCTCCTCCCCCCTCCTCCTCTTCCTCTATCTTCTCCAGCTTCTTCTCCTGATGAAATTCAATAGTGAAAAAAGTAAGGTTCCAAATTTAGGCAAGAAAAATAAAATGCACAGGCACAGAATAATTGGTACCTGGTTCAATAGTAGTAACTGTGAGAGGCATCTCATAGTCCTAGTAGGCAATCAATTAAATCCGTGTGCTGCAGCTGCCAAAAAAACCAATGCAATCCTAGGCTGCATAAACAGAGGGACAGAATCAAGATCACATGAAGTGTTAATACCACTTTATAAGGCCTTGGTGAGGCCACACTTGGAATACGGCATCCAGTTTTGGTCACCACACTATAAAAAAGATGTTGAGATTCTAGAAAAAGTGCAGAGAAGAGCAACCAGGATGATGAGTGGACTGGGGGCTAAAACATATGATGGACGGTTGCAGGAACTGGGCCTGGCTAGTCTAGGGAAGAGAAGGACCAGGGGAGACAAGAGAGCAGGTTGCAGGAACTGGGCCTGGCTAGTCTAGGGAAGAGAAGGACCAGGGGAGACAGGAGAGCAGCCTTCCAATCTCTCAGGGGCTGCCCCCAAAGAAGAGGCAGTCAAGCTATTCTCCAAAGCACCTGAAGGCAGGACAAGAAGCAATGGATGGAAACTAATCAAGGAGAGAAGCAACCTGGAACTAAGGAGGAATTTCCTGACAGTTAGAACAATTAATCACTGTGTTAAGTTTGGAGCATGGGTGCGAAGAAATGGAGACGAGCCAGGTGAACGGTGAACTTCAACTCTTTATTTACATGGTGTGACAGCTCAAACAACGGCTGCTATAGCCTTCCTTATATAGGCAACTTATTAACTATTCAACCAATGGCAACCTCGGAGCGCTAGCTCCATTGACCAATGAGAACGGCTTGTTAATGGCCAATCAGATTCTCCAAAATGGACCAATCCGATCGCGCCATTTAACAGCCAATCAGAAGTGCAGGGCCAGAATCCTGCACTTGACTCCAAGCTCAAGATAACTTTATTCATATACATTTATTCATTCACAACACACTGGAACTCCTTGCCTCCAGAAGTTGTGAATGCTCCATTACTGGAAGGTTTTAAGAAGAGATTGGATAACCATTTGTCTGAAGTGGTGTAGGGTTTCATATTTGGTCAGGGGGTTGGACTAGAAAACCTCCAAGGTCTCTTCTAACTCTGTTACTCTATTCTATTCCTCCTCCTCTTCCTCTTCTTTCTTCCTCTGCTCCTCTTCCTTCACTATCTTCTCCCCTTCTTCTTCTTTTCCTCCTCTTCCATTTTCTTTTCCTCCTCTTCTTTCTTCTCCATATTCTTCTATTCCCCAACCCCCTCCTTCTCCCCCTCCCATCATCATCAAAGAATGAGGCTAGTAAGGGGAAAGCCATAATTTAGCCCCCAAGGCTGGATTCACACAGGGTCCTAAGGCATTAAGAAAAAATCCCCATGCATTGCCAGAATTGTGTGAATGCACCTGCTGGGCTTTCATGCAGTGGTGGGATTCAAATTCTTTAACTACCAGCTCTGTGGGCGTAGCTTGGTGGGCGTGGCTTGGTGGGCATGGCAGGGGAAGGATACTGCAAAATCCCCCTTCTCTTCCCCCACCCCACTAACCTGCTTTCCAGCCCCGTTCTCCTTTGCAGGACAACCAAAGAAGACCCAGCTGATCAGTTGTGTGCATGGCTTGGTGAGAGTGGTGTTCTGTGACTGTGGCTTGGTGGCTTGGTGGGTGTGACAGAGGAAGGATACTGCAAAATCCCCCTTCCCTCCCCACCCCACTAACCTGCTTTCCAGCTCCGCTCTCCTGTGAAGGGCAACCAAAGAAGACCCAGCCAATCAGCTGGGACTCAGAAGGCAGAGAAGAGATGGGGTTGGCGGGGCCAGTCAGAGGTGGCATTGGCCGGTTCTCTGAACTACTCAAAATTTTTGCTACCGGTTCTGTAGAACCGGTCTGAACCGGCTGAATACCACCTCTGCTTTTATGGGCACATGATAGAATCACAGACAGTGTGGTACAGCAGCCTTTTTTCCTCTCCATTTCCAGGTGAAGCAAAACCCGTGTTTAAAAATTCAGCAGCCCCCTTTTCCTGGCGAGGTCAGAGAGAAGGACCCCTTGCTTTAACCTGGGCTGCTGGTGCTGCCGCTGTTAAAGCTGCAAATCCATGGAGACTGAAAATTTCGGGGCCATATATCTCCTCACCTTGGAGGGGCTGTCAGAGCAAAGCAACTTTCCTTGGGGTTGGATGCAAAGGGAGCCGTTCTTCCTGCCTGTTCCCCCCTGGTCCCTTGACTCCTATTCTATTTTATTCTCTCGAACAATGAGAAAATTATTCTTGGTCTCTAATTCAACCGGAGGTCACTTTCTATGTCACTTCATCTCGCCCGAGTCCACCTGGATGCAGTGAAGGTCACCAGGGGAGGCCTGCAAGGTTGAGGGAGAGCAAAGTTACAGGCAGCAGAAGGGAACTCGCTCCTCTGTGAGTTCCCTTCTGGCTCTGATCTGAAGCTGGTCTGTTGAGAGAAGCCACTGAGAAGTCGGCTTTCTGGATTGGGGCTTCGCTAATGGATAGGCTTCGCCACCATCCATGAACTGCAAAACCTGTGTGGCTGCTTTGGATCTCCCCAGGGGAGAGCAGTCAGCTCCAGCTGTCAGGCAGGCCCTTGATTGTCTCATGGAGGGGTCTCCGAGGCTGGTGGTTTTCTTGCAGACATTTTGTTACCCATCTAGGTAGCATCATCAGTGCTAGAAGGAGACAGATTTGTGGAGGAGGAGGAGGAGGAGGAGGAGGAGGAGGAGGAGGAGGAGGAGGAGGAGGAGGAGGAGGAGGAGGAGGAGGAGGAGGACTGGAGTGTCTTTGATGCTCTCTGAGTTGGTGTTTTTCTTCCAGACATTTCTTTACCCAACTAGGTAACATCATCAGTACTAGAAGGGAGTGGGGTTTGCAGAGTGGAGAAGAACAAGGTGAGGAAGAAGAGGAGAGGGGGGAAAAGGAAGAAGAGGAAGAAAATTTGGGGTCCTTGGTGCTCTCTGAACTTTGTGGTTCTCTTGCAGACCTTTCATTATCCAACTCAGTAACATCATCAGTTGCTATAGATGGAAGAACAGTTTGTGGAGAGAAGTAGTATTAATGTCAACTTGTAATCCATTCCTCATGGCTGCCAACTCTCACGCAATCAGCATGAGACTCACGCAATTCAACCAATTTTGACTGTCTCACTCTGATAAACAAAATCTCACGCTAAACCCCCAAAATCATGGAATGTACAAAAATATCCCTACATTCTCTGATTATATTCCGAATATTCCCCTTAGCTTAGGAGAAGGATGAGCTCCCAGCGCCGCCCCGCCCTGCCTAGCCACCCCACCCTGCCCAGCCACCCCACCGCGCCTCTTTTCCCGCCTTAATCCTTCTGCCGGCGTCCCGTAACTGTGCATGATGCTGATCATTAGCAAATCGCTTCAGGAAAGCGAAGAGCAGGAGGCTTCTTCCCGCCCGGGGCGCTCGCAGCCACTTTGCCCCGCCCTCTCCCTCTCTGCAATGTCCTCCGGGACAAGCCAGCTGCCCTTTTCAAAGAAGGACACGAGGGGGCTGGCAAAGCCTCTTTTGCAGGCAACAGCCTCGGCCAGTAATAACCCTGGTAAGCAAAGCTGAATTGTCCGCTGCCAGAGATGTAATCCTGTCAGTCCTCCAACCTTTCTATTTTGCAAAAAAGCTGCCCAGCCCCTTTATAGATCAGCCTGGCATGCTTCTCGCCTTGCTGGTTTGGGAAGACTCTTTTGGATCAGCTAAAAGAGAGCATAAGGCGTGTAAAGGGGTGGTAATAATAATTATAATAATAATAAAATTTAAAATAATAATAATTTTATTCAGAGTTGTGTTGGATCTCTTTTTTTGGGGGGGGGGGGGTTGTCCCATTCTTTCTTGGTGTTCTTTCTGTCCTTTTTGCTTTTTTAAATGGTCTTTCTCCCCTGGGTCAGAAATCCAGCCAGAGAAAATAAAGAAACATCTTTGGTGCTTAAATGGAAGCCACTCCGTAATGGCTTTGTTTCAGAAGAAGGAATCACTTTTTCCTCTTTCTCCTTTGAGTTTAAATCCTAGGTCTCCATGCACCAGATCGACAGGACTGTACTACATTATTATCATATTTTCAAACCCTTAGATAAGGACTCAATAAGGACTTTTTTTGATGCCAGTAGGCTTCTCAGCCCCAAATTGGGATAGCCCTGACTCAACTAGAACATATTCTAATCTTAACACAATTTACCATCCAAAGAGCAGTAAGACCATTAAGTTCAGAATCTAAACTTACCCAATAAATATTGTACGGCCGCACAGCAGGCCGCCACACCAGAAACCCACTAAATTATTAGAGTTGACAGTTCATCTGTGATGAAGTGTAGTATTTAACCTGTGGCATTCAACTACTATTCCAGAGTTTCCTTGTGAATCAAGAGCTGCACTTGCTGTATTTTTTAGTCTCTACCAGGGCTTTGTTTTGGTTCTATAGCTTCTATGATGAAAGCTAGGGCCAAGCTTCAGAATACAGTAGATGAGTTTTACAGTTAACAATACGTATATTTATATGAAGCACTCATTATTTGATTAAATGTTTAGTTTATACATGTCTGAAATTATGAACCCCTATTTCAGTCAACAAGTTAGTATATAATTAAAGACTGAGACTATAGCATTTGATATTGGCATGTAGTATGGTATTTGATACAGAAAGAAGAATACCCATTGATGTATTTGCATTATCTCTGTAGTTGTTTCGGGTTTTTTGTCTTTTTGTTGCACATTGAATTCATCCTATAGTGGTCTATAGTACATCACTAAGCTAATAAAGTCAATTGAGGTAGAATACTGCAGTTACAAGTCAGGAACTTCAATTATTCATGGTCAGTGAACTGCATTATTAATATCTTACAAATCCGGTTCAAGTACATTGGTGCTGCTTGCATGTATGTATGTATGTATGTATATGTCCAAATCATGACTAAAGTATGCATCAGATTGCACCATTTAAAATGTAAAATTGTCAAAGCTCCCTACCGTGGAAGGGGGGACACCCCTCTTCCACACCATCCCCCCCCCCTCGGTCGCTTCGCTCCCTCGCAGTGTCTCACTCCGAACTATCACTCAAGGTTGGCAGCCCTGATTCCTGGACTCCTTTCAAGTTGTTATAGGGAGGGGGAAAAAGTAGTAACAGGAGAACCTCAGGATCAATCCAACCACAGGTTTAAAGAGGCTACTATGGAATATCAGGTGTATCTTCCCTAGCAGTTGGGACCATTTCAATGGCACCATGAGTGGGTTGATGAACTTTACTAAGAGTAATAATCGGAGAACTATGGGTGCTCTCTGAGCTTGGTTCTTTTCTTCCAGGTGTTTCATGATCAGGGCTGGAATGAAGTGTGGTTTGTGAAGAGGAGGGGTCTCTAAAGTTGTTTTCTAACTGACATTTCATCACCCAACTAGGTAATACCATCAGTGATTTAAAAAAGAGAGGTTTGGTCTGTTTATGAGCAAATGGCTTGGCTTGTTAATGGTGGTAGAAGTGTTGTTTTCTTCTTGATGTTTCCTTGCTTAGGTTGCTGTTTACCACTTGATTGTTTGTCTGAGTTGATAGTTCTTGATTGGAATAATATTTACTATTTGGTGTTAATCTCTGCTTACCTGGGTGTTGATTGCTGGTCACGAGGTGTTGTGGTCTTTTACTGTCTCTTTTGAATGGTGTGTAGCTATTGTTTATCTCTACATGTTTGATGATGGCTGATTTGGCTTCTGGTTTTTTGGTTTACTTGACGGGTTGTGGAGGGCTTTAGTTTGGTGTGTGTGCTATAGTGACGCCATGTGCTTGCAATAGTCTGTTGGTGGTTTCTGAGATGTTTTTGATGTGTGGCCATGCTTTCCTTGACACAGTTTGTGTTGGTTGAGTGGATTGAGTGGTCAACCAGAAGAGCCAGCAGCTCCAGAAGAAGAAAAAAAAAAAACAGGAGTCATGTACAATATTGTATATAGTGTCAGGATTGTTGCAGCTACAGATGAAGTTTCTCCATCGTGTTCAAAGAGGACCTTGACATCTAACATGTTGTGAGCTGTCCACAGTGTGTCCGCAGGTGGCTGGTAAGGCTTATATGGGCACAGAATGTTCTGCCACATATCAGGCAGACATGCAAGGGCACCATTGTTGCAGCTTGTCATGCCCGTTGGAATCTGACTCGGAGGAGGAAGCAGAACAGCTGACAGGGAGTGGGAGTGTGGCTCCATTGGCTGTGGAAGAAACTAAGGAAGGGCAAAGTCGGCTAGGCAAAGCAGGGGAGAGATAGAGCAAGGGAGAGGGAGTTCAGAGGAAGACCCAGGCCCACCTCTTCTTCATCCTAGGGCACGCAGGGAGGAACGGAGAAGGGAGCAAAGTGAGTTGCATGGCTTACGGGGGAGGAAAGGGCCCTGATTCCCTTCATTAGCTGCAGCTGGGAACAGAGTGTTTAAGAAAGGAAGCTGCACTCAGCAAGCTGCACTCAGCAAGCTGTTTGGGAGCAAATGAGACTTTATCTGGTCTCCTCGTGGCTTATCTGTGTTCCTGGCACCTTCCCAACTGTGTGTGTTTTGCTGTGCTTTCAAGCCTGCAATCCCTTCTCCCCCCCCCCCCCCGTCAAGCTAATTACTTCAGTTTGGTTTGTTTGGATTTTAAGTTATAGTTTGTGTGTACCTTGTTTTGGACTGAATTTTCTGTAGCCAAAGGCTGTTCCTGGGAGAGTTTTTGTCCAGCCCAGAAGGTAACCTGGACATTGGGGGCAAAGTTGGAGATAATAAAGGGAGTCTTCTTGCTTATTTGGCTGTGTTGCCTTTATGTCATGCCCAGGATCATAATACAGCTTTGGCTTCGTGGAGTGCTCACTTCTTTTGGGCTATAGTTGTTCTTTTCTCTTCACACGTCTGGCAGCCTTGGTGGATCAACGTGCACCATGTCGATCAAGCTTGTGCCAGGGTTTTCTCGGAAGTGGTGTCAATATACTGGGACTTGAAGGAGGCTTTCAACCTGTCTTCATATCGCTTCATTTGTCCCCTGTGCGATCACTTTCCTTGAGTCAGCTCGCCATAGAGGTGCTGTTTAGGGATGTGGTAGTCTGGCATCCTTGCAACAAGGTCTGCCCAGCATGTCTGGACTTTTATCAGCAGGATGTGGCAGGCCTGTTCTGGAGAGGACTTTCCTGTCTGGCACCTTGTTCTGCCATCGGATCCTCAGAAGTCTGCGGAGGCAGGTGGTGTGGAAGTGGTTCAATTGTCTAGCGTGCTTCCTATATACAATCCAAGTCTCTAGGGCATACATCAGGGTAGTTGTCAGAGTATATTCATGAACTGGAATAGAGCATGATAACAAGGTCAGCCAATAAATAGGCATAGCAACTAAGTCAGCCAATGAGGACTGTTTTGGAAACTGAAACTAGAATTAGCCTGGGCTGGAAACTGAAACTAGAAGTAGCCTAGGTGTGGCTCTATATTAAGCTCTGCAGCTCTGAAGCTATATTGAGCTCTGAGTCTGTCTATAAATGAAACTTCTTCTCTCCTCTGCTTGCCTGCTGAACTGAACTAAAGTGAAACTGAGGTCTGTTTCTGAGCCCCTGAGTTGCTGTTCTGCCCTGAACCTGTAACATGTCTGCTTCTGTTTGAGTTTGCTCCATGCTGAAGACATATACAACTGGTATTGTAAAATTTACTTTATGTGTTTATGAAGAAGTTAAATGAAACCTCAGCCATCTGTATTTACTTTTTTGGCACTGAATTTACGCTGCACTAATCTGAACAGTAGTTGGGGCTACTGCTCACAAGACTTTGAGCTGTGTAGCAAGGCTTATTACATGGCAGTCCCGCCAGCAGCAGTTGCGGCTAATACTGTGTGTAAGACAGGCAGGCAGAAGACTAGCAGAGAGTGTCCAGAAAGCCAGTGCAGAAGAATACTGATGATTCTTCAGGCCTTGATCCTGGAAGATCCTATTTTGGCAACTAGATTGAAGAAGGGTTCCTGTCGCAGGAGATGAAGGAGGAGATGGGTGGAGAGGAAAGGAGAGGGGAGGGGAATGTCTTCTGGAGAATCACCTTCCAAATCTGCTCCTCCTCTTTACCTCCTCTTCCTCCTTCAACTCCTCCTCCTCCTCTTCCTCTTTCTTCTTCATATTTATTTATTTTATTTATTTGGTTTGTCAATTGATTACAAGATAATAGGTATAAGTATAAACATAGTTATGAATACAAGAAATGAGTACATATAAGTAAAATAAAAGAATCAATAGGACAGGGACGGTAGGCATGTTGGTGCGCTTATGCACACCCCCTACAGACCTCTTAGGAAAGGGGTGAGGTCAATAGTAGACAGTCTAAGGTTAAAGTTTTTGGGGTTTGGGGAAGAACCCACAGAGTCAGAGAGAGGATTCCAGACATTGACCACTCTGGTGCTGAAGTCGTATTTCCTGCAATCAAGTTTGGAGCCATTAACCTTGAGTTTGTATCTATTGTGTGCTCTTGTGTTGTTATGGTTGAAGCTGAAGTATTCATTGACAGGTAGGACATTGCAATGTATGATTTTATATACTATACTTAGATCAGACTGAAGGCGGCGTAGTTCTAGGTTTTCTAGGTCTAGAATTTCGAGTCTGGTGGCATAAGGTCTTCTGCAACGAGTAGAGGAGTGGAGAACTCTTCTTGTGAAATATATCTGGACTTTCTCAACTGTGCTAATATCAGATACATAATATTCCCCCCCCCCCCCGTCTCCTCTTCTTCCTCCTCCTCCTCCCTCCTGCCCCACAATTCATTGAGTAGCTGTCATTTCCAGTCCATGTGCTTCCATTTTACCCAAGAAGAGCCTTCCCAGGACCCGCTTGCTCTTCTGCCTCCCCTCTCCCCATCTTGCCTCTTGGTTGGATGGTTCTTAGGCCCAACCTGGAAAGTGAATCATTGCCTCTGCCGGCCACCAGCATGGAGGTTGAGGGTGTGTCCTCCAGGCAGCGTGGTGACCCTCCCTTTTTCCCCTGGCACTCTCAGGCTGCATGAACTAATTGCGCCTTGTGCCAAGGGCACTTTTGCCTGGGCTGAGCCTCCCGCCTATTAATTTCACCTCCTCCACGGAAGCCAGGAATGTTTTGCTGGTTCAGGGTTTGCTCCTCGTGTCTTGGAAAAGGCAATGAGAGCCTCACATCCCCCGTTGATTGGGAGGGATGCCTGGAAGTTGAGTCACAGCAAAACGGACTCCTTTTCTTTTTGGTTTGGAATACAGATACAGCTAATCAGAGTCGGAAGGGACCTTGTAGGTCATCCAGTCCAACCCCACTCCACCCAAGCAGGAGACCCTACACCATTTCTGACAGATGGCAGTCCAATCTCTTCTTGAAAGCCTCCAGGGATGAAGCTCCCACAACTTCCGAGGGCAACTTCTGTTCTGTCGGTTGATTGTTCTCCCTGTCAGAAAGTTTCTCCTTATTTCCAGGTTGAATCTCTCCTTGTTCAGTTTCCATCCATTATTCCTAGTCTGGCCTTCAGGGGCCTTGGAGAATAGCTTGACCCCCTTCCTCCTCTCTGGGGCAGCCCCTCAAATACTGGAAGACCGCTATCCTGTCTCCCCTGGTCCTTTTCTTCCCTAGACCAGCCAGGCCCAGTTCCTGCAACTGTTCATTGTATGTTTTAGTCTCCAGTCCCCTCATCATCCTGGTTGCTCTTCTCTGCACTCAACATCTTTTTTTATAGTGTGGTGATCAAAACTGGATGCAGTACTCTAGGTGTGGTCTTACTAAGACTTTATGGAGTGATGTTAGTACCTGCTTTGATCTTGATTGTATCCCTCTGTTAATGCATCTTAGGATTGCATTGGCTTTTTTGGCTGCTGCTGCACACGGCTGGCTCCTATTTAGCTGGTTGTCCACTAAGACTCCAAGATCCCTCTCCCAGTTCTTGCTCGAGGAGGAGGAGGAAGAAGAAGAAGGAGAAGGACAAGAAGAAGAAGACTGAGGGGTCCTTGGTGCTGACTGAATTGGGTGGTTTTCTTGCAGACATTTCATAACCCAACTAATTGATATCATATCATCAGTGCTAGAAGAGAATGGAGTTTGTGGAGAGGAGGAGGAGGAGGAGGAGAATGAATATTGGGTCCCTGGTGGTCTCTGAACTTGGTGGTTTTCTTGTAGACATTTCATTACCTAACTAGGTGATATCATCAGCGCTAGAAGGAAATGGAGTTGGTGGAGAGGAAGAGGAGGATTGTGGGATCCTGGATGCTCTCTGAACTTGGTTGATTCCTTGCAAACATTCCACTTCCCAAACTAGGTAACATCAAGCTAGTAACTCACTAGCAGGTAGCATCACTAGCACTGATGATGTTACCTAATTTGGGTTTTGGATCATCTGCAAGGAATCAACCAAACCCAGAGAACACAAGGAACCCTCATTTCAACTTCCAACTTCAAATCTCCCCCTTTATTGGATTTCATCACTCCTCTCTCAAACCATCTATCTTCCCTGTCCAAAATGGTCCTCAAAAGAGCATTAAGTGAAGGTATAATTTTGTGTGTGAAGGTATTTTAAGTGGAGGTATACTTCTGATTCTGGGCCTGGGGTGGTACTTCAACTGCTGAACCATTAGGAGCCTGGAGACTAAAACTTATGAAGAACAGTTGCAAGAATTGGCTATGTCTAGTCTTAAGAAAAGAGGAATGAGGGTGACATGGCAGCAGTCTTCCTATATTTGAGGGGCTGCCCCAAAGAAGAGAAGGCCAAGCTGTTCTCCAAAGCAACTGAAGGCAAGACAAGAAGCAATAGATGGAAATCAAGGAGAGAAGCTACCTGGAGTGAGAACAATTGACCAGTGGAACAACTTGCCTCCAGACGTTGAGGATGCTCCATTACTGGAAGTTTACAAGAAGAGATTGGACAGCCACTTGTCTCAAATAGGGTCTCCTGCTTAAGCAGGGGGTTGGACTAGAAGACCTCCAAGGTCCCTTCCAACTCTGTCATTCCATTATTCTGTCTATCAGCAGAGGACTTTCCCGAGACCAGATCAGCAATCCAAACTGGGGGTGCCAAACCGAGAACAGTTTTAGCAAAACAAAAAGGAGCAAGTATGTGTGTGTGTGTGTGTGTGTGTCTCCCCTTTTGTGACTCTCCTGAAAGCAGCCAACTGTGTTGGTCCACCACAAAAGACACCGTCACCTCGCACATTTGTTGTGACTTGCCTTCCTTGGACCATCAGATGTTCAGCTAGAGGCAGCCAACAAAAAGACTTTGGGGAGATTCGATGTGAGGTGCCCCAAGACTCTCTTTGATGAGAAACCATTTGCATTCAGTTCTTCTTTATCCAACTCCAGTGCTTTTAGTGATGTGCAGGGGTGGGGTGTGTGTGTGTGTGTGTGTGTGTGTGTGTGTGTAAAAATGGCTAGAGTTGGGAGGCTTGTGTTATTCTCACCATGATGCTTGGGAAATTAAAGATGGGTTGGTTGTCTTCTTCCCTTACAGCAATCTGTGTCTCTGCTTTCATAGGAAAGTGCAGAGGTCCCCAAACTTGGCAACTTTAAGACTTGTGGACTTCAACTCCCAGAATTCTCCAGCCAGCAGAGTTGGCCCCTGGGAAAGAGTCTTGGAGCCAAAAACCTTCTGTTCACTCTCAGGGTGTCAGGATACAATTTGCAATGGACTAAATTCCACTTTAAAAAAAACAGTCATAACCCATTTAAGGTTGATAAAGTACTGAAATGTAAATGTTCAAAGCAAGGCAGGAGGGACATGGGGGAGGAACATAGCAAAGGCTTCCAAAATAAATAGCAAACAGCAGAGTGGGATAAAAGAGACTTCCTTCAGCCCTCAAGCTTGCAGGACGTAGAAGAAAATAATCAGAGAGGTCTTAGCATTTAGGAAACTAGGACCCTTTGGTTAGATGCTACTGAAGTCCTGACTGGTTTTTGTCTTCCTTCATTTTATCACCATTGCTTAATCAAACTGGTCTTTGGTTTGGTTGTTTTCTTGCAAACTTTTAATGACCCAACTAGGTAACATCATCCATATGAGTGAATGTGGAGTTTGCTCCCCTTTTCAGTGTGGCTGGGGACGGGAGTGGGTTTTTTCCCTTGGTATCTCCTTGATTAAGGAGCTTGGTGGTTTCTTGCAGACATTTCATTACCTAACTAGGCAACACCATCAGTAAAGGAGAAGGGGGAAAAGGAGGAGGAATGGGAGAGGGGAAGGGAAGGGGAAGAGGAGGACAGTGGGGTCCTTGGTGACCTCTGAGTTTGGATTTCTTGCAAATATTACACGATCCAAACTAGGTAACATTATCAGTGCTGAAAAGCAGTGGAGTTTGCTCTCAATTTATATTCGAGTATCTTACCCTGTCAGTTTTGGTCGTTTTCTTCTTGTTCCTTCTTCTTGATTAGGCTGTTTGCTTGTTTGTCTGAGTTGGTAGCTGCTTGATTGGGGTGTTGTTTCCTGTTTGATTGATGGGTGTGGTGTTAATCCTGGTGTTAACCACTCTTGAGCTGAATGTTGATTGCTGGTGAGCTGATGTTTTGTGTCTTTTTCAGTTTCTTGATTGTCTCCTTTGAATGTGATGTGGATCGTGTTTATCTCTATGTGCCTGTTGATTGCCGATTTGTCTGAGTGCCAGGCTTCCAGGAATTCTCCAGAATTTTTGGATTTAGCTTAGTCTGGGATGCTTATAGGTTGCCAGTGAAAGTATGGTTGAAGTCTGTCCAGTTGCTGTGCAATTAAGGAGTTTTCATCCTGTCTTCTGACAGTTGTCGTATATGGACGTGCTCTGCTGATCTTCTCTCTGTCCTACATAGTGACTGCTACAGTCCTTAAACTATATAGAATAGAATATAATTATTTATTGGCCAAGTGTGATTGGACACCTTATATGTTGTCAATGAGTCCTGTTTTTGCTTCTATTTTCTTCTGGGGCTGCATTTCCCAGCAGAGTCCTCCAGGGATCTGTTTTGGAGTCAGTATTATCCAACCTGTTTACCAGTAACATAGATAATGGAGTTGTTGGGTTGCTTCTCAGAGTTGTGAATGACACAAAACTGGGAGAATGACACAAAACCAAGATGACACAATGAGAAAAAAGTCTAAGCTGAGAAGTTTGTAAAACTGAGTGGAAAAAATAAAGACTTTTTTTTTTTAAAGGAAGGAATAGAATATATCACATTTAGGAAGGAAAAATGTAGAGACACACATACAATATGTGGGGTTCCTAGCTGGGAAATGCTACATTTGAGAAGAATTTGGATGTGGTCATTGACAAGGTGTTCTTATGTTCACCCCCCATAAGTTAACATGAAAACCAGCAAGGGTAGGAAGGGTAATACAGCTCTAGGTTACAATAGAACAGAGGTCTCCAAACTTGGCAACTTTAAGACTTGTGGACTTCCAGAATTCTCCAACCAGCTGGCTGGAGAATTCTGGGTGTTGAAGTCCACAATTCTTAAAGTTGCCAAGTTTGGGGACTCCTGAATTAGAAGATCCGTATTAAAGATACATGTGGTCATTATTCTTTTTTCTTTGTGCTGGTGAACCGCACCTGGAGTCCTCTGGATGATCTTGGCCACCATATTTCTAGAAGGATATTGATGGGCTTGAAAGGTTCAGAAGAGAGGGACACAAATGATGCAGTAATTTGAAGACACACCCTTATGACTTGGCTTTTTTCAATCTTAACAACTTTAAGATGTCTGGACGTCAACTCTCAGAATTGCTGGCTGAGGAATTCTGGGAGTTGAGGTCCACATTTCTTGAAGTTATCAACCTTGAGAAATCCTGTCCTATGACCTGAAGAACTGGAGATGTTTCCTCTGAGAAAAGAAGGTTGGATACCCACCTTCAGGTACCTGAAGAGAAGCCGAAGACAAGATATTCATGAATGGTCTCCCATGGCTACAGAAAGTTTACTCCAGAAAACAACCAGGATGAATTGATTCTAGATTTCACTTAAGGAGGAGATTCCTGACCATGGGAGAGTCTACCTATGGAGATTGTGGATTCTCCATCTTTGGAAGTTTTTAAGAAAAAGCTGGACAGCCAACTTTGATTAGTTAACTGGTTGCAGAAGGTTGGTTGATGGTTTTTGTCAGTGTACAAGAGTTCATGAATTGGAATAGACATGGTAACAGGTCAGCCAATGGGGAGCTCGGAGCCTGGGCATGGCTTAACTTGACTGATTTTTGTATATAAGAGTTGCTTTGTCCTGGCAATATAGCCTCGGTAATATGTAGCTTCTGTCTTTCTGTGCTTCAGTTCTGGTGGTTTTGATTGCTTCTGCTTCTTGCCCTTGTACTTGCTACCATGTAGCAAGAGCTGCATAGGTATTGTATGCATGCATCATATTTTATATTATTGTATATAAACAAGTTTCTTCTATTAATGAATCCTGTTGAATAATTTACTTGTGTGCTGGTTGGATTGCTGCAAACTCTTGACAGTCTTTGTCAGTTCCACCATGATTCTCTGAGAACAGCAAATAACTCAGAGCAGAAGGATTTTCCTCCATGGTTATTTATTACACTAAATAGCAAAACCAGTCGATCCCCTTGACTACAACAGGATTGTAGCAAAAATGAACTTCTGGAGAAAAAAAAAGCGAAATTTGTTGATTAAATGCCTTGCAAAAAACCTCCCCCTAGTCTTCTTCCAAAAAACATTCCTGAGACAACTTTAGCATAGACACTTTTTAAAAGAGCAATTCTGCCTGCAAATTTACCTGACACTTAGAGAAAAAGAGATGGGGAGGAAAGAGAAAATAAATAGGTATGCATTTTATTATTAAAGCTCGGCTGTTGCTTTTATTCAACGCTCGAGAACAATAGGAACCTCTCCAAAATACATGTTCCTGTTAGGAGATCACAGTCTGCTTCAAAATTTTATTGCATGTCTCCTTGTCTCTTTTTGCTAAAGATGTTTCTTGCTGTTTTTCTTCCATTTGTTTTCCCGCTGCCAAAATTTATATTCCGAGTCGGTTGAAAAATGACTAATGGCTCCCTGCAAATAAATAGATGGAGAAAATGTGGTGCTGGGTGCTTGGAGAGTAACTGACTCCACCATTGTAGGGAGAGGTTCTGTTTCTCTTTTTTTATTTTCACACCGCAGTTCTCCATCTATGAGAGTCTCTCTCTTATGGAGGGATGAATTTTAAAAGATCTCTCGGGGTTAATGCAATGACCTCACTCGTGCCCCGACCCCCAGATTTCATGTCAGCTCATGGATGGGCGCTTCCCTCTCCTTACCCAGTCGAAATTTCTATCGTTGTTATTTTTCTGTCCTTATGCCTCTCCTTTGAGCTGCATAATGTCAGGTGATCTATCCCTTCATTGCAGCTTCACTTTGAGATGAGAGAAATCCACTGGACAACTATCAGGTTGAGAATGAGCTTCACTTTTGATCTGCCAAGCTTCACACTCCACTGGAGATCTGTGATTGAGTCCCACCAGAATTTGGGGGAATCTGCAGTCAATATCTGGAGAACTCTCAACTAGTACGAAGCTTCTCTGATGCCCATAGATCATAGAATCCTAGGACTGGAAGGGACCTTGGAGGTCTTCTAGTCCAACCCCTGCTCAAGGCAAGAGACCTCAGACCATTGCAGACAAATGACTGGCCAGTCTCTTCTTGAAAACCTCCAGGGATGGAGCACCCATAATTTCTGGAGTCCAGCTGTTCCACTGGTTAATTGTCCTCACAATTAGGAAAGTTCTCCTTCGTCCTGGGATACTTGTCTCCTTGATCAGTTTCCATCTGTTTCTTCTTGTCCTGCCTTCAGGGCCTTTGGAGAATAGATTGACTCTCTCTTCTTTGGGGCAGCCCCTCAAATATTGGGACACTGCTATCATGTCTCTCCTGGTCCTTCTTTTCACAAAATAGACACGTCCAATTCACGCATCCATTCTTCATATGTTTTAGATTCCAGAAACCCAATTCTCTTTGTTGCTCTTCTCTGCACCCTTTCTAGAGTCTCAATGTCTTTTTTTCTGTCATGGGGACCAAAACTGGATGCAGTCTTCCAAGTGTAGTCTCACCAAGGCCTTATATACTTGTATTAACTCTTCATGGGATCTTGATTCTATCCCTCTATTAATGCAACCTAGGATTGTGTTGGGTTTTTTGGCTGCAGCAGCACACGGCTGGCTCATATTTAAATGATTGTCCCCTAGGGCTCCAAGATCCCTCTCACAGTTACTGCTATTGAGCCAGGTACCACCTATTCTGTACCTGTACAATTATTATTTTTCTTGCCTAAATGTAGAACCTTAGTTTTCTCACAATTGAATTTCATTTAGTTAGAGAACACCCAATGTTCAAATCTGTTGAGATCCATTTGTATCTTACTATCTTCTGAACTGTTGGTTATTCCTGCCAGCTTGGTGTTAACTGCAAATTTGATGAGGTGACATAATAGCAGTCTTCCAATATATTGGGGGGGGGATGCCACAAAGAAGGGGCCAACTTATTTTCTAAAGCACCAGAAAGCAGGACAAGAAACAATGGAGGAAAACTCATCAAGGAAAGAAGCAACCTGGAATTAAGGAGGGATTTTCTGGCATTGAGAACAATTAACCAGTGGAACAGCTTGCCACCATAAGTTGTGGGTGCTCCATCCTTGGAGGTTTTTAACAAGATATCATAAGACGGTCATCAGTCACATTGTCCAATGAAAGTAGCTGTGAGATTGCTTGGTCACCCCTCTTCTCCTTTACTTGCCACCTCTTGGAATGACCTTGGTTCCCACAAGAAAAGTTTTTGCTTTGACTGGTAGCTGATCCATCTACTTCCCTGCTCCCTTTCCCCTTACAATGTTTGTGGCAACTATGAGGCAGAAGAAAAATGGGTTCAGCCAGATTCACTTCAGGGTTGACATCCAGCTCTGTTCTCATCAAAGGATGTGAAGTGCATTTCAAAGCACATCATGCTTCTTCCCCTTCACTGACTTCCATGGTGTGTGCACCCAGAGGTGGGGACCTGCGGCACAGACAGTGGCCCTGATGGAGATGGAGACCTGGAATCAACAGGCAAAGGACCTGGGTGGACAGCATGGTTTCAAAACAGCCAGGTACACAAGGCTTGGCTAAGACTTTTTCAGGAAGATTCTTCGTGTTTTCTTCTTCTCCTGTTTTGCAGTGGCCTCACAACTGCCACAATTTCAGCCCAGCCGGGATCTCTCAAAGGTTTGGCATGCAAGAAAAGCAGCCAAACCTGTTTTCATTTCTCTTCTTCTTCTTCTTCTTCTTTTTTTCCTCTGAAACCAATCCCCTGCTGAGATATCGCTGGGTCTTCAGAAGCCGAGAAGAGAAAGGAAGAAAGTCAGGGAAGAAAATTCACACTGTCTCCTGACCCTTCCCCCCTCCCACCAGGAGCAGAATGGCAGGGGAGGGGAAATGAGTACACGGAAAGCGTTTTGTTCATGGAGACAAGACTGTAAATCAGGAGCGATTGGCATCCCCAACACTTCAACGACTTCTCTGGACTCCTCTGAAAAGAGCTTTCAGCGGCTTCCTGCCCTTCAGCAGAGGGACTCTTCTGCAAACATAGAATGATAGGTTTGGAAGGGACCTTGGAGGTCTTCTATTCCAACCCTCTGCCCATGTGAGACACCCGATATCATTTCAGACAATTGGCTCTCCAATTTTTTCTTCAAAGCATCCCAGTGACGCCACACCCACAACTTCTGGAGGCAAGCTGCTCCATTGATTAATTAACAGAATAAGAAAGTGGGAAGGGACCGAGAGATCTTCCCCTGGCTCCAATGGGAGAACCTATACCAATGTGGACAAATGGTGGTCCGATCTCTTCTTGAAAACCTCCAGTGATGGAGCTCCTACAACAACAGAAGGCAAGCGATTCCACTGGTTAATTGTTCTCCCTGTCAGAAAATCCCTCCTTAGTTCCAGGTTGCTTCTCTCCTTGACTGGTTTTCATCCGTGGTTTCTTGTCCTTCTCTCGGGGGCTTTGGAGAATAGCTTGACTCCCTCTTCTTTGGGGCAGCCCCTCAAATATGACAAGGCCTCTACCACCCCTGGTCCTTTTCACTAGAGTAGACATACTCAATTCCTGCAACCGTTCTTTGTATGGGTTATCTTCCAGTCCCTTAATCCTCTTCTCTGCCCATCTTTCCACAGTCTCAGCCTCTCTTTCTATCATGGCAACCCAATTTGGATGCATTTCTCCTTCTTCCCCTCTTTCCCATTCCCCTCATTCTTCGTAGAAAAATAGCAGGGGAGACTCAGGAGAGAAAGAAGCTCAGAACAAGTAACCACGCTGTGTCCTAATAATATAACTTTTGTTTATGCTCCAGAAGTAAATCCCAATCCCAAATCACAGCAAGGCAATTCTAGGGCAGGACCATGAAGGGTCATTTTGAACAAAAATTGCTTTTGAATACTTTTCTTTTTCCAATGGAAGGGGGTCTCTCCGGGACGGACAAGCAGAATGAAAGATACATGCGTGCTTTTATCTTTATTGTGTTGCAATCCCTTCTTCATTTTGCAGCTGTACTTTAATTATATCCTGAAATAAGTCTTAATGAGGCCAAACCTCACCAGGGTGATTTACTGGCCAGGCAATGAGATGGGGAGGGGGAATTATTGTTCCAATATTTGAGGGGCTGCCCCAAAGAAGAGGAAGGGGTCAAGCTATTCTCCAAAACACCTGAAGGGCAGGAGAAGAAGCAACAGGTGGAAACTAATCAAGGAGAGAAGCGACTTAGAACTAAGGAGGAATTTCCTGACAGGGAGAAGAATTAACCAGTGGAACAACCTGCCACCAGAAGTTGTGAATGCTCCAACACTGGAAGTTTTTGAACAAGATATTGGAGGAAAGTTTGTCTGAAATGGTATAGGGTCTCCTGTCTGAGCAGGGGGTTGGACTAGAAGACCTCCAAGGTCCCTCCCAACTCTGTTCCTCTTTTGATTAATCAGTGGAACCACTTGCCACCAAAAGTTGTTGTTGCTCTAACTGTAGAAGTTTTCAAGACAACCATTTTCTGGAATGGTGTTTTCTATTTCAGCAAGGGGTTGGACTAGAAGACCTCCAAGATCCCTCCCAACTCTGTTCTTCTCTTATAACCAAAAACAGAGAGGTATGAAATAGAGCAGAAAACCTGGTCACCTTCCAACTACAAAGTGAGGATTCTATTTTTTAAAAAGTGAAATGTGAAGGCAATTAACTTAAAGTAACTATTTGTCTGAAATAGTGTAGGGTTTGCTTCTTGAGTAGAAGGTTAGACTAGAAGACCTCCAAGGTCCCTTCCAACTCTGTTATTCTGTTACTCTGGTAATTAATGATTGGAATGACTCTCCTCAGAAGTTGTGGATCTTCCATCACTGGAGGTTTTTAAGAAGAGACGGGACCACCATTTGTTCTGAATGGTCTAGGATCTCCGGCTTGAGCAAGGCGGTTGGACTAGAAGACCTCCAAGGTTCCTTGGGCATTTGTGAGAAATGGTGAAGGGTCTCCTGCTTGGGCAGGGGGTTGGACTAAATGACCTACAAGGTCCCTTCCAACTCTGTTACTCTCTTACACACAAAAACAGAGAGGTATGCAACAGAAGCAGAAAACCTGGTCATCTTCCAACTAGAAAGTAAGGATTTTTTTTTTTTTTAAATGAAAGCAAGGAATTTTTTTTTAAGGCAATTCACTTAAAAATTCAAAGCAATTATTTGTCTGAAATGGTGCGGTCTTTCCTGCTTGAACAGAAGGTTGGACTAGATGACTTCCAAGATCCCTTCCAACTCTGCTGTTCTGATATTCAGTCTTTCTTGCACGCCTTCTGAAGGAAGCAGAAAAAAACAGGAAATCCCTTTCATGAGGGGAAAAACGTTCAGAAAAATGAAAGATTTTGGCTCTCGTTCTTCCTCAGGTAATATCGGTCTGCAAAAATTGGAAGTTCTCCAAGCAGCTCGGAGGTTGATAACTGCTCTCCATGTTCCTTTTGTTTTTTTTCCTTGCCAGATGAAAGGAAATTTTCTCTCTGAAGCGATTTGGAAGAACATTTGATCCATTCAGCAGGTTCTTTTTTTTGTGTGCTGACCTTTCCCTCATTCAAAATGAAGTGGGTTTTTTTTTATAAAAACAACTTGAATTGAGGTTGCCATCCAAAAGGATATTTCTAGCTAAAAGCAGGACAGAGTTTCTTGTCAGGATGAAAGCGCTGCAATCTCTATTGTCCACTCCAGGAACAGGAGGCTTACATTTCTTCTTGGCACAAGCATTTGGTTTTATAAATAGACCCAGAACTGGAGGTTAGGGATTTAGGCTGCCAGAGAGGAGAAGGGGGAGCCGGAGAGAGATAAACCACTTGACCCTCTTCAGAGGAAGGTAGGATAAGGCCTGGATAAGAGAAGGGGATTCTATCACTACTCTTCTCCTCCTTCCTAGGTCTGGAAGGGGCCCTGGAGGTCTTCTAGTCCAAGACTGGCAAAGCTGAACCTCTAAGCATAATCTTTGAAAAATCTTTCAGGATCAGCTCCTTGCCAAAACGATGGTCACAAGCCACGGTCATCCCCGTCTTCAAAAAGGGAGACCCCAGCCTAGTTGAAAATTACAGACCAATCTCTTCATGCTGCGTCACCTGTAAAGTCATGGTATCAATTATTAACCTATCCATCATCCTCTACTTAGAGACAAACAACTTACTCTCTAATAAACAATTTGGTTTCAGGAAAAAACTATCCTGTAATCTGCAACTCTTGCACTGCAAAAACATATGGACGACACAACTCGATCAGGGCAAAGCAATAAACGCAATCTACATAGACTTCTGTGAAGCCTTTGATTCAGTGGTACACGACAAACAACTACTAAAACTAAAATCTTATGGTATCTCTGGACAGCTGTATAACTGGATAGAAGCATTCCTGTCAAACAGACAACAAATCGTCAAAATTGGGAGCATCCTATCAAATTCTGTATCTGTCAATCGTGGTGTCCCCCAAGGCAGTGTTTTAGTAACAACTCTCTTCATGCTCTACATAAATGACCCCTGTGATCATATCAAGAGCAACTGCATTCTCTTCGCTGATGATGTAAAGCTATTCAACACCACAGACAGTACTGCTACCCTTCAAAAAGACCTATGTATCAGTATGGTCAAACAAATGGCAACTTCAAATCTCAACAAATAAATGCTCTGTCTTACATATTGGCAAAAAAAATATATCAGAAAATAAAATATAAGCTGAATAGTCAAGACCTTGTTGATGATCCAAACTCTGTCAAGGATCTTGGAGTACTCATCTCAAATGATCTAAGTGCTAGAGCCCACTGTAACTACATAGCCAAAAAGGCGTTAAGAGTTGTTAACCTAATCCTACAAAGCTTTTTCTCTGATAATATTACTCTAATAACTAGAGCATACAAAACATTTGCTAGACCAATACTCGAATACAGCTCATCAGTCTGGAACTCACAGTACGTATCTGATATTAGCACAGTTGAGAAAGTCCAGAAATATTTCACAAGAAGAGTTCTGCACTCCTCTACTCGTTGCAGAAGACCTTATACCACCAGACTCGAAATTCTAGACCTAGAAAACCTAGAACTACGCCGCCTTCAGTCTGATCTAAGTATAGTACATAAAATTATATATTGCAATGTCCTACCTGTCAATGAATACTTCAGCTTCAACCATAACAACACAAGAGCAAACAATAGATACAAACTGAAGGTTAATTGCACCAAACTTGATTGCAGGAAATACGACTTCAGCCACAGAGTGGTCAATGTCTGGAATCCTCTACCTGACTCCGTGGTTTCTTCCCCAAACCCCAAAAACTTTAACCTTAGACTGTCTACTATTGACCTCACCCCTTTCCTAAGAGGTCTGTAGGGGGCGTGCATAAATGCACTAATGTGCCTACCATCCTTGTCCTATTGTTTCTTTTATTTTTTTATATGTATCCATGTATTCATAACTATGTTTATACTTATACCTATTATTTGTAATCAATCGACAAACCAAATAAAATAAATAAAAAAAATAAAAAAAACCCTGCCCAAGGCAGGAATCCCTAGACCATCTTGGACAAATGGTTGTCCAACATTTTTAAAAAAAACTAAAAATGGATAGATGATAGATAGATAATGATGAAGATAGAGATAGATAGATAGATAGATAGAAAGAAATAGAGATAGCTAGATAGATGATAGGTATAGAGATGATCGATGATAGATAGATCGATAGATCGATAGATCGATAGATCGATAGATCGATAGATCGATAGATAGATAGATAGATAGATAGATAGATAGATAGTGATGAAGATAGAGATATAGATAGATAGATAGATATGATAAAGAGATAGATGATAGGTAGAAAGAGAGATAGATTAGCTAGATATATGATAGGTATAGAGATGATAGATAGATAGATAGATAGATAGATAGATAGATAGATAGATAATGATGAAGAAGACAGAGATAGAGATATGATAGAGAGAAGATAGATAGATGATAGAGAGAGATGATAGATGATGATAGATATGATAGAGGGATATAGTTGATAATAGAGATAGATTAGTAGATGATATAGCTTATAGATATAAAGATAAATAGATGGATGGATGGATGGATGGATGGATAGATAGATAGATAGATAGATAGATAGATAGATAGATAGATAGATAGATAGATAGATAGACAGATAGACAGACAGATAGAAAGTTAGAAAGATAGAGATAGAAATAGATAAATGGACAGAGAGCTAAAGTAAGTAGAGAGATAAGGATAGACAGACAGAAAGGTAGATGATAGAAAGATAGATAAATAGATGTAGAGATAGATAAATAGATAGATAGATAGATAGATAGATAGATAGATAGATAGATAGATAGATAGACAGATAGATACAGATAGATAGATATAAATATGTGAAACTTCTTTCAGAAATGGTGTAGGGTCTCCCGCTTGGGCGGGGGGTTGGACTGACTAAAAGGTCCCTTCCAACTCTGATTAACTGTTAAATCTGTTAGATTAGATAGTCAATTAGTTAGTTAGTTAGTTAGTTAGTTAGATAGATAGATAGATAGATAGATAGATAGATAGATAGATAGATAGATAGATAGATAGATAGAGATAGAACATGGACTCCTATGGCTGGAAGGGACCTTGGAGGTCTTCTACTCCAACCACTGGTCAAGGCAGGAGTCTTCCTACCATCTTGGGCAAATAGCCGACCACTCCCTTCTAGAAAATCTCCAGTGATGGAGCACCCACAAATTCTGGAGGCAAGGTGTTCCACTGGTTCAGTGTTCTCACTGTCAGGAATTTCCTGCTTATTTCCAGGTTGCTTCTGTCTTTGTTCAGGTTGCTCCTTGTCCTGCCTTTAGGGCTTTGGAGAATAAAACAAGGCCATTTTGATGCGTCAGCCCTAATTAAAAAACAAAACAAAAAACACCACAGACCTCCTATCTCCAACCATGCATTCAAACCCCCTCGATGCACCTAAAAAGGAGGCAGGCCTTGGATTCCATGATTGCATCTGCCATTTTTGACTTTTTTTTTGAACCCCTCTGGATCTCTGGACCTTCCTCTGATCTCCTTGAGAAAAATGATGAAGACAGACAGCCCTTTTAGAGCATTGTTCCAGCAGGAGCATCTTAAAATGCTAGTGGTCGCAATCATTTTTATTAACCTTTTCTAGGGTTTCGTCTATTCTAAAAGGCTCCCACTGAGGTCGGAATCACATATTTCCAATGCAAATGAAAGCACAGACCCAAATTTTAAGCCAGCGGGTCCTTGATGGAGCAGCGCCCCAAAGCTCCCAGGAATTCATCTTTCCTCTTTTAGGTTAGCAAAAAGGCAACGCATGAGAATTGATTTCCCTGCCTGGGTCTCTTGTCATTGCTGAGAAAGTCCGTTTCTTGTGCTCAGAAATGGCGCTTCAATCACAGTTCTAACATGCAGGATAAGGTTGTATCTCCGGGCATTCAGCCCAGGTGACTCTTTTGAACCACAAGAAGAAGCTTAGCTGATAGATAAATAAATAGATGATAGATAGATAGATAGATAGATAGATAGATAGATAGATAGATAGATAGATAGATAGATAATGTTAATGTTAATGAAGATAGAGATAGAGATAGAGAGAAGATAGATAGATGATAGAGATGATAGATGATGATAGATATGATAGAGACATACAGTTGATAATAGAGATAGATTAGATAGAGATTATAGATATAAAGATAAAAAGATAGATAGACAGACAGACAGACAGTGATAGAAATAGATAAATGGACAGAGAGCTAAAGTAAGTAGAGAGATAAGGATAGACAGACAGAAAGGTAGATGATAGAAAGATAGATAAATAGATGTAGAGATAGATAGATAGATCGATAGATAGATAGATGATAGATAGATAGAAAGACTGATAGATATAGATAGATAGATATAAATATGTGAAACTTCTTTCAGAAATGGTGTAGGGTCTCCTGCTTGGGCGGGAGGTTGGACTAGATGACCTACAAGGTCCCTTCCAACTCTGATTAACTGTTAAATCTGTTAAATCTGTTAGATGATATGGATAGATAGATAGATAGATAGATAGATAGATAGATAGATAGATAGATATAGAGATAGATAAATGGACAGAGAGCTAAAGTAAGTAGAGAGATAAGGATAGACAGACAGAAAGGTAGATGATAGATAGATAAATAGATGTAGAGATAGATAGATAGATAGATGGATAGATAGATAGATAGATATTAGATAGATAGATGATAGAGATAAGATGATAGATCAGTTGTGGCTAAACTTTTTGGGCTCCTGTGCCAAAAATTATGTGTGTACTCATGCTCGTATGCCAGCATCTAGAAGGCTATGCCCCCTGTGCATGTGTGCGCAATTCTCCTCCCCTTCACAGCTGATTTTCGGCCTGTTTGAGGCCATTTTTGGCCTCCCAGAGGCTTCAGGAAGGCCTCTGCAGGTTTTGCAGGCCGAAAAATGTGTCCGTTTAATCACTTCCAGTATTTCCGGAAATACAGCAAGTGATGAAACAGGCCTATTTTATGTCCTGCAAAGCCTGCAGAGGCCTTCCTCAAGCCTCTGGGAGGCCCAAAATGGCCTCAAGCAGGCCGAAAATCAGCTGTGAGGTGTGCACATGCACAGTGAGGTAAGTTTGCCTGCAGCTCATTACTAGCACAAATGGCTCTGCTTGCCACCTGTGGCACAGGTATCATAGGTTCATCATCACGGTGATAGACGATAGATAAAATGATAATAGATAGATAGATAGATAGATAGATAGATAGATAGATAGATAGATAGAGATGTGGATCAAAGAAATATTATTTTGAATTCTTTTAAATAATTTATATTATGTATAACATGGGGGGCGGGGTTGGATTGGATGACCAAGAGAGTTCCTTCTTTGCTAAAATGCTTGCTCACAACAGTTATGTTTAAACACTTGTTTAAGCTGAAAACCATGTCACCACAAATATTTCCTACCTGGCTGCTTGCTGTAAGGTTTCCTGTTTCGATAGAATACTTTTACCACAAGTTCAAAAGGACATTCACGATAAATTGTATTGAAAAAGGAAGTGCCTTGCCTCTTCTGACTCCAATTCACCAGAGAGGGATTCAGAATGGCCCACTTTTGCAAAAGTATAATAAAATTCTTGTTTGTTGACTTTATCTCATTGTCCCAAAAATTTGTTAAGAATTTGGGGTCACCTAAATCTGATAGATAGATAGATAGATAGATAGATAGATAGATAGATAGATAGATAGATAGAGAGAGAGAGATAGGTAGGTTGGTAGGTAGGTAGGTAGGTAGGTAGATAGATAGATATTGCTTTCAAAATGGTTTTGTTCTTATATTACAGGTAGCCTTCAACCTAGAACAGTTTGTTTAATGACAATTCAAAGTTACAATGGCACTGAAGAAAGTGATTATGACCATTTTTCACACTAACAGGATCCCTCTGGGGATAGGATCAAAATTTGGACATTTATTTATGATGGCTGCAGTGTCCTGGGTCATGTGATCCCCTTTTGTGAATGGAGGGGGAAGAGGAGGAGGAGGAAGATTGTGGGGGCCTTGGTAGTCTCTGAGCTTGGTTACTTTTTGCAGACATTTCATGACCCAACTACATTGCTAGCATGAAAATACTTGGGTCATGAAATGTCTGCAAGAAAAGATTGAGCTCAGTCACCATCAAGGAGCCCACAGACTCCTCCTCTTCCTCCTCCAACCACATTCCCTTTTTTTATTGATGATGTCACCTAGTCCAGGGGTCGCCAACCTTTTGGACCTCAGGGACCACCAAACTCATAATTTTAAATCCCAAGGACCAGAGATTCTGGGAAAATCCCCCAAAAAGTTTGCAGGAAAATCCTCCACCCCGTTTTCCTACTGATCGATTGTTCTTTATTTGGGATTGCAGGGTACTGTTTCCAGTTCCGTTCTTGGAGTTGGGGGGGAGAGAGACTTTTGGCTTCATGCAAGGAAAAAAGCAGAAGCAGCAGAAGTCTTTCTTTCTCTCCCCCAAACTCCGCCAGAAATGAGTCTTTGCAGCCTCTTGGAGCAAGGAGGCCTTGCAGGGTCCCAAAGACTCATTTCTGGCAGAGTTTGGGGGAGAGAAAGAAAGACTTTGGCTGCTTTCCTTGCCTGCAGCCAAAAGAAGAAGAAGAAAGAAGCGGAACGAAGCAGCCCCGTGGCCAGGCCAGGCACGTGGGGCGAGTGGGGGCAAGTTCCCCCCCTCCCCCCTTTCCCCCCTTCCCTCACTCCCTCGTGTTGTTCGCAATGCAAGCGACGCAAGCCTTGTGTTCCCACGGGCCATGTGGGTGGCGCAGCTCTGTGTTCCCACACAGCCTGGATGAGTGAATTAGTTTTCTTTATTGTCCTTGCACCTTGTACAACAAAAATTAAAACCCCATCTTTGGTGGACATCATGACCATGAAAATAAACACAAACACACCTCCTTCACATTCCACATCGATTGCTTTGGAGGATGCTTTGGGGGTGATATTTCTCTGCAGACCACCAAAATTTTCTCGCAGACCACCAGTGGTCCCCAGCACACTGGTTGGTGACCACTGACCTAGTTGGGTCATGAAGTGTCTGCAAGAAAGCAATCAAGCTCAGAGAGTTTGTGGGTCTTTTATTGCTTCACAGGACAGTTTTACATCTCATTCCCTGTTCTGTCTTTTCCCAACAAAAGAGAGTGAGTCATGTGTAGATTCTGCTGCCTCTTGCTTTACTCAACCTTCCAACCAGCTCCCTCTTGGGACTCTGCCCGAGGGATGAAATATGCTGGCAGTTGAAGGTAACAGAGTTAAGGGCACAAGATCACAGATCAGCAGGCATGCTTAATCAGCAAAGAACCTTAACTTCACCGTTGACTTTGCTCAATGAACTTGGAGGTGGTGCACCCCATTAGCCACAAATTAAGCCAAGTATTTATCTAGTAGTAGAAGTGCTAAGGAGTATGTGGAGAGCCAGAACCTTCTCAAGGGCTCCCATGGCAGGAATGGATTTAGGAGTGTGAGGAGCAACTCAAAGTAGGCTATTCTGGGTGCTGGGGGGGGTGTAGAGAAAAGGAGCAATCACCTAGAACTAAACCTTTTCCTATAAATATGCAAACTCAATGGGCTGATGAATGGAACTCATCTGTTCAAGCTCTGAAACCATTTTGTTGCTACAGGTCAGGCTATTTTTAATAAGGCACCAATCTTGACTATCTTAACTCTATCTAACAAAATGAAAATCAATGCTGAGAAAAGTAAAGTCCTACACTCAGGCAAGCAAAACCAAAACTACACATATAGACTGGGTGCAACTGGGCTTGATAGCAGGAACTGGGAGAGGAATCTTGGAGTCTTAGTGGACAACCAGCTAAATAGGAGCCAGCCGTGTGCAGCAGCAACCAAAAAAGCTAATGCAATCTTCAGTTTCATTAACAGAGGGATACAATCGAGATCAAAGGAGGTATTAATACCACTCTATAAAGCCTTAGTAAGACCACACCTAGAGTACTTCATCCAGTTTTGGTCACCACATTATAAAAAAGATGTTGAGACTCTAGAAAAAGTGCAGAGAAGAGCAACCAGGAGGATTAAGGGACTGGAGGCTAAAACATACAACGAACGGTTGCAGGAACTGGGCTTGGCTAGTCTAGTGAAGAGAAAGACCAGGGGAGACATGATAGAGGTCTTCCAATATTTGAGGGACTGCCCCAGAGAGGAGGAAGGGGGTGAAACTATTTTCCAAAGCACATGAAGGCCAGACATGGAGTAATGGATGGAAACTGAACAAGGTGACATTCAACCTGGAAATAAGGGGAAACTTTCAGACAGTGAGAACAATCAACCCATATGGAACAGAAGTTGCCTTTAGAAATTGTGGGAATTTCATCACTGGAGGCTTTCAAGAAGAGACTGGACTGCCACCTGTCAGAAATGGTGTAGGGTCTCCTGCTTGGATGGAGGGGTGGGTGGACTAGATGACCTACAAGATACCTTCCAACTCTGTTAATCTGACTTTCCAAGGTGTGCATTCATTCCCATGTACTATTTTGATTTATCTGTCAAATTTGGTTCATTTCGATTCTCCCAATCCATGGCATTTGATGCTTAGAAAACATCTCATCATAAAAGGAGTATTTTTTTAGGCACCTACAAATATTGGCTAATTAAACCTGGTTAATTTACACATTTCAGGCCTGTGTAGTTAAAACCATGTGCTAATTGAGACCTCCTAATGAGATCAGGAAAAAAATTGGTTTAGTCAGTTATTAAATAAATGCGACATTGCTGATTTATCTTTGGGAGTAAAGGCCCTTTGAGCAGGTAGCCCTGATTTGCAGAAAGCTCAAATGGGAAATGCTATGGAACCCCCAAATGGTAGAAGGTTCAAAGGGACCTCAGATGTCATCTAATCCAACATCTGCTCAAGGGAGCATTTTGGACAGACTTCCATCTGTGGGAATAATAAACTTTGGCTTTGGGCTCAAGTAATGATTAATCTAATGCTTTATACATACATGTCTGCCTAAAGGTCACTGAGATAATGCAAGGAAATTAAAAGCAAACACCAGAAACAATTAAGCAGCTCAGACTACTGCAAACAAATCTGTACTATTTCTAATTATTGTAATCCACAATGTAACTTGTAATCCACAATTTAATTTTGCTTACTATGTACTAAAATCTCAATAAAAGGAAGCACTGGAATTTATTCTGGGCTCCCATCCCGAGTACACACGCTTGCGTCTCATTCTTTCCATGGGAGACCACCACATCCATCCAGCTGTTGAGAAGAAGAGGTCTTACCTGGAAGTTAGATCTACTTTTTGGTAAAAAGAACTAAAGAGAGATCCAATGCAAAGAAGAAGGGATCAGACTGTTCTATAAAGCATCTGAAGGAAGGAGAAGAAGCAACAGATGGAAAGGAATCAAGGAGAGAAGCAACTTAGAACTCAGGAGACATTTCCTGTCAGGGAGAACAATTCATCAGTGGAACAATTTGCCTGCAGAAATTTTGGGCGCTTCAATCTTGGAGGTTTTTAAGAAGAGACTGGACAACCATTTGTCTGAAATGGGGTAGACTTTCCTGCTTAAGCAGGAAGTTGGATTAGATGACCTCCAAGGTCCCTTCCAACTCTGTTATTCCGTTAACCTAGAAGTAGGGAGGAATTTCCTGACAGTGACAGCAATTAATTGGTGGGACAGCTGCCCTCCAGAGGTTGCAGGTGCTCCATCCCTGGAGGTTTTTAAGAAAAGATTGGACACCCATTGGTCAAGGATGTATTCCTGCCTTGAGCTGGGGGTTGGACTAGAAGACCTCCAAGTTCCCTTCCAATCCTATGATTCTACGATTCTATGATTTGGGTAGAAGACAAACCCACCACTTTATGACATGATACAACCAGAACTTTCCAGATCGTGAAATTCTTCCCAATATCCAACTTGAGCCTATTTCCAGCTGTTTCTGCTCCTGCCCTCTGGGGGCCCAAGAGAAAGTCCACTCCCCTCTCCTTTGACAAGGATCTGACATCTCCCCCAAGTCTTTGCTTCCGCAGGCTAAACAGGCCCGCATTATCTACCGTGCCTCAAAGGACCTTCTCTCTATCTTGTTACCCTTTCTCTGAACTTACTCCATTTTGTCAACGTCCTTCTCAGACTGGAGAGACGCCAAGTGGGGCTTGACTAAGGCAAGAACAGTTGCTTCCTGCAATTTGGACACTCTAATGTCCCCCAGGAGAGGCATTACGGTTCAGCGACTCCATCAAGTTGCTGGCTGGTGTTCAGGTTGTGGTCACCAAGGACCTTCACATCTCCCCATCCCACGTTCCAAGGACCTTCACATCTCCCCATCCCACGTTTGACTGCCAAGTTGAGGTCTCTCCATCCTAGCCTTGGCCCTTCTGCTTTCCCACCAAAAGGCAGGGCTGTGTCTTTCCCTCGGTTGGCTTGCCTCTTCTTCATTTTCTCCCACTGACCAGGTTCTCTAGAAGTTTTGGAATCTTCTCTTTTACCTAAAGGGTAAAATACCCCTCACAGTGGTGGTGGGACACAACTGGTTCACACTGGTTCCTGAGAACTGGTTGTTAACTTTCTGAGCAGTTTGGTGAACTGGTCGTTGGAAGAAATCATTAGGGCAGAGAACTGGCTGTTCAATTATTTGAATCCCACCACTATCAATGAGTGGAACGGCTTTTCTCCAGAAGTTGTAGGTGCTCCATCCCTGGAGGTTTTTAAGAAAGGACTGGATAGCCATTTGTTGTGGAATGGTATAGGGCAAGGGTCTTCAAACTTGGCAAGTTTAAGACTTGTGGATTTTAACTCCCAGAATTCCTGAACTAACATGACTGGAAGAGGAATTCTGGGAGTTGAAGTCCACAAGTCTTAAAGCTGCCAAGTTTGAAGACCCTTGATCTGTCACCTATCACCTGTCTATCATCTCTCTCTTTCCCTCTCCCCATACTTACCTACCTATTTACATCTATCTATCTATCTATCTATCTATCTATCTATCTATCTATCTATCTATCTATATCTATCTATCACAAGGGCCTTCAAACTTGGCAAGTTTAATACTTGTGGATTTCAACTCCCAGAATTCCTGAGCTAACATGACTGGAAGAGGAATTCTGGGAGTTGAAGTCCACAAGTCTTAAAGCTGCCAAGTTTGAAGACCCTTGATCTGTCACCTGTCACCTGTCTATCATCTCTCTCTTTCCCTCTCCCCATACTTACCTACCTATTTACATCTATCTATCTATCTATCTATCTATCTATCTATCTATCTATCTATCTATCTATCTATCACAAGGGCCTTCAAACTTGGCAAGTTTAAGACTTGTGGATTTCAACTCCCAGAATTCCTGAGCTAACATGACTGGAAGAGGAATTCTGGGAGTTGAAGTCCACAAGTCTTAAAGCTGCCAAGTTTGAAGACCCCTAGTATAGGGCCTCCTGCTTGAGGAGGGGGTTGCACCAGAAGACCTCTTCCAGCTTTGTTACTCTGAGTATTCTCTGAGAACTCCCAGGGTGTGTTTCATTCAGGAACATATAGCAGGGGATCTCTGTAGCTCAGGGTTGAATGGTGGGTTCCTTGGTGCTTTCTGAGCTTCGTGGTTTTCTTGCACAGTATCCATATAAGGATGTGGGTGGGTGGGCAAAACTTGCATCAAAATAGTTTGTCTTCCATCCCTGCCAATTTTGACTCCTTCCATGGATGTTGCTGTTTCCATCATCCACTCGAGGTGGGGTTAAAGGTGTGATGTATCATTGAGAAATCTCCTCGCCTCTTTGGTACCTTGTTCAGGGTTCTTGCAGTTTTAAATGACCGTGTGGTGGCCACGGATTAGCACCCAGGAATCCCCTCTTGGGTAATTGCAGGAAATGCATCTTGTCTAGTGAAAAGAAGGATTAGGGGTGACATGATAGCAGTCTTCCAATATCTAAGAGGTTGCCCAAAAGAAGAGGAAGGGGTCAAGCTATTCTCCCAAGCTCTTGAAGGAAGAAGAAGAAGCAACAGATGGAAACTCATCAAGGAGAGAAACAACCTGGAACTAAGGAAGAATTTCCTAACAGGGAGGACAATCAACCAGTGGAACTGCTTGTGTCCAGAAGTTGTAGGTTGACCATCCCTGGAGGTTTTTAAGAAGAGATTGGATAACCATTTGTCTGAAATGGTATAGGATTTCCTGCCTGAGCAGGGGGTTGGACTAGAAGACCTCCAAGGTCCCTTCCAACTTCAAAATATTCTTTGGAGCCTGGTCTAAAAATGGTTTGTTTGCAAATAAGGGGAGATAAGATACCTCAAATGCTAAGAACATGAAGGTCAGCATGGGACAACCCCTAGGTCTTGCTTTTCACTTGAATCAGGGTTTCTAACCCACCTGGACCTCCTGTCCTCCAAAGGAAAATTCTGAAGAAGTCATGTTCTTCTCAAGTTCCTTTAGCCACTAACTGTCCGCATTAAAAAAAAACAAAACCCAAAACCCCTAATGTTGTCCAGCTGAGAACAATTTCCCACATGTGCATACGGGAATGTCGAAGCCATAAATCACAATGGGCCCATTAATGTAACAAATTTGTTCTTATCAAAGCCAGCCATAAACCCCTTGGCCGAGTGAGCAGCTGCATGTGGCTCAGCCTTGGCAGAAACAACTGAAGGCAAGGAAAGGAGAAGATTTGGGAAGATGCAAAAAACTTACTCCCTGAGCAGGAGATGGTCTCAGAAGTTTCCCCAGAAATGGAAAGCAGATTTGCTGGAGACAGACAGACAGAGGGACAGACGAAACAGAGAGAGAAAGAGAGAGAAAGACAGAGGGAAGAGAGAGAGAAGAGAAAGAGAGGGGGGAGAGAAAGAGAGAGAAAGACGGGGGAGAGAGAGAGACAGACAGACAGATGATGGGGGGGAGAGAGGAGAGACAGAGAAAGAAAGGGGGAAAGAGAGAGAGAAAGAGAGAGAAAGACACGGGGGGAGACACACACACACACACAGAGACAGACAGATAGATGAAACAGAGAGAGAAAATGAGAGAAAGACAGAGGGAAGAGAGAGAGAAGAGAAAGAGGGAGGAGAGAAAGAGAGAGAAAAATGGGAGAGAGAGAGAGAGAGAGACAGACAGACAGATAGATGAAACAGAGAGAGAAAATGAGAGAAAGACAGAGGGAAGAGAGAGAAGAGAAAGAGGGAGGAGAGAAAGAGAAAGAAAAATGGGAGAGAGAGAGAGAGAGAGAGAGAGAGAAGGAAGGAAGGAGGGAGAGAAATACATCTATAACTCCCTGGACTTTTCAATGAGTAATGAAGGACAACTGTGTTTTATGCATATCCTGAAATGTTGAGGAATCTTCAGGATTTCTTTCATTCTTGGAAAAAAGCTTGATCCCTCTTCTTGGCTGACTCCGTTTCCCCTGAGGCCTGAAGGAAGGGGTTGCATGCCTAATGGTGCATTGTTCCTGTTTTGATGGAGGTGCACAAGCTGCAGAGCCCAGGGAACTGAGAAACAGTGGATTTAAAGTCCACCGCAGGGGTAGCAGACCTGTCCTTTGTAGATCAACTCCAGAATTCCCCAGGCAGCCATGAGCAAGTGGCCAAGCACCCTTTAGGATATGAGAGGAAGACTCTTGGGTTGAATGGCACCTGTGGCTGCAGGATGGAAAGCTCTGGTCTTCTGTCTGGGGAGGCAGCAGGAAGAGGAAGGTTGCACCAAACTCCTTGGCTGTCCTCAGAAGTGGAGCATCCCACCTCTGGAGGCGAAGAGGGGGTGGTGAAGGACTGTGGGGTCCTTGGTGCTCTCTGAGCTTGCTTGTTTTCTTGAAGACATTTCATTGCCCACCTAGGTAAAATCATCAGGAGGCGGAGGAGGAAGAGGAGGAGGAGGAGAAGAGGGGGAGGAGAATTATGGGCTCTCCGAACATGGTTTTTTTCTTGGGGTATTGGGGGGGGAGAGGAGGAGGAAGAAGAAGAAGGAGGAGAAGAGGAAGAGGAAGAGAAGAGGAGGAGAGGAAGAGGAGGAGGGAGGTAGAGGAGGAGGAGGAGGAGGAGAGAAGAAGGAGGAGAGGAGGAAGAAGAAGAGGAAGAGGAAGAGGAAGAGAAGAAGAAGAAGAGAAGAAGAAGAAGAAGAAGAAGAAGAAGAAGAAGAGGTGAAGGAGGAGGAGGAAGAAGAGAAGAGAGAGAAGAAGAAGAGAAGAAGAAGAAGAAGAAGAAGAATGAAGGAGAAGGAGAAGAGAAGGAGAAGGAGAAGGAGAAGGAGAAGGAGAAGGAGAGGAGAAGGAGAGGAGAGGAGAGGGAGAGGGAGAGGGAGAGGGAGAGGAGAGGAAGAGGAAGAAGAAGAAGAAGAAGAAGAAGAAGAAGAAGAAGAAGAAGAAGAAGAAGAAGAAGAAGAAGAAGAAGAAGAAGAAGAAGAAAGGAGGAGGAAAGAAAGAAGAAGAAGAAGAAGAGGAGGAGGAGGAGGAGGAGGAGGAGGAGGAGGAGGAGGAGGAAGAAGAAGAAGAAGAAGAAGAAGAAGAAGAAGAAGAAGAAGAAGAAGAAGAGAAAGGAGGAGGAGGAGGAGGAGGAGGAGGAGGAGGAAGAAGAAGAAGAAGAAGAAAGGAGGAGGAAGAAGAAGAAGAAGAAGAAGGGTGAAGGAGGAGGAGGAAGAAGAAGAAGAGAGAAGAAGAAGAAGAAGAAGAAGAAGAAGAAGAAGAAGAAGAAGAAGAAGAAGAAGAAGAAGAAGAAGAAGAAGAAGAAGAAGAAGAAGAAGAAGAAGAAGAAGAAGAAGAAGACTGTGAGCACCTTAGTCCTTGGTTGTTTTCTTGAAGATGTTTCATGACCCATTTGGGTAACATCATCAATGCTAGAAGGATTTTTTCTCTGTTTATATAGATGTGGTTGGCCATTATAAACAGAAGGAAAACAACACACTCACTCACAATCCCAGGGCCAGCCGCTTGTATGTAATATGTAAACTATTTAGCTGTGACAAAATCCTGTGGCCCAGCATGCACCATGAGGAGGTGAGTCTACATTGCAGCCCCATAATAGAATAGAATATAGAATAGAATAGAATAGAATAGAATAGAATATAGGATAGGGTAGGGTAGAACAGAACAGAACAGAACAGAATAGTATAGAATAGAATAGAATATAGGATAGGATGGAGTAGAACAGAATAGAATAGAATAGAATAGAATAGAATAGAATAGAATAGAATAGAATAGAATAGAATAGAATAGAATAACTTTATCAGCCAAGTTTGATTGGACACACAAGGAATTTGTCTCGGTGCAAATGCTCTCAGTGTACTGTGACTGTGGGAAGGTCATACTGGGACACAGAACCCCCTCAGAAGGTTCTCTAGTGCCCTGCATGAAATGCATTCCCTTCTGGGCAGCGCTGTCCAATGGCTACAGAAACCCAGCCCTAAGTTGAATCACTCCAACAACCACTTGTACATCATTTGCTTTTATCCCCCAATTTCATCTATCACTCATCTGCGCGTTTTTAAAAAACGATGCACCGCTTTGCGTTTTACATTTCTACGCACGCTCGAAATGTTGTTTCTGTGGATTGTGTGGCCCCGTGTGTTGCATTTCGCTACGCCGGATGAAATAAATATGTAAAATGCAAACCACTGTAGCCTCTGACACTCCAAAAACTCACACTGTTTACATACAAGTGTGGTGGCTTCCTCTCTGACCCCATTCTTTGGCTGATGCCCCCCCCCTTCTCTCCCCCTTCTCTGCCCCATTTCTCGAGCTGTTGGATCCCATCCCCAAGCGGAAACCTCAGGCAGGCAAGCTCTTTTGTGTTTCCAGTAGAACAAATTGTGCATTCTGAGCACCGAGAGAGACCAACCGCCTTGCCTCTCAAATGCCCCTCTGTACTTAGACTATTAAGTTAATTTCAGCAGGCTATTATCAGGCCCGGCTTATTGACCAATTGCAGAGCTCAAGGTCCTTTTTTTCCAATTTCCATTTCCACATCCTCTGTCATCTTCCATGCTGCTGGGCTTAGAATAACAGAATAAACCAGACTTGGAAGGGACCTTGGAGGTCATCTAGTCCAACCCGTACCCTCCCCCCCCGCCGCTCAAGCAGGAGATGCTATGCCAGGTCTGCAATAGGAGTGACAACTGCAATGCAGTGTGTGTGTGTGTGTGTGTGTGTGTGTAAGGAGGGAGGAGGAAATCAACCCATGGAACAGAAGATGCCTTCAGAAGTTGTGGGAGCTTCATCACTGGAAGATTTTGAGAAGAGACTGGACTGCCCACCTGTCAGAAATGGTGCATCGCAGGGATGGTTTTCCAAATGTTTTTAGTTGGAAAATTGCTTTTCTAGTTTTAGCGACCTGGAGTCATCAGTTCAGGGAGCCATTTATAGAAATAAAGAACAGACTGACAGAGCTGGAAGGGACCTGGGAGGCCTTCTAGTCCAGCCCTCTGCTCAAACAGGAAACCCTCTACCACTTCAGAGAAAGGGTTGGCCAATCTCTTCTTGAAAAGTAGTATTGGAGCACACACGATGTCTGAAGGTAAGCCATTTTATGAATTGTTCTGACTTTGTCTGGAAATGTCTCCTTAATTCTAGGTTGGCTCTCTCTTTAATGATCAGAATAACAAGAATCAGGAGGGACTTTGGAGATCTTCTAGTCTACGCTTGGAGCGGGAATGGCCAAGGAAAGCTGGACCAGAAGTAGATAAGTCAAACGCCTCCCATCATGCAGCCATGGATGCAATTCAATTTGAGCGCCTTCTCGTGTTTCAAAGCAGTGCTTCTCCATCTTGACATCTTGAACTTGGGTTCAAGGGATGCAAATATTTTCACTACTGGTTCTGTGGGTGTGGCTAGGTGGGCATGGCCCTGTGATTGGGTGGGTGTGGCTTCTTCTCCTTTTATTGCAGCACGCACACGGCCCTTTTTGCCTTCTGGGACTCAGGGAGGCCTCCTGGGAGAAGCGGTAAGAGAATGAGGAGTTGATGACAGCTTATCATCAGAACAGCCGATCATTGGGAGGAAAAAAAAAACCAGTTTGGCTGAATCAGTAGCTGTTTTTTACTACTGGTTCGCGTGAATCCCACTACGGTAGAATCCCACTACTGATCTTGAAGATGGTTGGACCTCAACTCCCAAAATTCTGGGAGTTGGAAACCACGCGTCTTCAGCTTGCCAGGGTAGGGAAACACACTTTTAGAATCTTCCTAGCTGTGCAAAAGGTTGACTTTTCATACTATCCACCTCTATCTCTACTATCCATCATTAGAGCTTTTCAAACGTAGGCTGGACAACCATTTAACTGGGATGGTCTGAGACTCCTACCTTGGACTAGAAGACCTCCAAAGCCCCTTCTGAAATTTTGGGAGCTGAAGTCCACATATCTTCAAGCTGCCAAGGTCGAAGAGAACCATCTTAAAGGAAGCAGATGTCCTACGGGCAACTTGTCGTCTTCTGAATGTCCCAGATTTATGTACATCTCCCATCCGGTGGTGGGATTCAATTTTTTTTTTACCACCGGTTCTGTGGGCGTGGTTTGATGGGCCTAGCAGGGGAAGGTTACTGCAAACCCCCCTCCCTTTCCCTCCCCACTAACCTGCTTTCCAGCTCCGTTCTCCTGTGCAGGGCAACCGAAGGAGACCCAGCTGATCAGCTGGGACTCGATGGGAGGCGGAGAAGAGGTGGGGTTGGCAGGGCCAGTCAGAGGTGGGATTGGCCGGTTCTCCGAACTACTCAACATTTCTGCTACCGGTTCTCCAGAACTAGTCAGAACCTGCTGAAGCTCAGCTCAGCTGCCATCGCTCTTCCACAATGCTAGCTAGATCTGGGGACTTATCGTTTAGCAATATTGGCAGCACAACTGTCAACTTGGTCAGCAGACCATGAAATCTACTCCTTAGAACAGAGTTCTCCAACCTTGACAACTTTAAGACTTGTGGACCAACTCCCAGAGTTCCTCAGCCAGCTTTGCTCAAGGCTTCGGGCATCTGTTGGAGGCTGTTATACTATGCAGGAAGTCTGGGCCTGCTTTCTGCCTTTAAGAACATGTTTTCTCCATTTCTCCTTTGGGGAAATATAATCTTCTGCCTCTTTTAATATCCCCCCAAATATTTCATTCTCTGGAGTGAGGGGGGCTTCCCACAATAGGGTTAGAAGGGACCTTGGAGGTCTTGTCCAAATGCTTGCCCAAGGCAGGGGTCCTTATTCTATCCTGGACAAATGATTGTCCAATGCTAATCTTGAAAAGACATGTGTAACATGGAAGACATATCATCTAGGGCTGGGAGGGACCTTGAAATTCATCTAGTCCAACCCCCTGCTGAAGGCAGTTTCCTTATTCCATCCTGGACTTCCCTGATTCTCTTCAGTTACTCAAGGCATACAAACCACCTGTTTCCCCTGAAAATTCATTCAAACCCAACTTCTAGACTTCTGGGTGATGAGAATGCAATCAACTTTATTGGACAAGCGATGTGAGAGGAAGAAAGCGTGTCTTGGCCCTCTTTCCAAAATGGAGAATCCACACACACACACCCCACACACCCTTTGAATCCTTCCCCAGATAATTGCCATTATCTGTTTTTATCACCTTCTACAATTTGGGGAAAGGAAAGGAAAATATGCTACAGTGCGGTGTGGGAACATCTAGGAAGATTACATTCTCTCTATTAGTTTTCCTTCCAGCTATTTCTAATTATCTTCCATTTCAGCTGGATTAAAAACCCCAAGTTTAATGCTTTTTTATTTTTATTTTAAAAGCAGCTGTCAGTTTTCATTCAAATTATATATATATATATATATATATATATATATATATATATATATATATATATATATATATATATATATATATATATATATATATATATATATGTCTGGCATTCAGCTTTGTTCGGGTATTTTCCCACGTGGTGCTTTTAAAGTTGTAGCAACGTTTCAGCAGAATCTCATCTGCCATCATCAGGCTTCTGTATGGTGTTTGTGAGTCAGACTTTTACAGTGGTTTCAGATTTAAATTTGGGGCAGCCTATTGCTGTGTCAGAATGGTTTTTTCTTCCTCCTGATTGGTTGAGAGTCTTGGTCTGTGTTTATTGGTCTTGGAGTTTGCTGTATTCTGCGACTAGTATCTTCTGTCTGTTTTTTTTTGGGGGGGGGCTCTTTTTGTATCTTGATTGGCTGGCAACATTGTGTTACTTTATTGGAGGCCTTTAGTGCAGCTTGGCTTCGGGTAAATGGACGGCTATCATTCGTTAGGAAGCTGGGTTTCATCTGGGTGCCTGGTTGGGGTGTGTTTGAGCTGGAGGTATCAGGGGGGATCTGTTTGTGCCCAGGTGTTTGCCTGGCTTGTGGTGTGGAGATTTTTTTGTTTGTGAGTGCAGGCTTCCAAATGATTGACAGCCTGGTGGAATCATCTCTTCTGTTCATGCTTTCTTTCAAAACAGACAGAAAAATAGCAGCCATCCTCAGGAACCCCAAAGACAAAATTGACCTGGAAAACCAAGGCATATATGAAGTCCCCTGTGCATCATGCCCGGCCACATACATTGGACAGACCAATAGAAGAATAAGCACCCGCCTAGATGAACACAAAAATGCAGTCAAAAAGCTGGAACACACTTCCTCACTTGTCCAACACATGGAAGCCACAGGTCATAACATCAACTTCAATGGCACCAAAACCCTAGCCACCATAGAAAATCCCAGCCACAGAATCATCAGAGAAGCCATAGAGATTGAAAAAACACCAGAAAGCATGAACAGAAGAGATGATTCCACCAGGCTGTCAATCATTTGGAAGCCTGCACTCACAAACAAACAAATCTCCACACCACAAGCCAGGCAAACACCTGGGCACAAACAGATCCCCCCTGATACCTCCAGCTCAAACACACCCCAACCAGGCACCCAGAAACCCAGCTTCCTAACGAATGATAGCCGTCCATTTACCCGAAGCCAAGCTGCACTAAAGGCCTCCAATAAAGTAACACAATGTTGCCAGCCAATCAAGATACAAAAAGAGCCCCCCCCCCAAAAAAAACAGACAGAAGATACTAGTAGCAGAACACAGCAAACTCCAAGACCAATAAACACAGACCAAGACTCTCAACCAATCAGGAGGAAGAAAAAACCATTCTGACACAGCAATAGGCTGCCCCAAATTTAAATCTGAAACCACTGTAAAAGTCTGACTCACAAACACCATACAGAAGCCTGATGATGGCAGATGAGATTCTGCTGAAACGTTGCTACAACTTTAAAAGCACCACGTGGGAAAATACCCGAACAAAGCTGAATGCCAGACATGTAAGTACCCGGGTATTTGTATGTGGATCTTTGGCTATTCGGGTTTTCTCCCGCGTAAGATTGGAAGTATCTAGGCAACGTTTCGATGAAGTCTCATTCATCATCTTCAGGCTTGGTCTTCAGCTCTGTGCTTCTCAGAGTGATGTGAGCTTGCAGCTGCTTCTTCCTTTTAACTGCTAGTGGGGGTGTGATTTGATTGGGTGGGGGCTTGGCTGTGTTCTCATTGGGTGGGGGTTTGGCTGTGTTCTGATTGGTTGGGGGACTGGCTGTGTTCTGATTGGCTGGAGGCGTGTTCTGTTCAGGTGGGGGCTTGATTGTGCTCAGGTTAGTCTTAGTTGCTGGAGGGTTTGAGCTGGTGAGCTGTGATCTTGCTGTTTGGCTTCGAATTCGTGGTCGTGCTGCATCTTCATGGTGGAGGTCAGTTTGCTTCAAGTATGGCTCAGAGGGGTTTGAGGTGGGTAGTGATGCAGCTGCAGTGCGGCTTCTGGTCCGTGGTCGTGTTTCATCTTCTGTGTGGGTGTGAGTCTGCTTTCTACGTGGAAGTGTGGTGGTGGCATCTTGTGTGGCTCTCAGGGGTGTGGGTCTGGTGTCACTCTTCATGTTAGGTACGCGTCTGTTCATGAGGGCGGGTTTCCAAATGGCTGGTAGGCGGGAGGCATCATCTCGTTTATTCATGCTGTGTGGGCGTTTTTCTATCTCTATGGCTTCTCTGATGATTCTGCTGCTGAAGTGTTCGGTTTTGGCGATAGTTCTGGTATTTTTAAAGTCAATCTCATGTCCTGTGGCTTTGAGGTGTTGGACCAGGGAAGTGGTTGGTTCTTCCTTTTTGATTGAGTTCTTATGTTCTTCAATGCACGCATTGAATGAGCCTCCGGATTCAGGAAACGATCCTTGAAAACCCACAAGCCCATTTGACTTAAATGACAGCTGACAGGTCCTCTTTAGCGTCCCATTCAGCCTGAGATCCTAATCAGGGAAATCGCAGCGTGTGAGGAGTGAGCCCTTTCTCCACGTTCACATCGCTTGCTTACTTGTGCAAAACTCCAGTGGGTGCCACCACATCTTGGATCAGAGGAAGTGGGGGGGGGGGAAAGGACATGTTTGACACCCGGACGAGAGCAACACAGCTGAGCAGAGGAAAAAGGAAGCACTGGAGACTCCATTGAGGGGGCACAGAACGAGAAACGAGCAATGGTCAAGGGACATAACAGCTGTGAACACAGAGATGCGTGGATGGAGGGAGGGTTAGAATTAAGCCAGGACTAAAACATTGGCGGCTTGGTGTTAGGAGGGATTCATGGGAAGATGCATCTATCTATCATCTATCTATCTCTATATATCTATCTAACTTTATCTATCCATCCATCCATCCATCCATCTACCAGTGTCTGTCTGTCTGTCTGTCTATCTATCTATCTATCTATCTATCTATCTATCTATCTATCTATCTGTATCTACCTACCTACCTACCGGTGTGTCTGTCTCTCTGTCTATCTATCTATCTATCTATCTATCTATCTATCTATCTATCTATCTATCTATCTTTGTCTGTCCATCCATCCATCCATTCATCTATCTACCAGTGTCTGTCTATATATATCTATCACTACCTACCTACCTGCCAGTATCTGTCTGTCTGTCTATCTATCTATCTATCTATCTATCTATCTATCTATCTATCTATCTATCTATCTATCTATGTCTGTCTATCTATCTATCTATCTATCTATCTATCTATCTATCTATCTATCTATCTATCTTTGTCTGTCCATCCATCCATCCATTCATCTATCTACCAGTGTCTGTCTATATATCTATCTATCACTACCTACCTACCTGCCAGTATCTGTCTGTCTGTCTGTCTATCTATCTATCTATCTATCTATCTATCTATCTATCTATCTATCTATCTATCTATGTCTGTCTATCTATCTATCTATCTATCTATCTATCTATCTATCTATCTATCTATCTTTGTCTGTCCATCCATCCATCCATTCATCTATCTACCAGTGTCTGTCTCTATCTATCACTACCTACCTACCTGCCAGTATCTGTCTGTCTGTCTGTCTGTCTGTCTATCTATCTATCTATCTATCTATCTATCTATCTATCTATCTATCTATCTATCTATCTATCTATCTTGAAATTAATAGGCCACGCCTGCCAATATTGACAGAGCAGGACACTTGTATATAAACAGAGAGCAACCCCCCACTCCCTTTTAAGTACTGATAATGTTGGCTAGTTGGGTCATGAAATGTCTGCAAGAAAAACACCAAGGACACAGGGAGTTGGATTACTAGACCTCCAAGGTCCCTTCCAACTCCATTATTCTATTATCTTCTGTTATCTGACACTACACTCTTCCACGTCCTCCTCCTCCTCCATTCCACAAACCCCACTCCCTTCTAGCACTGATGAAGTTACCTAGTTGGTCATGAAATGTCTATCAAGCTCAGAGCACCAAGGACCCCACAGTCCTCCTCCTTCTCTTTCTCCTTCCCCTTCTCCCCCTCCATTCCTCCAACCCCACTCCCTTCTAGCACTGATGAAGTTACCTTGTTGGGTCATGAAATGTCTACCAAGCTCAGAGAGCACCAAAGACAACCTCAGTCCTCCTCCTCCTCCTCTTCTTCCTCCTCTACTCTATAAGCCCCTCACTGATAATGTTACCGACTTTGGTGACAAAACTTCTGCAAGGCAGACAGTGCCAAGCACTGACTTTGCAGGAACAGGAGCCTGCTGACGTTGCCCCATTATAAAAAACCTAATTGCCCAGGGAGAGTTTGGAGAAGATGCCAGCAAGGAAAGCTAATGGGGGTTTTAGGGCACCTTCAAGACTAACCCTTTGATGATTGCAAAGATTTGGTGCGTCCCCGTTAGCATTATCAGAAGTCTGATTTCCAGTTTCTGTGAGCTGCCCATTTGTTAAATCTTATAGCTCTTCCTCTTTCCTTTTGGAGTATGCCTTTTAGCATTAATTATCTATGAAATGCTTACTTAGGGCTGCAGAGAGGGAAGAGCAGGAAGCAACAGAAAAAATCCCTCTGCAAAAATAGAGTGATGTTATGGTATCCGCGTAGCTGAAGGCCACAGCTGGTTTTACATGTATAGGCTTTAATATCCCCTTTGGAAATTACAACCAAATACAAATACAAACAGAGAAAAAGGTCTGGGAAATTTGCGGATCAACTGGATTGCTTTATTAGCCAGAAATAATTTGAAAAACTGCAACTGTAATAGATTCTTCGTCTCTGGGTGGAACTTCTGACTTACTGAACTGTGCCTGTTCAGTTGAGCTTTCTCTCTTTTTCTCTATTTAATTCCTACCATTCGTGCTGTTTCTATGTTTGGAATAGTTTTTATTTTTGTATTTTATTGCATTGTAAGCCAGCCAGAGTCACTCTTGATAGCAGGACGGGTGACAGAGTAAATCAATCAATTAAATATTGCAATGCATGAATGAATCAGTTGTGTGTCGAAACAATGGTTCTTATCAGAGTTGATTACACACAGGTGTACTATATATCTGCTATATATTACACATCAAAAAAAAAAAAAATCTGGGTCACAGAGAAAAGTGCAGAGAAGAGCAACCAAGATGGTTAGGGGCCAGAGGCTAAAACATACGAAGAACTGTTGTGGAACTGGGTATGTCTATTTTAATGAAAAGAAGGACTGGGGTGACATGATAGCAGTCTTCCAGTATTTGAGGGGCTGCCCCAAAGAAGAGGAGGGGTCAAGCTATTCTCCAAAGCACCTGGAGGCAGGACAAGAAACAATGGATGGAAACTAATGTAGGAAAACCAACCTAGAATTAAGGAGAAAATCCTGCCAGTGAGAACAATCAACCAGTGGAACTGTTGTGAATCAATAAATGCTTAATAAAGATCATTAAGAGCTTGAAGTAAAGTGCAGGGTTCTGGCCCTGCACTTCTGATTGGCTGATAATAGCGACATCGGATTGGTCTGTTCAGGAGAATCTGATTGGCTATTAATGAGCCTCTCCCATTGGTTAATGGAGCTAGCGCTCCCTGTGTTTTCATTGGTTAAATAAGTTAAGAGTTGCCTATATAAAGGGGCCCATCGTGGCCATTGAGCTGAGCTGTTTTCACATGTAAATAAAGAGTTGAAGTTCACTGTTTCACTGGCTCATCTCCATCCTTGCACCCATGCTCAGAACATAACAGGAACGACTTGTCTCCAGAAGTTGTGAATGCTGGAAGTTTTTAAAGAAGAGATTGGACAAACATTTGTCTGAAATGGTACTGGGTGTCACCTAAATTACCTAGAATAATGTCAGATGGTGCTCCATTCAAAATCTAAGAAAGACACCGTCAGACTCCATTGTTATAAAGAAAAGAAACTTTTACTGGAAATCAAGCGGTAGCATCAAAAGGATTCTAGATCTGAGGATTTATGCGCAAAAAACACATATACAAAGTGATGGCAACGTTCCCACCCACCAGAGTTCAAACGGTCCATCCAATCGAAGATGCGTATCATGTCCTGTGGGGCATCTTCAGGTAGGGATGTAGACATCCGGCCGTTGACCTTGGCCTAGTTTGATAAAGACTCGCAGTTGCGCAGTAAACAAGGAAGTAAGCATAAGCAATAAAGTTTTCCCCAAGTTATACAGTTCATTCTCTAAAGCCTCCAGCACACTTCCCATCCCACAAAGCCCAATTATTTCATCCTCCCCTGTTACTATAGCAGCCGAAAGATGTGAGAGAAAGGAAAGGAGTTGTCATGCTCCTGGTGGAGACTGGCTCTGAGGGAGAGGAGGAACAGCTGACAGGGAGTGTAGCTCCGGAGGTTGTGGAGGAGGCTGGGGAAGGGCAGAGGCTGGCTGGGCAGTCAGAGGAGGACCCAGGCCCATCCCCTCTCCATCCTAGGGCACGCAGGGAGGAGAGGATAAGGGAGAGATGTGGTCTATGGGGGGGGAGGAGAGGGCCTTGATCCTCTTCATGGGCTGCAGCTGTGACAACTGAATAAGAGGATGGACATGCGTACGGGCGAGTGCTGGAAACAAAGCATGGAAATATCTCTAGTTTATTGTTCCTCTCTGAGTTTGGCATCCTTCCCAGTGTGTGTTATCTGTGGACGTCCTCCAGCCCTTATCTTGCCTGGTTTATGTTGCTTTTTTCCTTCTTCTTGTGTAGGAGTTTTTTTGTCTTCCGTCAAAGATATTCGGAGCTTGGAAGCAAAGTGAAGGAATAAAAGGGGCTTCACCTGTTTTCGGTGACTGTGTTTGTTTTGTATCCCACCCTGGGTCATCACAGGAGTCTTGAAGGCTGCCACTAGGTTTCCTCTTCAAGCAGGGGGTTGGACTAGAAGACCTCCAAGGTCCCTTCCAGCTCTGTTATTCTGTTGTGTCTTTGTTAATTAGGGGTGGAGCTTCAATCAGAAGGAGGCGCCTTCCCTCTTCCCTCTCCCCATCCTAGTTGGATCTGATCCCATCCCAGGTGTTCCGAACTAAAGCAAACGCGTTAGCTTGCGATTTTAAAAGTTTTACTTCCACAGCAGGCTCATAAACCTGCACTTCTGATTGGCCCGCTGATAGCGGATCGTGATTGGTCATTGTCGGCTGGTCTGATTGGCTGTTAGTGGGTTGCCGCTGATTGGACGCTTTCCAGTGCGGCAAACTCAAACCATTGGATGTTGTGACAGCAGCCAGCTCTATAAAAGGAGCTGCTGCTGCCCTAGTATTTTGCTCTGTTCTGAAGTCACTAATAAAGAGTTGGAGTCACTATTCGATGCCTCGTCTCCGTTCTTGCGCCCACTCTCCCAGATCTAACACCAGGCTTGTTCAAAAGCCCTCCCAGCATTTTGCAAAGGATGGAGAAAGAACCTGCTCACCTTGGCACTGGTTCTTCAAGGAGCTTTCTTGGATAATTATGATTCTGATTTCTAAAAATGTGCTTGGTGCCCTCTGGGCTTCCTGGTGCATATAGATAATTAAGAAGGAATTCATGTTAACTTTGAGGATTCGTCTAAGTCTCTTGCCCAAATTTCAGCAGAGTTTGACCTTCTGCAAGAAGGCTCTACGTGTTTGGGAGGTGGCCAAATGGAACACTCTTGTACTTGAGACACTGACGATACTTCGCTCCATGCAACTTGGAGCAGGGTGGTCTCATTTTAAATGAAAGCTTGTAATTCCACACCCATGTGCTCTGTGCTATCTTCACTTCCCAGTCAATTGGAGCAGTTCCTTGGAACAAGGACGTGGAAAGGATCCAAGGAAGCAAGAGCTTCCAGAGGGATCTTTGAAACACGGTGGACAGACGGCTCAGGATAATGTTGGCTCTTGGCAGAAAAGTAGATTCCATTCCAGGAAATGGTTAGGCAAAGAAATGGACCTGTCTAAAGGGAACGTCTTCATCTCAATTAGTTATTCAGCCATTTGTGAGTTTTAACAGAATAACAGAGTTGGAAGGGACCTTGGAGGTCTTCCAGTCCAACCCCTTTGCTCAGGTTGGAGACCCTATCCCATTTCAGACAAATGGCTGTCCAGTCTCTTCTTAAAAACCTCCAATGATGGAGAACCCACAACCCACATTGATTGATCTCAATGTCAAAAAATTTCTTCTTAATTCTAGATTGTTTCTCTCCTCGATTCCTCTCCATCTGTCATTTATTGTCTTGCCTTCCGGGGCTTTGGAGAATAGGTTGGCTCTGTCTTCTTTGTGGCAGCCCTTCAAAAATTGGAAAACTGCTACCATGTCACCCCCTAATCCTTCTCTCCATTAGACCAGCCAAACCCAAATCCTGCAACCGTTCTTCACAATGTTTTAGCCTCCAGTCCCCTAATCCTCTTGGTTGCTCTTCTCTGCACTCTTTCTAGAGTCTCAACCTCTTTTTTGTAATGCAGTGTCCAAAACTGGATGCAGAATTCCAGGTGTGGTCTTACTAAGGCTTTATAAAGTGGTACTAATACTTTTTTGCCCACAGTTTTGCTAACAATGTCACCTTCTGCATATCTTACCGTTTTATGGAGGAGAAGATGACTATGAAGCATGGTCTCCAAGGCTTTCCTGAGCCATGCTGTCTTTCCAGGTTTTCCTGATTCCCCCAAGCTAGCAACTCCCCCCACGAAAAAGAAGAGGAAGATAAGGTTACTATGATTACTATGGTCTTCCCAGTTGCAATGCATGGCTGTGAAAGTCGGACCACAAGGAAGGCTGAGCACCAAAGAATGGAGGCCTTTGAACTCTGGGGCTGGAGGAGGAGACTCCTGTGAGTCCCTTGGACTGCAAGGCCATCCAAGTGGTCAGTCCTAGAGGAGATCCACCCTGACTGCTCTTTAGGAGGCCAGATCCTGAAGAGGAAGCTCAAAGACTTTGGCCACCTCACGAGAAGGAAGCAGTGGTGGGATTCAATTGTTTTTTACTACCAGTTCTGTGGGCATGGCTTGGTGGGCGTAGCTTGGTGGGCATGGCAGGGGAAGGTTACTGCAAAATCCCCCTTCCCTTCCCTCCCCACTAACCTGCTTTCCAACTCCATTCTCCTGGGCAGGGCAACCAAAGAAAACTCAGCCGATCAGCTGGGATTTGATGGGAGGTGGAGAAGAGATGGTGTTGGCAGGGCCCGTCAGAGGTGGGATTGGCCGGTTCTCCAAACTACTCAAAATTTCCGCTACTGGTTTTCCAGAACTAGTCAGAACCTGCTGAATCCCACCTCTGGAAGGAAGGACTTACTGGAGAAGATCCTTATGCTGGGAAAGATTAAGAGCAAAAGACAAAGAGAATGAGGTGGTTGGATGGAGTCACTGGAGCCAGAGAAGCTTCAATGGACTCCGGAAGATGGTAGAGGACAGGAATAAGGCCTGGAGGAATGTTGTCCATGGGGATGCGATGGGTGGGACATGACTTCGAAACTAACAACAACAAAGGTTACTCTGACTTGATTCATTGGTGACAAGCCCACCCTGGCTTCTCTGAATTGTAGCCTGCTTTTTCAAGTTCTCCCAAAACCTGCTTTTGGAGAACTTTCTCAGGACAGCTGTCAAGAGGTCCCAGTTCTGCAGATGAAGACATCACTGGCTTTCCTTCAGTTGTTCTCTGCTCAGGACTTTGGGATGTTCAGCATTTGTTTGACCCCACCGGACTTGAATTTGCATAAATTAGCTCGGTTCTTTCTCACCCTCTCCTCGTGTACCCAAAGCTGCAGTTCCCTCCTTCTCCAGAGGCCTCCCATGATCGTCCAGGGCTTCATTTCCCGATAATTGTCTTGTGCATTGCAGTTTCAATATATTGGATTTTAAATTGTACATTAGCTGGAGTTTTCATTTCAAAGACACGCCTTGATCTACTTGCAGAAAATAAAGTAAAATAAAAGGGAAGAGACACCAAAGCTTGGTTGGGTTGGGTGGCATTTTCTTCCTTCCACTTGGGGTGTCCATGGAAAGGGGCCAAAATATCTCCAGATTGGGCAGCTTATGTGCAACTGAATCTCCAATGTTAGGTGCCCCCACAGGTTTAAAAGAAGGGAGTTTGTTGAGAGAGTTATATTATTATAAATAAATATAGCAGTTACAAAGCTGATAGGATCCTGGATTGTATAAACAGAGGCATAGAAACAAAATCAGGTGAAGTATTAGTTCTGCTTTATAAAATAGTAAGGCCACACCTGGAATACGCAACTGATCATCAAATTACAAAAAAAGATGTCGAGACTTTGGAAAAAGTTCAGAGAAGAACAACTAAGATGATCAAAGGCCTGGAGACTAAAACACACAAAGAACGTTTGCAGGATTTGGGTTTGGCTAGTCTAGAGAAAAGAGAGACTCGGGGGGAGGGGACAGTATTCCAGTATTTGAGGGGCTGCCCCAAAGAAGAGAAGCGGGGTCAAATTATTCTCCAAAGCCCCCGAAGGCAGGACAAGAAGCAACGGATGGAAAAATAATTAAGGAGAGAAGCAACCTGGCATTGAGGAGAAAATTTCTTGACAGTGAGGACAATTAACCAGTGGAACAGCTGGCCACCAGAAGTTGTGGGTGCTCCATCACTGGAGGCTTTGAAGAAGAGATCATTGATAAAGAGAACTGGTAAAGGGTCTTCTGCATGAACAGGGGGCTGGACTAGAAGACTTCCAAGGTCCCTTCCAGCCGTATTCTGATTGATTGATTGATCCAAGGCCGCCATCTTGACTTTTTGGACAACCTCCTATGGACACAACTGCCTGCAGCTACTCGAGTCCATGAACCCCTGTTTGCAGATGGCACTCGACGTTCCTAATGTGGCTACCATGTACTCAGGGGTGGGATTCACCTGGTTTGGACTGGTTCAGGTGAACCCCTTGTTCCAACGATCAACTGGCTCCGAATTAGTTCACTCCGACTAGCATGTGGGTTCACCCATCCTTCCCTGCTCTTCCCTGTGCTTTATGTTCACAGATAATCAGAGCTGGAAGGGACCTTGTAGGTCATCTAGTCCAACCCCCCCATGCCCAAGCAGGAGACCCTACACCATTTCTGACAGATGGCAGTCTAGTCTCTCCTTGGAAGCTTCCAGTGAATAAGCTCCCACAACTTCTGAAGGCAACTTCTGTTCCAAGGGTTGATTGTTCTCCCTGTCAGAAAATGTCTCCTTATTACCAGGTTGAATCTCCCCTTGATCAGTTTCTATCTGTTCTTCTTTGTCTGGCCTTCGAGTGCGTTGGAGAACAGCTTGACCCCCTTCCTCCTCCTCTCTGGGGCAGCCCCTCAAATATCGGAAGTCCTCTATCATGTCTCCCCTGGTCCTTCTCTTTCCTAGACTAGCCAGGCCCAGTTCCTGAAACAGTTCCTTGTATGTTTGAGCCTCCAGTCTCCTCATCATCCTGGTTGCTCTTTTCTGCATTTTTCCAGAGTCTCAACATCTTTTTTTATATTGTGGTGACCAAAACTGGATGCAGGACTCTAGGTGTGGCCTTACTAAGGCTTTATCGAGTGGTATTAGTACTTCCCTTGATCTCGATTGTATCCCTCTGTTAATGTAATTTAATAGGATAGCGTTGGCTATTTGGCGGCAGCTGCACACGGCTGGCTCCTATTTAGCTGGTTGTCCACTAAGACTCCAAGATCCCCCTCCCAGTTCCTGCTATTGAGCCTGGTTCCACCCAGTCTAGATGGGTCCTTTGGGTTTTTCTTGCCTAAATGCAGGGCTTTACTTTTGTCTACGTTGAATTTCATTTTGTTAGATTTTGTTAGATAGTGAGATAGTCTTTTGGTTAGAGCTCAGCTGATTCATGCGGCAGAAGCAGTTTGCTGCACCTCAGCTGTTTTATTCACCTGTAGTATTCGCTTTTTTAACCGTGGAGCATGCACACAGAGCGTGCATTTGGTGTGCATGCAAAGCATGCAGGCACACACAAAGCACACGCTCATCAAACTGGTTGTAGTAGCAGTTGAATCACACCCCTGCATGTACTGTAGATGTCCATAGAGGTAGAGAGCTATAAGTCTTCTTCCTCTGTTTGTCAGCATCCTCTCGCTTCCATCAACTCCCAACTCTTTGTCAGCAGGTATCACAGAGTTACCCTCCCTTCAGAGGTCTCCCCCCATCAACAGGACGTCTCCAGGTGAATGGCAACACAGGTACCCATTCACTCCCCTATTTGGGAGGCCTCATTCTGGAGACCCCTAGTTCAACAGGAATGGAATAGAATAGCAGAGTTGGAAGAGACCTTGGAGGTCTTCTAGTCAAACCTCTTGCTCAAGCAGTAGACCCTATACCATTCCAGACAAATGGGTGTCCAATCGCTTCTTAAAAACCTTTAATGATGGAGTTCCCAGGATTTCTGATGGCAAGTCATTCCAATGGTTAATTAACAGAGTAACAGAATAACAGAGTTGGAAGGGATCTTGGAGGTCTTCTAGTCCAACCCCCTGCTTAGGCAGGAAACCTTACACCCCTTCAGACAAAGGGTTCTCCAACCTCTTCTTGATAACTTCCAGGGGCCTTCTCACTTCAGCATGCAGGACTTGGGACTGGATGGAAGGGTGTCCAGCAGAAGCCATGGCTGAGCTCCTCAGAGGGATCTTAAGCTTGGAAACAAGAAGGAATTTCCTAAAAGGGAGAACAATTAATCAATAGGTGGTCAAAATACAGGTGGGGACCAGGATGGTGCATCTCACACACACAAAGAGCTGGTGGGTACCCTATTGTGGTGGCTGCCATGTTTTTTAAGCACTACCCAGGGATGCCCTTGAGTGACTGTCCAGATGGCTTCACTCAGCCTTGGTTTAATGACAGGAAGCAGCCGTGTTTACAAGCCTGGGATGCCACGTTTCGTACCAGCTGTTGGCACCCGTGGAATGGATGCTGAGAGATGAACCTCGGTGCCGCCTGCCCTTTGAAAGTTGGCACCAGTGAAGGAGACAGCTGGTGGCCGGCGGGAGGAGGCGGGAGAGCCTTCCTTCTCCCTGGACACTTGTGGAGTTTATCAAGTCCACATGCCCATTTCTCTTCTCAACAATCGGTTGCCGAGAATATTTAGCTCAGGTTGACCTGCTGAAAGACGCCTGGAAGAGCTTGAACTGAGGAGGGCCTGAATCAAGGATTGAAGCCTCTGTCAGGGGGGAGGGAGCGAGGAAAGGAGGGAGGGAGAGAGAGGGAAAGGGACGGAGAAGGAGAGAAGAAAGGGAGGGAGGGAAGGGGGAAAGGAAAGAGGGAAGGGGTTAGGAAGGAAGGATGGGAGGGAGAGAGGGAAAGGGAAAGGGACAAAGAGAAAGAGAGGAAAGGAAGGGAAGGGAAGGAAGGATGGGAGGGAGGGAGGGAGAAAGGGTGGGAGGAGTGTGAAGAGGAGGGAGGAAGAGAGAGAGAGGAAGGAAGGCAAGGAGGCAAGGAGAGAGCAAAGGGTGGAAGGGAAGGGAAGGAAGGAAGAAAAGATAGAGGACAGGAAGGGAGGGAGGGGAGGGCAGGAAGGAGAGAGGGAAAAAAGGAAGGGGGAAGGGAGGGATGGAGGGAAAACAATCAATTTTTATTTTCCCCCAAAGCTTCCACGAAGGAAGCAAAAATCATCCCAAGCACAGAGTCTCATCTCGTTGGGTGCACTCATCACCTTTGCATCATTTCCTCACTAGCTTCCTTCCCTGCAGGCAAATATGGTCTATTTGAGGTTGGTTGGGAGTCTTGGAGGCTCCAAGAGAAGCAACTTCTCCAGTGCAGGAGGCCCCCATAGTCCAACTCCCCTATTTGGAGACTCCCAGTTCAACAGGAATGAAATTGAATCAGAGTTGGAAGGGACCTTGGAGGTCTTCTAGTCCAAACCCCTGCTTAGGCAGGAAACCCAAGACCATTTCAGACAACTGGCTCTCCCATCTCTTCTTTAAAAACTTGCAGGAGAAGAAGAGGGGTCTGCTCACTTCAGCCTGCTGGGACTAGATAGGGAGAAGGTCCAGCAGAAGCCATGGGTGGGAGCTGCTCAGAGGGATGTCCAGCCTGGGAACAAGAAGGAATTTCCTGAGGGTGAGAAGAATTCATCAATGGGACAATTTCCCTCCAGAAGTTTGGGTGCTCCATCACTGGAGGCTTTCAAGAAAAGGTTGGACAGCCATTTGTCTGGGATGATATGAGGACTCCTTCCTCAGGCAAGGGGGCTGGACTAGAAGACCTCCAAGGTCCCTTCCAGCCCTATACTGTAAGGAAGATAGATAAGATGTGTATGATAGAGAGATATAAAAAAGATGTTGGGACTCAAGAAAGAGGGCAGAGAAGAGAAACCAGGATGATGAGGGGACTGGAGGCTAAAATATACGATAAACAGTTGCAGGAATTGGGTCTGTCTAGTCTAATGAAAAGAAGAACCAGGGGTAACAAAGCAGGATTCCAGTATTTAAGGGGCTCCCACAAAGAAGAGGCAGTCAAGCTCTTCTCCAAAGCACCTGAAGGGCAGACACGAAGCAACGGATAGAAACTGGAGAAGGCGGAGCTTTGTTTCGGCGATACAGCTGCGATCTTGGGGCTCTGAGATCGCATCCGATATTTTCGCCCCTGGTTGGTCCCAACGGACCTAAACCGTCCTGTAGAGACGGTGATCGTGAAGGACATAGTCCCCGGATCCCAGGGATATCGCAAAATCTCTGGTTTGATCCGGGAGAAGCCCTTTTGCTGGCGGCGGAGAGACAGCCTCCAAAGCTGCTGAAGTCAGGACAGCTCCAGAAAAAAAGTGGCTGGAGTGAAAGTGTGTTGGCTGGGTGAGAAACTTCTTTTTTGTTGTAAATTCGCTGAGATTTGAAAGGGCACCCTGAATAAAGAAGAAACCTGTGAGTTTTTTTTTTTTGACAAAAACGGTATGAGCGGCGTTTTTTAAAGTGATGTCAAATTGAGGCTTGGATTTTTTTTTTCTTTTTCTTACTTTTTTGGGGGGGACTTTAGTGTGACTTTGTAGGTAACTGGATTGAATTTTCTCTTACATATATTTTTATGCTCCTTTTGATTTTTTAATTTTATTTAGGATAGAGGCTCCCTTTGGCTATTTTTTTTTTTTGTATAAATTATCCTTTTTTTCTGGCTGGGGGGGGGGGAAAGAGTATTAAGAAACTTTGTAACACTGCCAATTAGAGGCTTGAAAATATTTTATTTGAATTGGAGAGAACTGTAAGAAGCCTCCTTCTCAAGGACATCTTAATGTGATAAGATAGAGGGAGAGCACAGCAAAATATTATTACAGGTGTTTTCCTGGACTCTTATCAATATTTCAACACTTGAGGCTTGGCTTTGAAGCTGGTAGAGAAGAGAGTCATAATAAGAGCCTTGGATAACTAAATAAAGTGTGGTGTGTATATATATATATATATATATATATTTGGTTATTCGGGTTTTCTCCCGTGTAAGATTGGAAGTATGTAGGCAACGTTTCGATGAAGTCTCATTCATCATCTTCAGGCTTGGTCTTCAGCTCTGTGCTTCTCAGAGTGATGAACACAAAAATGCAGTCAAAAAGCTGGAACACACTTCCTCACTAGTCCAACACATGGAAGCCACAGGTCATAGCATCAACTTCAATGGCACCAAAACCCTAGCCACTATAGAAAATCCCAGCTACAGAATCATCAGAGAAGCCATAGAGATTGAAAAAAGAACAGAAAGCATGAACAGAAGAGATGATTCCACCAGGCTGTCAATCATTCGGAAGCCTGCACTCACAAACAAAAATATCTCCACACCACAAGCCAGGCAAACACCTGGGCACAAACAGATCCCCCCTGATACCTCCAGCTCAAACACACCCCAACCAGGCACCCAGATGAAACCCACCTTCCTAACTAATGATAGCCATCCATTTACCCGAAGCCAAGCTGCACTAAAGGCCTCCAATAAAGTAACACAATGTTGCCAGCCAATCAAGATACAAAAAGAGCCAAAAAAACAGACAGAAGATATTAGAAGCAGAACACAGCAAACTCCAAGACCAATAAACACAGACCAAGACTCTCAACCAATCAGGATGAAGAAAAAAAACCATTCTGGCACAGCAATAGGCTGCCCCAAATTTAAATCTGAAACCACTGTAAAAGTCTAACTCACAGACGAACACCATACAGAAGCCTGATGATGGCAGATGAGATTTTGCTGAAACGTTGCTACAACTTTAAAAGCACCACAACTATGACGTGGGAAAATACCCGAACAAAGCTGAATGCCAGACATGTAAGTACCCGTGAAAACTTAAGAAAATATATGTTTTCTTAAGTTTTCGCAGGTACTTACATGTCTGGCATTCAGCTTTGTTCGGGTATTTTCCCACGTGGTGCTTTTAAAGTTGTAGCAACGTTTCAGCAGAATCTCATCTGCCATCATCAGGCTTCTGTATGGTGTTTCTCTAAAAAACCAGCCACATAAGCAAAGAGATCCAACACACGATCATACCCAGAGAGAAATCTTCCAGATGCCCCAAACTATACGGCCTCCCAAAAATACACAAAGAAGGCATACCTCTCAGACCCATAGTCAGCTCCAGAGGAGCACCACTACAAAACCTGGCTAAACACCTAGCAAAAGAGCTACAGCCCCATGCTGAAACAGCAGCTTCTCATGTGCAAAACTCATACCACTTCTTGGAAATGATCAAAGATCTACACGTGGAGCAAGAAGATCTGCTTGTAAGTTTTGACGTGGTTTCACTATTCACTCAAGTCCCGATAAAAGAGACCCTCGAAATCATCAAAAATAAATACCAACCAGCTAAACACCTCATGGAACTAACAGAACACTGCTTAACCAACACATATTTCATATACAAAGGACAAAGATACAAACAAATTGAAGGAGCCCCCATGGGATCACCACTGTCACCTGTCATTGCAAACCTGTTCATGGAAGAATTCGAATCCAGAACCCTGGCTAATGCCATACTCAAACCCAAACTATGGTTAAGGTACATCGATGACACATTTGTGATTTGGCCCCATGGACAAGAAAACCTAAACAACTTCCTAACACACCTAAACAGCGCACACCCCAAAATACAGAGAAACACCATACAGAAGCCTGATGATGGCAGATGAGATTCTGCTGAAACGTTGCTACAACTTTAAAAGCACCACGTGGGAAAATACCCGAACAAAGCTGAATGTAAATTTCAATTCTAGTAATATTCTTATTTTTACTTTTTATTTCAAAGGGAAAGCCTCAGAGCTTTTTCTTTATTTTTCTTTTTTTCTCCTTATTTTTACTGGGATCCTTTTGTTTTCTCTATCCATGTTTTTGGACCACTCTGTTTTTTCTTTTTGATTATTGAGACTTCTCAACTGGATTAAGGTGTGAAGAACCTGAAGCAATTTCTTCTTTTCTTTTTTCTTTTTGTTCTTTTTTTTTTTAATCAATATTATTATTTTGGGGGGTTTTTTTCTTTCTATTTTTCATTTTTTATGGTGGACTACTTCGTAATTGGATTAGGGTCTAGAAGAACCTGAAGATCTTTCTTCTTCCTTTTTTCCTTTTTCTTCTTTGGTTTTGGGCCTTTTACTATTGGATTTTTCCATTTTGGATTATAATTGGCTATTCTACCAGTTGGATTAAAAGTTATAAAGAATTTGAAGATTTGGAAGCATTAAAATGAGCAGGAAACCAATATCATCTGGCGTTTCTACTTCTACCTCTGCATCCCCACCAGCTGGAGGACAACGTTTAATTCAGACAATGTTGAAGCAAGATAAAGAACAAGAAAAAGTAACTTTACAGATGATTATGCAAGGAATTCAAGATCTCAAGACAAAATCAGACACCATTGAACAAAGAATAGAGAACATTGAACAAAGAACGGAGAAGATTGATGAAAAAGTGGAAAATATTAAACAAATGATGGTGAAGTATGAGTCGAGATTACAAAAAATTGAGGAAGAAGGTAAACAAAGAGAGGAGAAGATTGGAAATATTGACAGTAGATTAACAGTGGTTGAACAAGATAAAAGTGGGATGTTGAGGTGGGAGATGGAAAGGTCAGAATTTTATCTCAGATTTCAAAATATAGAAGAAGAAAAAGGACAAAATTTGGCTGTGATAAAGATAGAAATTTTGGCGGATGCTTTGGAAATTACAGAGGAAAAGATGATGGATGGAGTAGATGAGGTATATCAAGTTTATACAAGATACGCGATGAGAAATAAATTACCAAAGGAAGTCCATATTAGATTTACCAAAAAATCCATTAAAACACAAATACTACAAATGGTAAGAGAGAAGACATTGAAATACAAAGGCAAAGAGATTGTGGTTTTAAAACAAATACCCAGAAGAGTGAGAGAGATGAGAAGAGAATATCGATTTCTGACCAAAATGCTATTGGAAAACGAAGTGAATTATAGATGGCTGATTCCAGAAGGACTAATGTTTACGTGGCAAGAGCAGAGACATAGAATTGACTCAATTGAGAAAGCAGAACTTTTCCATGAAGAATTTTTTGGAAGGAGAGAAGAGGAGGCAGAGAAAGAGGTCTCATTAATTGAGTTTCAAGAGGAACAACTGGAGACTGAAAAAGAGAAAGGTGCAGTAGGTGGACAGGTCGATAGTAAAGAACGGCGTGAAGTGAGATCCACGAGAGCTGTTAGACCTAAATATAAAGCATAATCATGGAAGAAAAAAAACTGATTACAATGAATATAAATGGACTCAATTCAGCTGTTAAAAGAAGGAAAACCTTTCATAAATTAGAGAAATTAAAATTCAATATAATTTGTTTACAAGAAGTTCATATTAAAAAACAACATGAACAATTGTTAGTACAGCCAAAACTAAGGAAAATATTTCCTTCTTCTTTCAATGTAAGAAAAGGGGAGTGGTTCTATACATTAAAGAGGTTATCCCAGCAAAACTGATCTACACGGATGAAGACGGAAGAATATTAATGGTGGAAATAATGGACAATAATATAAAAATACTCTTGATTGCAATTTATGCTCCAAATGATAAATAAGAAGAGTTTTATAAAAAAAACTACACATGAAAATAATTGGACTGGACTATGTTAATATAATTATGATGGGAGACTTTAATGGAATCGTGGACAATAAATTGGACTATATAGCAACAACAACAAAGCAAAATAGAAAGACTCTCCCTAAATCTTTTTTTAAAATGACAGACGAATTAACTTTAAAAGATATTTGGAGAGAAAGAAATGTTAAAGCTAAACAATATACTTTTTATTCAAATAGACATTTATCATGGTGCAGATTAGATATGATTTGGATCTCAACAGAATTAATATCCAATATTCAAGAAACAAATATCGAAACAAGTACTTGGGCAGATCATAGCCCAATGACAATTAAATGGAAGGGACAAAAAAAAAAGATCGAGATGGACATTAAATAATACTATCTTAAAGGAAAAAGATTTTATACAATGGATGGAGAAGGAATTGGCTTTTTTCTTCAGAGAAAATAAAAAAGAAGATACTTCAACGCAGAATGTTTGGGATACAATGAAGGCATATGCTAGAGGTTTGATAATAGATTATACAAGAAAAAAAGAATATTAGGAAAAGGCAAGCTTCTAAGGTCTTGGAAGATGAGTATAAAAGACTTGAAAAAGAATTACAGAAAATGTCACAGAAAAAAGATATTAAATTGAAGCTGGATGTAATTAAACATAAAATGGAATTAATAGAGAAAGAAGAACTGGCACAGAAAATTAGAAATTCTAAACAGAATTACTTTGAAGATGCAAATAAACCAGGTAGATGGCTAGCATATAAATTGAGAAAGGAGAAGGAATCAAGAAAAATATTGAAGCTAATAGATGATCAAGGCCAAGTTTGTTATGGTAATAAGGAGAAAAGGGAAATTATTCGAGATTTTTATGGGTAACTATATAAACAAGAGAATATTGATGAGGAAAAAGTCAAACAGTATCTACAGAATGCTAATTTACCAAAGATACCTAAAGAGACTGAAGAAATGCTAGAAAGCAATATAACAATGATGTAATTAAATGAAGCACTTAAGAAACAAAATAATGGGAAAGCACCAGGTCCAGATGGGCTTCTGGCAGAATTCTATAAAACATTTCAAGAATCATTGAGCATCCCATTGTTAGAAGTTATGAATGAAGTTATGTCAAAGAAGATGATACCCAAAACATGGTCAGAGGCTTATACTACACTTATTCCAAAAGAAGAGGCTGACCCACTGCAAATTAAGAACTATAGACCTATTTCTTTATTGAATGCAGACTATAAATTTTTGCTTCAATTTTAGCAGAAAGACTTAAAAAATATTTAAATAATTTTATCCACCCAGATCAAAATGGATTTCTGCCAAAGAGACAAATCAGAGACAATATGAGAGTAATCTTGGATACTTTGGAATACTATGAGGCTCATCCTGAAAAGCAAATGGCTTTGATATTCCTAGATGCTCAAAAGGCATTTGATAACATGAACTGGAGATTTATGTTATTATTATTGGAACAGATGGGTTTTGCCAGAAAATTTATTCAAGCAATAGAAGCCGTGTCGTGTCCTCGAAAATGATGCCAGGAGTCGGTGACTTCAAATCATGCTCTTTTATTAGTGTAGGAACCGAACTGGCTCTATGCAAAAGGTTCGCGGCTTTTATTCCTTTAGCCGTGGCGGCCGCGGCCAATGGCACCGCTTTGAATCTCCCGTGATTCAAATAGACCAATCGTGGGAGATTCTTAGCGAGCCAATCGGCGCGGCTCGCCTAACCAATCAGAGTGCCCCGCGCTTTGGCCAATCAAAGCGCGGGGATCTCAAGAATGCTAATGAGGGGACAGAACACCCCTCCCCTCTTGGTTTAGTCCTTACGTCGCGTAGTCCCATAGGTAGGCGGGGCTCCGTCTTAGCCTACTGGACCTGCGCAGCTCAGTCGTAGGTTGGATTCCGGCCGGTTCGGTCGGGGTCTCTGCTTCTCCGGATGCCATCATGGGAACCGGCTGGTCGGTCGGGCCGGGCCGCTCTCCGTAGCTCCCTCCTGGGCTTCCCGGGTTGGTTGAGCTGCAGGTTTCGCTACTCCCGCTCGGTCTCCCCGGGTCGGTCGAGCTGGCCTGGTTGTCTCTTCCTGGCGAGGGGTCGTGCTGGCTGCTTTCCGGTAAGTATGGCTGGTTTATTCTTCTTTGGTTTTGGTCCCCTGGTTATTCCCTCCCCCCTTGGTTTGTGTTGTGGGGGTTGGTTTCGCCTGTTTGTGCATCGGTGGTCTGTTGGGTGGTCGTCCTCGACCTTAATTGGTCGATGTGGCATTTCCACGCTCGTCCGTCTGCTGTTTGTAGCCGGTACGAGTGTGGGCCTGTTGTTTGTGTGATGACGGCCGGTACCCATAATGGGTCTCGCGTCAGGTTGTTTTGCGTACACAGGGTCGCCTGGTGCGAAAGTTCGGTGTTTGCTGGTTGAGTCTGGGGGCTTCTCCGGGTTATACGTGGGGTGTAATCTGTCGAGTGGGGACCTTAATTTCCTCCCCATTAACAGTTCGGCTGGGCTCTTATTCGTTGTGGTATTTGGGGTTATGTGTTGGGTGAAGAGCAATTTATTTATTTTCTCCTGGATCTCCCCGTGGTCTATTTTCCGGATGGTTTTCTTAGTGAATTGCACCATCCGTTCCACCCTACCGTTCGCCGCTGGGTGCACTGGTGCTGTCAACGCGTGTCGGATGCCCCTTTCCGCTAGGAATTTTTCGAATTCTAGCGAGGTGAATTGGGGCCCGTTGTCGGAAACAACGATGTCTGGGAGGCCGTGCGTTGCAAAGAGTTTGCCGAGTTCCTTGATCAAGGCCTCCGTGGTTGTTTTCCTCATGTTGCTTACCTCCAGCCAGTTGGAGTAAGCATCTACTATTATAAGGAAGGTGTGTCCTTTTGTGGGCCCGGCAAAGTCTATGTGGATCCTAGACCAAGGTCCCCTTGGGGTTTCCCACTCTAGGACGGGTGCTGTGGGTGGGCTTGGCCTAGTTTCCTGGCATCATTGGCACTGTGCTACCCATGTCTCAATCTGTCTGTCCATCCTTGGCCACCAAGCGTAGCTTCTGGCCAGGGCTTTAGTCCTAACGATGCCAGGGTGCCCCTTGTGTAATAGTTCCAGAACCTTCCCTTGTAGTTTTTCTGGAATGACCACCCTATCCCCCCACAGTATGCACCCTTTTAATAACGAGAGTTCCATTTGCCGGTTCCGGAATGTTTTGACGGAATCGTCGTTGTCCCTTTCCGGCCACCCTTTCTCTACCCAATGCAACACCCGCGCCAGACGTTTGTCTTTATTAGTCTCTTGGGCAATGTCTGACACGGTTATGGGCAGGTTGGGTAGAGTCTCTATGCTGAGGGTGGTCGTCGTGGGTGCTGGGTCGGTGTCAGGTTCCGGTAGCGGCGAGCAGCTTAAGGCGTCTGCATGGGAGATCGTCTTACCCGGTCTGTGTATGAGTCCGTGGTTGTAGGCCGCCAGGAACTCGGACCACCTTGTCATTCGGGGAGAAAGAATGTTCAGGGTGGCCCGGTTTCCTGCAAGGATTCCCAGCAATGGCTTGTGGTCGGTTATGATGGTGAATGTCCAGCCGTAGAGGTACTCGTGGAATCTTTTTACGATGGCAACGATAGCCAGAGCCTCTTTATCCAGCTGGCTATAGTTCCGCTCCGGTTTGGTGAGGGTCCTTGAAAAAAACGCGATGGGTGCTTCTTTTCCATCGGGGAGGGTATGGCTGAGGACAGCGCCGACGCCGAAGGGTGATGCGTCGCATGTGACGGCCAGGGGTAGGGTCTCGTTGTACTGTATAAGGACGGCGTCCGAAGTGATGAGGTCCTTTGTTTTCTGGAAGGCGGCTTGCTCGCGTTTCCCCCAAGTCCAGGTCGCCGCCTTGTCCAGGAGCCTATGCAAGGGCTCCGCCACCGTCGCCTTTTGGGGCAGGAATACATTGTAAAAGTTAAGAAGCCCCAGGAATGCCTGTAGTTCCGTCTTCGACTTGGGTGTGGGTGCTTCTTTGATGGCCTTGATTTTTTGGTTTGTGGGGTGAATGCCGTGACGGTCTAGGAGATATCCTAGGAATTCAACCCGTTCCGTGTATAATTGGCATTTCTCCCTCTTTACCTTTAGCCCGGTCTCTTTGAATTTGGTTAGGACCTCCCTTAGGCGACCCTCTAGTTCGGCTTGGTTGGTTGCCGACACTAAGATGTCGTCGAAGTACGGTACCACCCCCTTTATGCCTTGTAATAGTCTTTCCATTAGGCTTTGGAATATTCCCGGTGCCACGCTGACTCCGAATTGGAGCCGGTTGCATTTAAATGCTCCCCGGTGGGTGACTATGGTTTGCGCTTCTGCCGTTTCCTCGTCAACTGGCAACTGTTGGTATGCCTGGGCGAGGTCGAGTTTGGCGAAAATCTTGCCCCCTCCCAGTGAATGCAGTAGGTGTTGCACTACTGGGACGGGGTAGGCGCTTTGTTGCAACGTGCCATTTAGGGTGGCCTTATAGTCCCCACAGATTCTCACCGACCCATCAGGCTTGATCGGGGTGACTATGGGGGTCTCCCACCGGGCGTGGTCTATTGGCTGTAGGACCCCTTGTTTGACGAGCTTGTCAATTTGCTCGTCTATCTTGGGTTTAAGTGCAAATGGCACCCGCCTTGGTTTTAGGTGTTTTGGGGAAACGTTTGGGTCTAGGTTGAATGATATAAGGGGCCCTCGGTACTTGCCTAGGTTTCCGTCGAAGACCTCTTGGAATTCCCGGGCCAGTTGTTGCTCCCAGCTGTCGTCGGTGACGTGGTCGATTCCCGTGACTGCGATGCCGAGCGGGGCGAACCATTGCAGTCCCAGTAGGCTTGGGTGGTCGCGATTTACGATTGTCAGGGGAAGCTTTTCGGTGCGGCCTTTGTATGTTATGTTGAACTGTTTGGTTCCGACTACCGGGATGCGGTTTCCCTGGTAATCCTTTAAGATTAGTCTCTGGCTGTCTAGGCTTTTCCTTTGGATGGTAGGCACCAAGCGCTTTATTTCTTGCCATGCTATCATGGAGAGGTAGGACCCAGAGTCCACCTCCATTTTGCATGGCTCGCCCTCGATGCCTACCTCCACGTAGACCTTCCGGGCGTCATTGGTTGTGGCATGGCCGGTGGTGACTGTCTGATGGGTCTCCTCTTTTCACCGGGTCTCGCCGCCTCGTATGGATCGTCCGTTCCAGTCCCATCTGTTGTCCGAGGGGCGATCTCTGGTCCGGGGTGGTGTGCTCTCTCTCCTCCGCTCGCTCTGGTCCCATCAGGGCGAGCTGCAGTTCTTTTTGAGGCGGCAGACGTGGGCGATGTGTCCCTTCTTGTCACAATGCCGGCAGATCGACTCGAAAAACTGGCATTCGGACCTGGGGTGGTCGTCTCCGCAACCGGCACAGTTGGTCCTCGACTTATGACCCCTCCGGTTCCGTGGGTCGCGGCCTGCCTGGAGGCGATGAATCTCCTCCTCTTCGTCAGAAGTGCCCAATGCCAAGTGGAAATCGCCCTGGTGGGTGGTCATTTTGGGTTGGGCCTCGGCTGACCTTGCAGGGTCGTTGTTTCCGCTGCGGTCCCCAGCGTTCGGTCGGCGCATGCGGTCAGCGGATGTTCAGGTCGCTTCGGCGGCTGCAGCTGCGGTGAGGGTGTCTGCAAGGCTGATGTTGCCCTTGGCCATCAGCCGGCTCTGGAGGACAGGGTCCCACAGGCCGAGCACGATTCGGTCTCGCAGGGCGTCGTTCAGGTTGTCGAATTCGCACAGCCCCCCTAGGCACCGTAGTTCGGCGACGAAGTCGCTGAAACTCTCACCCGACCGTTGGTCCCGACGGTAGAATTCGTTGCGTCGGATCAGGATGGGTACCTCTGGAGCGTAGTGCCGCCGAAGTATTGGCTCGAGGACATCACGGTCACGTCGGCGGGTTTGGCGAGTGCCTTGGCCATCTTGAATACCTCGGTCCCGCAGTGGGTCAGGAAGATGGCGCGCTTCATGGGGCCGGTGGCGTCCTTCAGATCGCTGCACTCGAGAAACATGCGGAATCGGTCGCAGTACGATTCCCAGTCATTGGTGGCGGGGTTGAAGGGTGCGGGGGGTGCTATTTTCGCCATTGTGGAGATTCGTCTGGCTTCCGTCGGACACGTGGTTCGGTTCAGGGTCTGGATCCCACCTTCGTCGCCAGTGTCGTGTCCTCGAAAATGATGCCAGGAGTCGGTGACTTCAAATCATGCTCTTTTATTAGTTTAGGAACCGAACTGGCTCTATGCAAAAGGTTCGCGGTTTTTATTCCTTTAGCCACGGCGGCCGCGGCCAATGGCACTGCTTTGAATCTCCCGCAATTCGAATAGACCAATTGCAGGAGATTCTTAGCGAGCCAATCGGCGCGGCTCGCCTAACCAATCAGAGTGCCCCGTGCTTTGGCCAATCAAAGCGCGGGGATCTCAAGAATGCTAATGAGGGGACAGAACAAGCCATATACAATAAACAGACAGCAAAGGTAATGATGGAGGGAGAACTTAGAGATTTTATTAATATAAGAAAAGGCACAAGACAAGGGTGTCCCCTATCTCCTTTGCTATTTGTGTTGACTTTGGAAGTGTTGAATAGAAATATTAGGGATGATAAAAGCATAAAAGGAATGAAAATTAAAAAGGAAGAATTCAAACTACAAGCTTTTGCTGATGACTTAGCTTTTATTCTGGAAGATCCACTAGAAACAGCTCCAAAGTTATTGGAAAAGATAGAGACATATGGTGAGATGGCTGGTTTGAAAATAAATAAAGATAAAACAAAGATTTTGACAAAGAACATGCTACTGAGACAAAGAGAAGAACTAGCAGACCTTTTGAAAATCCAAGTTACGAATAAGGTTAAGTATCTGGGGATATATTTGACAGCAAGATGTAGCACATTAAAAGAGAATAATTATATTAAACTTAAACAACAGATAGCTACAGACTTGAAGAAATGGGGAAACTTGCAATTGTCATTATTAGGGAGAATTTCAACAATTAAGATGAATATTTTACCCAGAATTCTATTTTTGTTTCAAACAATACCAATTAGGCTTGGAAAAGACTATTTTGAAGATTTAAATAAAATCATGTTGAAGTTTATATGGCAAGGTAAAAAAGCGAGAATAAAGCTAAAGCTTTTGCAAGACGCTAGAATTAGAGGTTTTGGCCTGCCTAATTGGGAATTGTATTATCAAGCTGCAAGTTTGATGTGGGTCAAAGAATGGATAACATTAAGAAAGGCTAGATTGTTGACACTAGAAGGGCATGATTTGCTGTTGGGCTGGCATGCTTTTTTTATGGTATAAGGGAACTAAAACACAGGGTTATTTTAGAAGACATTATATACGGGAGTCTTTGTGGTTAAACTGGGAGAAGATAAAAAGACAATGTTATTTGAAAATTCCAGTTTGGTTATCGACTATTGAAGCATTTTCCTATCCTAAAATTTATAAGGAACAAACAGTTAGATATGGGGAACTATTGGATGAAAAGGGTGAACTTAAATCGATTCAAAACTTAGAGGAACAAGGTATAAGGATGAATTGGTTTTCATATGCGCAAATACATTCAAGGTATGATGAAGATTCTAAAATGGAGGGATTCTATGATAAGCAGACTGATTTAGATAAGATCTTGATGGGTACTGATGAGAAGGTGATTAAAAATTATATGGTTATTTACTGGGAATTAAATTAGAGGAAGAACAAGTTAAAGAAACTATGATTGTTTGGGGGAAGAATTTTGGATATGGGATTGATTTAGAGAAATGGCAAAAATAGTGGTCTCAAAATTATAAAATGACAATGTCAACAGCATATAAAGAAAACTTGTATAAGATGTTTTACAGGTGGCACTTTCCCCCGACAAAAATAGCAAGAATGTTTAAGAACAAATCTGAAAACTGCTGGAAATGTCATCAGATACCTGGCTCATATTACCATATGTGGTGGACTTGTGAGGACGCCAGAAAATATTGGACTAAAATTCGCATGTGGTTGGAAAAAATGACAAAGAAACACCTAGACTTGAAACCAGAGATCTTCTTATTGGGAATTTTACCTGATACATATAGTAAAGATTTGAAATACCTGATTGTAAATGTATTAACAGCAGCTAGGATTGTATTTGCTAAAAACTGGAAGAATGAGAAAATACCATTACAGGAAGAAATTATTAAGAAAATATTGGAATGTGCTGAGATGAGTAGATTGACATTTGAAATTAGAGAGCAATTTTATGAAATTTGGGATCTTTTTTATCAATGGCTAGATGATAAAATACGATAATAGAATATTTAGAATGTTAGACAGTCAGGAATATCTTTATTTTTTCTCTTGTCTTTGTTATTTGACACTATATTTATAAAGGGTTTTTAGGATTGATTTGGAATGATTATATGATTTGTTGCAGAATAAACCGTTTAAAGTATTGTTATCTCATAAAGCATGAATGATTAAAAGTATAGTCAAAAGTTTCTTTTTTTTTAATAGCGATATTAGGATATATAAGCTTGGATTGACAATATGAGTTGTTATGTAACATAATTGTAATTGAGACTACAAAATGAATGCACAAAACTGATGAACCAACCGACAGACTGGATGTACATATGAGAGTCGATGTTTTAATGTTTTGTTTGTCTTGTTTGTTTGTAGAAAATCAATAAAATTCTTTTCAAAAAAAAAAAAAAGAAGAAGCAACGGATAGAAACTAATGAAGGAAAAACAACAACTTGGAACTAAGGTGGGTGCTCCACTACTAGAGCTTTTCATGAAGAGATTGGACAACCACTGGTGTAGGGTCTCCTGCTTCGGCGCGGGTTGGACTAGATGACCTACGAGGTACCTTCCAACTCTGTCATTCTGTTAAATTCTGTAAATCTATGGGTGGGGTTTTTTTTTGAGAGCAGCAGAGCAATTCAATGGATATCAACCAAAGAAAGTCCAACAATTAAAGGCCTTGACCATAGCTGACCCTATGAGAGATGGACAAATTATTCCCAGGGACGTCACACCAAATGCAGGTCATTCCGGAATGCAGGACACACAATTTGTCATCTTCAGTCTTGACAGGCCTTCCCCTCCACCTCTTCCTAGCAATCTTTAATAAACTTCCTCCTCTGCTAGTATCGGGTTTGCAGAGAAGTTGGCCTGCCGGCCTGTTCTGGGTGGCCGGATCTCTTATAGGGAAAGAGGAGCTTGGAAGACAGATGTCTACGGAGAGTCTCAATCATCCAGGTCAGGGTTGTTCCAAAAGTGCTCCTTTTCTCCCAAGAAGCCATTGGACTTTCTGGTTTTTCTTAGGAGAACAAACTAGGGGTGGGCTTAAAACGTCACCAACCAGATCTTTGCCCAGTTGCTGCCTGGGCCATGGCAGATGTAGCCTAGTTGGCCTCCTGCATCATGGTGGAGTGGGGGCATTTTTGCCTTCCAGGGCTTCTGAAAGCTTTCCTTGAGCCACCAGGAGGGCGAAAAGGGTTACCCTGGGCTCCGGAGGCATTTTGGAGACTAGAAACAGGCCCGTTTCCAGCCTTTTGGAACTTCCAGGATGCCCATTTTTGGCCATCTCCGAGCCTCTGCTTGGGCCCTGTATTTACTTGGCATCCAAAATAGGCTCCTGGGAGGGGTGGGATGGGCGAGGCCAGCTAAGGGTGGGATTTACTGGTTCAACGAACCAGTGATTAAAAAATGATAAAATTAGCAACCGGTTTGTTTGAACCATGGTGAACCGGTAGCCGCCCATGCCTGGAATAAACCCACCAGGATTACATCCAGTAGACCACCTATATTTAAAAGAGAAAGGCCTCTCTTTTGAAGACAACAAAGTCCATATTTTGGACAGAGAAGACCAGGGGTTAAGAGGGGGTCAAAGAGGCCATTTGCCTCCAAATTGAACAGCCCTACCCCAACAGAAAGAGAGGGATATGACATCATATGTCTCCAGTCTACAACACAAAGTCCTTTCAGTGGTTCCAAGAAGGCTCCACGCTCATTTGCACTACTCAAGTGACCCTGAGGACAGAGATAAACCTCCAAGTGGCCTCAACAGTTCTCCAAAAGGATGCAAATGACTAGCTGTCTGCAAGGAGTATCAATCCTTCCCTTCCCCACCATCCAGTCAGAGCTGAAGAAGCTTCTTGGATGAGAAGCGAAACATTTTCAGAGAAAAAAAACAGAAAATCCAGTTGCCTCTTGAAAAAACACCTTTGGGATAAAACACCGAATAATACAGTTAGATGGAACCTTGGAGGTCTTCTAGTCCAACCCCATGCTCAAGCAGGAAACTGTACTCCATTCCAGACAAATGGCTGTCCAGTCTCTTCTTGAAAACCTCCAGCGATGGAGCATCCGCAAGTGGTAGGTTGTCCAATTGATTAGTTGTTCTTACTGCCAGAAAAAAAAAAGTCTCCTTATTTCTAAGTTGGATCTCTCTTTGATAAGCTTCTACCCTTTGCTTTTTGTCCTTCCCTCGCGTGCCTTAGACAATAAGTGAATCCCTTCTTCTCTGTGACCGCCCTTCAAGTTCTGGAAAACAGTTATTAAGTCAGCGGATGGAAAGAGAAGACCTCCAAGATGTCTTCTAGCCCTTTGATTGCATGATTCTACCATTCTGTGATTCTATCATTGTATTTTTCTATATCCTTCTATGTCATTTTATCCTTCTATAGCCTTGTACACATCTATCTTTCTTTCCTATATCATTCCATCCTTCTCTATCCTTCTATCCTTCTGCCATTTTATCTGTCCATCCTCTATCATTCTATCCTTCTGTCATTTTGTCATTCTATCCTTCATCTTTCTCTACCTTTCTGTCATTCTATCAGTCTATCCCTCTTTATCATTCTATCCTTCTATCATTTTATCTTTCTCTACCCTTCTACCCTTCTGTCATACTATCCTTCTATCCTTCTCTGTCCTTCTATTCTATCATTCTATCACACTATCCTTCTCTATCCTTCTATCCTTATTCTACTAGGATTCAGTAGGGCTCCTGGGGAGAAGCTGCCTCTGGATGTGGTTTTGTTCTTTCCTTCAGCCCCTCACGGTCTCTACTTTGATTAATTCTAATGTTTGCAAAGCATATACCCCCTTTCCTTTCATTTCCCATCTTGCACTTCCCCCTAAGGGAGCCAAAGTGGCAGGCAACGCATTTTTTAGACTCTCTGTTGTATAATGCAGGTGTCTTGACAATTGCTGTCCTTTATTGGTGAAGCTCCAGAAGAAAGGACAGGAAATAATTGCGTTGTTATCCATGCCAGCGAGTTGGCAGGTGTGATGCCAGATACAGGTAGCTATCACTCTCAGGAGAAGTGGCTCTCTCGCAGAGCTCTGCCAGGCCCTTTTATCCCTGGCATATTTAGGGAAAGGAATTTCTATATAACCAGAAGAGCAAATAAATAAAAGAGCTCCCTTAATCTCAGCAATGCTACAATTTCATTTCTTTCATTGTGAGACTTCCATGGTGGGAGAAATCAGGAAACTGGATGAATACCAGTAGAGATTATTTATTTATTTATCTGCAAGGAGGGCACACAAAACCAAGATGGCATCCTCAACTACAAGATCAAATCCTCTCCCCCCCCCTTTTTTTTTTTGCATAGGTTGCATAGGTGATGCTTGTTTTAAAAAAAACCCGAGGGAGGCAGGTTTTAAGTGTGGGGTCCCAGCTGTCATCTCACCTTGTTGACTTCTCCTGCAGATTCTTCTGTAGCAATTGTCCCAAAGGTGTTCTTTTTTTTTTTCAAGATCAACTGGAGTTTCCAGTTTTCTTTTGAAGATGTTTCTCTTCTCATCCAAGAAGCTTGTCCAGCTCTCTTTACAAGCCCTCTCTAGGCGGTTTACAGAGTCAGCCTCTTGCCCCCAACAACCTGGGTCCTCATTTTACCGACCTCGGAAGGATGGAAGGCTGAGTCAATCTTGAGCTGGTCAAGATCAAACTCATGGCAGTGGGCAGAGTTAGCCTGCAATACTGCATTCTAACCACTGGGAAGGAAGGAAGGAAGGAAGGAAGGAAGGAAGGAAGGAAGGAAGGAAGGAAGGAAGGAAGGAAGGAAGGAAGGAAGGAAAAAGAGAGTGAAGAAGGAGGAAAGGAAGGTTTATAGAGAAGGAAGGAGGGAGCAAAGGAGGGAGGAAGGAAGAAAAGGAGAGAGGAAGGAAGGAAGGAAGGAAGGAAGGAAGGAAGGAAGGAAGGAAGGAAGGAAGGAAGGAAGGAAGGAAGTGGGAGGGAGGAAGGGAGGGAGGGAGGAAGGGAGAGAGTGGGAGAAGGAGGGAGGGAGGGAAAATAGCAACAGCATTTAAACTTGTGTACTGCTTCACAGTCCCCAAAGTGCTTTCTTTTTCCAAGAGCCAACTAGAATTTCTGGTTTTTGTTTGAAGACGTTTGCTTCTCATCCAAGAAGCCTCTTCAGCTCTGGCTGGATGGTGGGGAAGGATTGATACTCCTTGCAGGCAGCTGGTCATTTGCATCCATTTAGACGGTCTTTGAGGCCACTTGGAGATTTATCTGTGTCCTCAGGATCACCTGAATGGTGCAAATGGGTGGGTGGAGCCTTCTTGGCAGCCTGATGTTTTCCTGCCCTGTGTCCCCTTCCTGTTGAAAACAGATACAGGCTGTTGGTGACGTGTTTGTGTTGTCTGAATCTCAAACAAGTGCAAATAGTTCCTGTAATTTGCACTACATATAAAAGCATCCAAGGAGACAAACAACCAAGTGGCTTCTTTCCAATGATGGCCGAAGTAATGCAGGAAGCAGAAGTAGCTGACATGGTTTGTCCTTCCCAGCACCCATTCAATAGTCTAATATCAGGGATTGTCTTCTAAATCTACTCCAATATTGCCATGATCAGAAGAGGAAGAGGGAGAAGAAGGGAGAGAAGCTGAGATGGAAAGGCAAGGGGGAAAGGAGGAGAAAAAAGAGGCTGGGGTGGAGAGAGGGAGGAGGAGGAGGCTGAGAAGGAGTGTAGAGGGGAAAGGAGGAGGAAGAAAAGAATTGTAAGGAAGAAGAAAAGGAGGCTGGGAGGGAGAGGGGAAGGAGGGAGAGGGAGAGGAGGAGGAAATGGAGGAAAAGGCTGGGAGGGAGAGGGGAAGGGGAGGAAGTGAAGGGAGAAGAAGAGGAGGAGGAGGTGAAGGAGGAAGAGGAGGCTGGGAGGGAGAGGAAGAGGAAGACCTGCCAACATAGAGAAGTGGAGCCTTTAAGGAGATGGTGGCTGCTGCTTCTCCACTGACCACTGTCCTCTGGAGGACAACCTGCCACTCACCTGTTGGGCTAGGAAAGACCTTGCTGAGATGAGAGAAGCCTTGGGTGGCTGGTGTAACAGATCTGATGCCAACAGAGTCATTTCAGGCTGGATGAATCCCTCACCCACAGAGAAAGAGCAAGGCATCCCAGCAACCTGCTCCAAGATATTGCGGGCAGCTCCTCTCTCCCGTTTTTCCGTGACAAGTAGAACCAGCTGTTGTTTTTTTCATGGCGAACTGGGGGACAAAGAATTCAGCTTGAAGTGGAAGGTGCAAAACCTTTTCCCCTGAAATGCAGGCTTGGGATTCAGCTGGTGTGGACCAGTTCAGATGAATCGGATGTTAAATTTGCATCTGGTTGGCCAAACTGGTATTTGAACCCACCGGCTGGCCCTGCCCATCGCATCCTCCCCCCCCCCCAGGAGTTTCCACGCGGTTTTGGATGCAGGTAAGTGCAGGACCCACACGGAGGCTCTGGGAAGGTGAAAAATAGGCCTTCCGGAAGTCCAGAAGTCCGGAAACAGGCCTATTTCTGGCTTCCGGAGACCCTCCGGGGAATCTGTTTTCACCCTCCCAGAGCCTTGGGAAGGTGAAAAATGGCCCTCCGGAAGTTCCACAGGCCACGTCCACCATGGCCACGTCCACCCAGCAACCGGGCCTCGAACCAGCTGCTGGGATTTTTGAATCCCACCCTTGCTTAAATGTCCTATTTTCCCCCCACATTTAATAGGAAATGATTTTTGGACAGATCCTTCCTTGCCTTTTCACTGCCCTCAATCTAAACAGGCCAGAGAGGAGAATTTTCCCGAGTTTTCCTGCAAACTCCAAGATTAAGCTCAGGTTGGTAATTGTATTTTTATTCAACTGAGGTGGGTAAATTGCCTTTTTATTAATTCTTTTTTCTCCAGCAAAGATGGGGAGAGAGAGAGAGATTGGCACATCTATTCTGGTCGCCATTGCAAAGCGTCTTCCCCCCCCCCCCCAAAAAAAAATTATGTCTATTCTATTGTAAATCCATTGTTTTATCTCTTATAATAAGTTTATCTCCAACACAAGGTGTAATTATCGCTCTCTCCAGAATTGGGTCAGGACTATATTTATTGTTGGAAGATATTTTTCAACTAATTTGGCGGGTTTAAATCTGGTTAAGAAGAAACCGCAAACTTCTTGCTGCATCTGACAGAACAGTTGTGCTCCATTTCTCCCCTCCTTTTATTGTTTAATTTTCCTTTCGGTTTGCTTTACTGGCTGCCCTTGTCAAATCTGTTTGCGGTAACTTGTAAAAATCAGTGACTCACACTATTAAATAGATGTTGAGACTCTAGAAAAAGGGCAGAGAAGAGCAACCAGGATGATGAGGGGACTGGAGGCTAAAACATACGATGAACGGTTGCAGGAACTGGGCCTGGCTAGTCTAAGAAAGAGAAGGACCAGAGGAGACAGAATAGTACTCTTCCAATATTTGAGGGGCTGCCCCAGAGAGGAGGAGGAAGGGGTCAAGCTATTTTCTAAAGCCCCCAAAGGCCACACAGGGAATAAGGGATGGAAACAGGGAGAGATTCAACCTGGAAATAGAAGAAATTTCCCAACAGGGAGAACAATCCACCCATGGAACAGATGTTGCCTTCAGAAGTTGTGGGAGTTTCATCCCTGGAAGCTTTCAAGAAGAGACTGGACTGCCATCTGTCAGGAATGGTGTAGGGGCAAGGCTCTTCAAACCTGGCAAGTTTAAGACTTGTGGACTTCAACTCCCAGAATTCCTGAGCTAACATGACTGGAGGAGGAATTCTGGGAGTTGAAGTCCACGAGTCTTAAAGCTGTCAAGTTTGAAGAGCCGTGGTGTAGGGTCTCCGGCTTGGGCAGGAGGTTGGACTAGATAACAAGGTCCCTTCTGTTAATCTATTAATCCTACAAAGAAGAGGGGCTCAAATTATTCTCCAAAACACCAGAAGGCAGGACAAGAAGCAGTGGATGGAGAGAAGCAACCTGGAATTAAGGAGAAACTTCTTTCAGAAATGGTGAAGGGTCTCCGGCTTGAGCAGGGGGTTGGACTAGATGACCTACAAGGTCCCTTCCAACTCTGTTAATCTGTTAAATCTGTTGATCTGCTGTGACTCACTGCCCTTGCTATCCGGGCAAAGCACGAATGCCCCCTCCCCCTTTCAAAAAGCTGCCTTGCCAAAAATGACTATCCCTGCTTGAAAGATCTTACAAGCTCTAAATGGAGGCGGAGGGAATGTATTTTAAGTGCCCTCCGAGTTGTGGTTTAATTTTTCATATCCGAGTGTTTTTATTTATAAGCCCTTTCGGCAGCTAGTTCAGCTGAAAAGCTCAGGGTAAAAGATGAAAAGGACGAATCAAATAAAGGAGTAAAAATAATGTTGGCAAGAGGCAAAGCATGCATATTGAAGAGAAGGAGCAGTGGGATGGGTAATGAATTATAAATCAGAACGGGCCTTTTCAAGGGTTTTGAGGAGCAATTCAAGCTTTGGATAAGGAACACACCAACATTCTCATCAGCAGGGCGAGGAACAACTTGAGATCACGCTGAATATCTAAATGCATCTCTTGATTGAGGCCCTTAGATTTCCATCATGTTGGTAGGGATCAGCGACTCCCAGGGTTGGGCTGCTACGGGTTCTCCCCAGTTCAGGCGAACCCCTAGTTTTTTGAATGGTTTGGTGAACTGGCAAATCCCAACCTTGACTGGCCCGGCCCACCCTTCCCCTCCCCTCCCCTCCCCTCCCAGGAGTCTCCATGCGGCCCGTTTGGATGCCAGGTAAGTGCAGGGCCCACACAGAGGCTTGGGGAGGGTGAAAAACGGGCCTCCCAGAGGCTCCGGAAGGCCAGAAATGGGCCCATTTCCAGCCTCCGGAGTCCGGGGAGTTTATTTTCACCCTCCAGAAAGCCTGGTTGGGAAAACGGGCCTCCTGGAAGTTCTGGAAGGCCAGATATGGGTCCGTTTCCAGCTTCCAGAGAGCCTCCGGAGCCCGGGGAGGCCATTTTCACCTTCCTGGAGCTTGAGGAAAGCCTCCGGAGTCTGGGGAGGGTGAAAATGCCCCTCCCCACCATGGTGCAGGAGGCCGACTAGGCCACACCCACCATGGCCACGCCCACTCAGCAACTGGGCAGAGAACTGGTCACTGATATTTTTGAAGTCCACCCCTGGCTACCCCCTATTTTTCTAGCCTGTTAAAGCTACTGTGCCAGCCAACAGTAGTCCTCGGCCTACAGGAACTACTGAGCCCTAAATTTCAGTTGCTAAGTGAGTCTTACCCCCCATTTTACCACCATTCTCGCTGCTGTTGTTAAGTGAATCACTGCAGGTTGTTAAGCAGATCTGGCTCCCACACCAACTTCTCTCGTCAGAAGGTCGCCAAAGGGGGAATTAGCCGACCCAGGGACACTGCAACCATCATAAATATGAGGCAATTGCCGAGCGCTTGAATTTTGACCACAGGGGTGCTTTCAATGGTCGTAAGTATGAGAAACTACTTCAAACGGCCACTAAATGAACTGTCGTCAGTTCAGGACTATCTGTCCTACCATCTTGCCTTTCTGGACATTCCATTAGGGAGCCCACCTTACCCAGAAGCCAAATTTGAACCCAGGCCTTTAGTTGTCTCCATTTGCTCCTCTTCCTGCGGGCTGTTGAGGCTGAGGCTTTGCAGGGGTTCCCGAGAGCCCCTGGCTAAGATTCTGTGCAGTTTGGAGAACCCCCCGATTCCCACTCCTGGATGGCCCCGCCCACTCCGCCTCTCCCCTCCCAGGAGTCCCCACACAGCCTGTTTTGAATCGCAAGTAAATGCAAGGTGCACACAGAGGCTCGGGAAGGGCGCAAAATGGGCCTCCTGAAGTTCAGGAAGTCCAGAAATGGGCCCATTTCTGGCTTCCAGAGAGCCTCCGGAATCTGGGGAGGCCATTTTCACCCTCCCAGAGGCTCAGGGAAAGCCTCCAGAGCCCGGGGAGGGCAACCCCCCCCCCCGGTCATAGTACAGGAGGCCAACTAGGCCACACCCACCCAGCAACCAGGAAGAGAACCCCTTGCTAAAATTTTTGAAGCTCACCCTTGTTTTTTTTATATATATCTTCTAGATTCCTGTGGGGTCATGTAGGGGTCATGGCTGGCTCTACAGGCAAAGGGGAAAATGCAAATCCTGGGTGTTTGTCTGAGGTAATCTTGTCAGCCTTTGGCTTGCTTAACTGTGTTGCTTATCTGGAGTTTCTGTCTGACCCAGCCTTTCAGAATGGATTACCCAATCTGCATTTCTAAAAAGCTGCCCTCCTCTGTTTCCACTTGGGGGCAGGGAGACTGGGGCTGGTTTCTGTCTCCTTTAAGATTATTTTTCCCCCATTTCTCCTTTAGGGAAAATATTCTATCCTGCCTTTTTTTTTTTTTAATATCCCCCCAAAATATTTCATTCTCTAGCAGGGTGGGTGGGTGCTGAATTTCTACAGCTTCTCCTCCTCCTCTGGAGACGATCCGAGCGGCTCTACCAGTCAGTTTCTAGCCTTGCCCTCGGCGGCAAGCCGCTGGGTGCCATCCATCAAAGCAACGGAGGAAATCCGGGGCATTAAAAGATCTCGTGTCCTGGAATAGCAAAACTTACCGCAGGATTTCGGAGCAATGTGTCAAACGGTTTAGAGGGATCAGAGATATCTGACAAGGCCTGGTTCCCCAGGGCGGCTAAGGAAGTCCAACGGAATTCAGGCTGGCTAAGCTGAATGCAGCCGGCTGGCAAAATTGCCTTTCAAAGTGATGCTATCAGCCTTTCTGTGCTGGCAGAGGGCAGCCAGGCTTAAGGCTCAGAATAAATTCTTCCTGAATGGGTGTCATTTTCAGGCAGGGCGAGGGCTGCAAGCATTCGTCTTCTTTTAGGCTCGGGCAGGGAAAGAAGGAGGGAGGGAGAGAGAAAGAGAGAGAGGAAGAAAGAAAATGATAAGACAGAATGAATAATATTGAATAACAGAGTTGAACGGGACCTTGGAGGTCTTCTAGTCCAGCCCTCTACTCAAACAGGAAACCCTATACCAGACATCTCCAAACTTTCAACTTTAAGACTTGTGGACTTCAAGTCCACAAGTCCCCTGCGCTATACTATTTCAGAGGAATGGCTGTCCAATCTCTTCTTGACAGCCTCCAGTGATGGAACACCCACAAACTTCTTCAGGCAAGCTGTTCCACTGGTTCATTAGCAGAGTAATGGAATAACAGAGTTGGAAGGTCCCTTGGAGATCATCTAGTCCAATCCCCTGCTCTGGAAGGAGATCCTATATCATTTCAGACAAATGGTTGTCCAGTCTCTTCTTTAAAAACCTTCGGTGTTGGAGCATCCACAACTTCTTGAGACAAGCTGTTCCGCTGATTAGTTAACAGAGTAATGGAATGACAGAGTTGGAAGGGACCATGGAGGTCTTCTAGTCCAACCCCCTGCTGAAACAGGAGACCCTATACAATTTGAGACAAGTAGCTGCCCTGTCTCTTCTTAAAAACCTCCAGTGTTGGAGCACCCAGAACTTCTGGTGGCAAGCTGTTCCACTGGTCAATTGTCCACACTGTTAGGAAATTCCTCCTTAATTCCAAGTTGCTTCTCTCCTTGGTGGGTTTCCACCCGTTGCTTCTTGTCCTGCCTTCAGGTGCTTTGGAGGATGGATTGACCTCCTGATGAGAGAAAATGAAAGAGAGAGAGAAAGAGAGAGAATAACAGAGAGACAATGAAAGAGAGAGAGAGGATGGAAGAATAAGAAAGAATGAAGGAGAAACAGAGAGAGATAAAGTTATATGGTATATATTAAATAGGCAAAAAAAAATTAGTCTAAAATGGATCTGGTTTTATTTTTTGTTATCTGTATTTTGTGTGCGTGTTGGATGTAGGTTTATCTGAGCACAGAATCCTATCAATCAAGGGTAAAGATAATTTGTTTTAAAGTGGTTTTATTGGGGCTTCTGTTTTCATTCTGTGTGAGAAGTTGAATCGGAGTTTAGCGGAGCATAAAATCTTTTCTTTTTCAAAGAAACCTCCTGCTGGCAGACCTGGGAAGGCTCCAGTTTTAATCCATGGACCAGCTACCTGTGGGGAACACTTTTTAAAGGAAATGTGCTTGAAATGAATTCGGGGAAACTCAGCTAGGACTAGCTAACTATCCATCAAAGCCTGACCAAGCAGCAGCTCTTTTTTAAAAAAAATATATATATATATATATATATATATATATATATATATATATATGTATATGTATATGTATATGTATATGTATATGTATATGTATATGTATATGTATATGTATATGTATATGTATATGTATATGTATATGTATATGTATATGTATATGTATATATGTATATATGTATATATGTATATATGTATATATGTATATATGTATATATGTATATATGTATATATGTATATATATATATATATCCATGAAGAATGTGTTATAAATTCATCAGATTTATTGCTTGTGATTTATTACTCCTCACGGTCACAAGTGGGGGTCAGAATTTCCACGGCTAAGCAAGGGGACAGATAAGAGAGCAGTGTCCAATCTTACAACCTTTCTGGCAGGGTCGTTAAGTGAATCATTGCAGCTGCTAAGTGAATCTGTAGTGGCTAATGAAATATGGCATTTCCCCCCGGCCCCCCCGCATGGTTTTGCTTGGGGGAAATCAGCTGGGATGGTCATAAAAAGATGCTGCAGGCGTCGTAAAACATTCCCCTGCCTCCCGGTTGCTAAGCATCTGAATTTTGATCAGAGATGTTACAAGGGTTGTAAGTTTGCGATAGTGGCGTATATTTGTGTCATGCCCCTGTCGGAATCTGATACCGAGGGGGAGGTGGAACAGCTGACAGGGAGTGGGAGTGTGGCTCTGGTGGCTGTGGAAGAAACTGGGTAAGGGCACAGTCCAGCTGGGCATTCAGAGGAAGACCCATCCTAGGGCACGCAGGGAGGAATAGAGAAGGGAGCAACGTGGCTTATGGGGGAGAAAATGGCCCTGATTCCCTTCATTACCTACAGCTGGGAAAACAGGATATAAGAAGGGCGTTTGTGCACAGCTCCTTGCTGGAAGCAAAGTGTGAATTATTTTGGTTTGTCAAGTCTTATCTGGGTTCTGGCCTCCTCCCAACTGTGTGTGTTTTGTTATCTTTTGAAGTCTGCAATTCCTTGTCCTGCCCTGTCTCGTTAATTGCTGCAGTGTGTTTTGTGTTGGTTTTTATTTATAATTTAGATGTACTTTTGGTTCGGACTGAATTTCTTCCCTTTAAAAGGTGTTCTTGGGATAGTTTTTTCTCCAGCTGATGATAACTGGACATTGGAGGCCAAGTTGGAGGAATTAAATGGACTTTACCTACTTTTGTGACTTTGTTGCTTTGGTGCCACACCCCTTTGGGTCATCACAATCTGTAACCTGGGTGTAGGATGGTGCTCCCCAAGCCATTCCATCCACAGACACATCGAACAACAAGCAGCCTAAGAAACCCTCAGAATTCAGATCAACCCCACAGCCAACCAGTGATGGCGCTGAGCCTCAACCAACCCATGAATCCCCCACCCCAACCTGCACTCTGCCTCCCAATGACCCTCACCTGATGTGATCCACACCTGACCCCTCATAAGACCTTGACTTGACGTGACCCACACCTGACCCATGACAAAACCCATCACAACACCCTCACCTGACATGATCTCCCAATCCAAAACTCTTACCTGATGTGACCCACATCTGACCCCTGACAAAACCCCTCACAACCCATCACAACCATCAGAAGACACTTACCTGACATGACCCACATCTGACCCACCACAAGATTACTACAAAACCCTCACCTGACATGACCTCCCCATCACAAAACCCTTACCTGATGTGACCCAGATCTGACCTCTCACAAAATCCCTGACAAAACCCATCACGAGCGTTACAAGACCCTCACCTGACCCCCTCACAAGACTCACCACAAAACCAGCCCCTGATGTGACCCCCCCAATCACCTAATCCATGACAACACCCTTACCTGACCTACTGACCACACGAAGCTCTTATGAGCAGAAGAAAACCAACATTGACATTCCCTAAATTCCCAGCCTCGTAATCAGAGGTGGGATTCAGCCGGTTCTGACCAGGTCTGGAGAACCAGTAGCAGAAATGTTGAGTAGTTCAGAGAACCGGCCAAGTCCACCTCTGACTGGCCCCGCCAACCCCATCTTTTCTCTGCGTCCCATTGAGTCCCAGTTGATTGGCTGAGTCTCCTTTGGTTGCCCTGCACAGGAGAACGGAGCTGGGAAGCAGGTTAGTGGAGTGGGGAGGGGAGGGGGATTTTGCAGTATATCCTTCCCCTGCAATGCCCACCAAGCCACGCCCACAGAATTGGTAGTAAAAAAAAAATTGAATTCCACCACTGCTGGTAATGAAACGTTCAAAAAACCACCCACCAGCTCGTAGAACCAACCTCTACCCTCATGTGTGTAAGTGTGAGGACTGGTTGTAAGTCACTTACGGTGAGGATTACCTGAATCTTCTAGACTGCATTTTCCAAGGCAGGGAGAGAAGAAGTGTGAAGACCACACACACAAAAGGGAAATGGAAAGCAGTTCATATTTTTAAATAATGTATTGTATCTTCAAAGTGCTTTCTTATGGCTTTTGAATGGTGTCTCCTACTCTTCCACCTGGTCTTTGGGGAGAAGGCAATTAAAAATCTAAATAAACTTTAATAGCCCTTCTGCAAATTATGGGATTATAATGCTTATTAAAGAGCACAGCTCAAGCATTCTAATGCGTTATGTTCTTTCATCTTATTTTCATGCAAAACTAGGTTTTCCTTTTCCCACCCGTTAATGCAAACTCCAGCCCATTAAAGAAGAGAGGATAGAATTGAATGGGAGGACCCCCAAAAAACTTCCAAACTCCCCAAGGGGCTCAACCACCATCCCCCATGGCTAAGAAAACAAGCAGGTTCTTTTTTAACAAGTTATGAAGAATCAGTAAAGTAGTGACGGTAGAATAGAATAGAACAGAACAGAATGCAGGTTAGAGTAGAATAGAATAAGGAGTAGAGTAGAGTAGAGTAGAAGTGAAGTGAAGTGAAGTGAAGTGAAGAGAAGAGAAGAGAAGAGAAGAGAAGAGAAGAGAAGAGAAGAGAAGAGAAGAGAAGAAGAAGGAATAGAGTAGAGTAGAGTAAAATTAGAACAGAACAGAACAGAATGCAGGTTAGAGTAGAATAGAATAAGGAGTAGAGTAGAGTAGAATGCTGATTAGAGTAGAGTAGAGTAGAAGTGAAGTGAAGAGAAGTGAAGAGAAGAGAAGAGAAGAGAAGAGAAGAGAAGAGAAGAGAAGAGAAGAGAAGAGAAGAGAAGAAGAAGGAATAGAGTAGAGTAGAGTAAAATTAGAACAGAACAGAACAGAATGCAGGTTAGAGTAGAATAGAATAAGGAGTAGAGTAGAGTAGAGTAGAGTAGAATGCTGATTAGAGTAGAGTAGAGTAGAAGTGAAGTGAAGAGAAGTGAAGAGAAGAGAAGAGAAGAGAAGAGAAGAGAAGAGAAGAGAAGAGAAGAGAAGAGAAGAGAAGAAGAAGGAATAGAGTAGAGTAGAGTAAAATTAGAACAGAACAGAACAGAATGCAGGTTAGAGTAGAATAGAATAAGGAGTAGAGTAGAGTAGAGTAGAGTAGAATGCTGATTAGAGTAGAGTAGAGTAGAAGTGAAGTGAAGAGAAGTGAAGAGAAGAGAAGAGAAGAGAAGAGAAGAGAAGAGAAGAGAAGAGAAGAGAAGAGAAGAGAAGAGAAGAAGAAGGAATAGAGTAGAGTAGAGTAAAATTAGAACAGAACAGAACAGAATGCAGGTTAGAGTAGAATAGAATAAGGAGTAGAGTAGAGTAGAGTAGAGTAGAAGTGAAGAGAAGAGAAGAGAAGAGAAGAGAAGAGAAGAGAAGAGAAGAGAAGAGAAGAGAAGAGAAGAGAAGAGAAGAAGAAGGAATAGAGTAGAGTAGAGTAAAATTAGAACAGAACAGAATGCAGGTTAGAGTAGAATAGAATAAGGAGTAGAGTAGAGTAGAGTAGAGTAGAGTAGAGTAGAGTAGAGTAGAGTAGAGTAGAGTAGAAGAGAAGAGAAGAGAAGAGAAGAGAAGAGAAGAGAAGAGAAGAGAAGAGAAGAAGAAGGAATAGAGTAGAGTAGAGTAAAATTAGAACAGAACAGAACAGAACAGAATGCAGGTTAGAGTAGAATAGAATAGAACAGAATATAGAATATAGTAGAATAGAATGAGTAGAGTAGAATGCAGATTAGAGTAGAATAGAATAGAACAGAATACAAAATAGAGTAGAATAGAATAGAATAGAATAGAATAGAATAGAATAGAATTAGAATAGAATAGATAATAGAATAGAGAATAGAATAGAGAATAGAATAGAGAATAGAATAGAATGCAGAATAGAGTAGAATAAGGGATAGAGTAGAACAGATCAGAACAGAATAGCAGAATTGGAAGGGACCTTGGAGGTCTTCTAGTCCACCCCCCTGCTCAAGCAGGAAGCCCTATACCATTCTGGACAATGGCTGTCCAGTCCCCTCTTAAAAACTTCCATTGTTGCAGAATTCACACCTTCTGGACGTGAGCTGTTCCACTGACGATCCCCACCAAGGGAAAGGGAGAAAAATACCACGATTTAGAGTTCTAACATCTGAAACCAACAGGGGATGGAAAAGACCTTGGAAAGTTATTCCTATAGTTTTGGCGACCTTCAGCCAAAGAACAAATGCAGGTGTTCCTCGACTTACAGAAGTCCACTTAGTGACTGTTCGATGTTACAACAGCACTGAGAAAAGAGACTTATGACTGTTCTCACACTTATGTCCATGGCAGCATCCCTGCAGTCAGCAGAGCAAAATTCGGAGTCTGGGCAACCAACTCACAGTTAGGACGGTCACAGGGGGCTCTTTGGCAACTTCCAGCAAGCAAAATCAGCGGGGAAGCCAGATACACTTAACGACCGTGCGACTCACTCAACGACTGCAGAGGTTCACTTAACCACCATGGTGTCAAGAGAGGTTGTGAAATGGGACAAAACTCACTTAACAACAGTCTCGCTTAACGATTGAAATTGTTAAGTCAAGGACTTAATCAAGGAAATTAAACCTATTTTTTTTAATGTTTTAACTATATCAACAGCAGATTTAAAGGGTTTTTTTTGGGGGGGTTTTTGTCCTGGTTTGGGTCAAACCCCAAGAGACCAATCCCCTCCTGCTCCTGAGGTGGAGGCCCCTTCAACTCCGCCTTGTATCACTCCTGATCATGGAATAATTGAATCTTTATTGATGAGTAACTGAATAATTATTGAACAAATGATTTGTGACACTAGTTGGGTGTAGTGGTTAAGGTGCTGGCCTAGAAACCAGGCAACAGAGAGTTCTAGTCCTGCCCTAGGCATCAAAGCCAGCTGAGAGATTTTGGGCCAATCACTAAGAGATGGTGACTTCTAGTCCTGCCTTAGGCACAAAAGCTAGTTGGGTGACTTTGGGCCAATCACTAGGAGATGGTGAGTTTTAGTCCTGCCTTAGGCACAAAAGCTAGTTGGGTGACTTTGGGCCAATCACTAAGAGATGATGAATTCTAGTCCTGCCTTAGGCACAAAAGCTAGTTGGGTGACTTTGGGCCAATCACTAGGAGATGGTGAATTCTAGTCCTGCCTTAGGCACAAAAGCTAGTTGGGTGACTTTGGGCCAATCACTAGGAGATGGTGAGTTTTAGTCCTGCCTTAGGCACAAAAGCTAGCTGGGTGACTTTGGGCCAATCACTAGGAGATGGTGAATTCTAGTCCTGCCTTAGGCACAAAAGCTAGTTGGGTGACTTTGGGCCAATCACTAGGAGATGGTGAGTTTTAGTCCTGCCTTAGGCACAAAAGCTAGTTGGGTGACTTTGGGCCAATCACTAGGAGATGGTGAGTTTTAGTCCTGCCTTAGGCACAAAAGCTAGTTGGGTGACTTTGGGCCAATCACTAGGAGATGGTGAGTTTTAGTCCTGCCTTAGGCACAAAAGCTAGTTGGGTGACTTTGGGCCAATCACTAGGAGATGGTGAATTCTAGTCCTGCCTTAGGCACAAAAGCTAGTTGGGTGACTTTGGGCCAATCACTAGGAGATGGTGAGTTTTAGTCCTGCCTTAGGCACAAAAGCTAGCTGGGTGACTTTGGGCCAATCACTAAGAGATGGTGACTTCTAGTCCTGCCTTAGGCACAAAAGCTAGTTGGGTGACTTGGGGCCAATCACTAGGAGATGGTGAGTTTTAGTCCTGCCTTAGGCACAAAAGCTAGTTGGGTGACTTTGGGCCAATCACTAGGAGATGGTGAATTCTAGTCCTGCCTTAGGCACAAAAGCTAGCTGGGTGACTTTGGGCCAATCACTAAGAGATGGTGAATTCTAGTCCTGCCTTAGGCACAAAAGCTAGTTGGGTGACTTTGGGCCAATCACTAGGAGATGGTGAATTCTAGTCCTGCCTTAGGCACAAAAGCTAGTTGGGTGACTTTGGGTCAATCACTAGGAGATGGTGAGTTTTAGTCCTGCCTTAGGCACAAAAGCTAGTTGGGTGACTTTGGGCCAATCACTAGGAGATGGTGAATTCTAGTCCTGCCTTAGGCACAAAAGCTAGTTGGGTGACTTTGGGCCAATCACTAGGAGATGGTGAGTTTTAGTCCTGCCTTAGGCACAAAAGCTAGTTGGGTGACTTTGGGCCAATCACTAGGAGATGGTGAGTTTTAGTCCTGCCTTAGGCACAAAAGCTAGTTGGGTGACTTTGGGCCAATCACTAGGAGATGGTGAGTTTTAGTCCTGCCTTAGGCACAAAAGCTAGTTGGGTGACTTTGGGCCAATCACTAGGAGATGGTGAGTTTTAGTCCTGCCTTAGGCACAAAAGCTAGTTGGGTGACTTTGGGCCAATCACTAGGAGATGGTGAGTTTTAGTCCTGCCTTAGGCACAAAAGCTAGCTGGGTGACTTTGGGCCAATCACTAAGAGATGGTGAATTCTAGTCCTGCCTTAGGCACAAAAGCTAGTTGGGTGACTTTGGGCCAATCACTAGGAGATGGTGAGTTTTAGTCCTGCCTTAGGCACAAAAGCTAGTTGGGTGACTTTGGGCCAATCACTAGGAGATGGTGAGTTTTAGTCCTGCCTTAGGCACAAAAGCTAGTTGGGTGACTTTGGGCCAATCACTAGGAGATGGTGAGTTTTAGTCCTGCCTTAGGCACAAAAGCTAGTTGGGTGACTTTGGGCCAATCACTAGGAGATGGTGAGTTTTAGTCCTGCCTTAGGCACAAAAGCTAGTTGGGTGACTTTGGGCCAATCACTAGGAGATGGTGAGTTTTAGTCCTGCCTTAGGCACAAAAGCTAGCTGGGTGACTTTGGGCCAATCACTAGGAGATGGTGAGTTTTAGTCCTGCCTTAGGCACAAAAGCTAGTTGGGTGACTTTGGGCCAATCACTAGGAGATGGTGAATTCTAGTCCTGCCTTAGGCACAAAAGCTAGTTGGGTGACTTTGGGCCAATCACTAGGAGATGGTGAGTTTTAGTCCTGCCTTAGGCACAAAAGCTAGCTGGGTGACTTTGGGCCAATCACTAAGAGATGGTGAATTCTAGTCCTGCCTTAGGCACAAAAGCTAGTTGGGTGACTTTGGGCCAATCACTAAGAGATGGTGACTTCTAGTCCTGCCTTAGGCACAAAAGCTAGTTGGGTGACTTTGGGCCAATCACTAGGAGATGGTGAGTTTTAGTCCTGCCTTAGGCACAAAAGCTAGTTGGGTGACTTTGGGCCAATCACTAGGAGATGGTGAGTTTTAGTCCTGCCTTAGGCACAAAAGCTAGTTGGGTGACTTTGGGCCAATCACTAGGAGATGGTGAGTTTTAGTCCTGCCTTAGGCACAAAAGCTAGTTGGGTGACTTTGGGCCAATCACTAGGAGATGGTGAATTCTAGTCCTGCCTTAGGCACAAAAGCTAGTTGGGTGACTTTGGGCCAATCACTAGGAGATGGTGAGTTTTAGTCCTGCCTTAGGCACAAAAGCTAGCTGGGTGACTTTGGGCCAATCACTAAGAGATGGTGAATTCTAGTCCTGCCTTAGGCACAAAAGCTAGTTGGGTGACTTTGGGCCAATCACTAAGAGATGGTGACTTCTAGTCCTGCCTTAGGCACAAAATCTAGTTGGGTGACTTTGGGCCAATCACTAGGAGATGGTGAGTTTTAGTCCTGCCTTAGGCACAAAAGCTAGTTGGGTGACTTTGGGCCAATCACTAGGAGATGGTGAATTCTAGTCCTGCCTTAGGCACAAAAGCTAGCTGGGTGACTTTGGGCCAATCACTAAGAGATGGTGAATTCTAGTCCTGCCTTAAGCACAAAAGCTAGCTGGGTGACTTTTGGCCAATCACTAGGAGATGGTGAGTTTTAGTCCTGCCTTAGGCACAAAAGCTAGTTGGGTGACTTTGGGCCAATCACTAGGAGATGGTGAATTCTAGTCCTGCCTTAGGCACAAAAGCTAGTTGGGTGACTTTGGGCCAATCACTAAGAGATGGTGAATTCTAGTCCTGCCTTAGGCACAAAAGCTAGTTGGGTGACTTTGGGCCAATCACTAAGAGATGGTGAATTCTAGTCCTGCCTTAAGCACAAAAGCTAGCTGGGTGACTTTGGGCCAATCACTAGGAGATGGTGAGTTTTAGTCCTGCCTTAGGCACAAAAGCTAGTTGGGTGACTTTGGGCCAATCACTAGGAGATGGTGAATTCTAGTCCTGCCTTAGGCACAAAAGCTAGCTGGGTGACTTTGGGCCAATCACTAAGAGATGGTGAATTCTAGTCCTGCCTTAAGCACAAAAGCTAGCTGGGTGACTTTTGGCCAATCACTAGGAGGCGGGGAGTTCTAGTCCCGCCGTAGGCATGAAAGCTGGTTGGGTGACTTTGGGCCAATTACCAAGAGACGGTGAGTTCTAGTCCCACCTTAGGCATAAAAGCCAACTAGGTGACTTTGGGCCAACCTCCAGGAGACGGTGAGTTCTAATCCCACTTTAGGCATGAAAGCTGGTTGGGTGACTTTGGCCAATTACTAGGAGCCTATGAGTTCTAGTCCCACCTTCCCCATGTAAGCAAGTTAGGTAATTTTGGGCCAATCACTGGGAGTTCTGAGTTCTAGTCCTGCCTTCCCCACGAAATCCAAGGTGGGGACTTTGGCCCAGTCTCTCTCTCTTTCAGCCCAACCCACCTCAACAGGGTTGTGATTTGAGAGGGACAACAAGAGCGGACAGGAGCATTTAGGGCACGTTGGCTGCCTTGAGTTACTTCAAAAGCCATAAAAGACAGATTAAAATATATATATAAAAAATCGATAAATATCGGGGGTTCAGCCATGATTTGTCCACAAATACCTCTCCATTTGTTGTCCTTTGGGTTCTGCCGCTCACTTAGGTGGGTGGGCCTTCTGAAGTTTCCCCTGCAATTTTTCTTTCGGCTGAAAAATAAAGTGAAACACCGCCTGACAATCAAATCGCTTTTCTATGGAAAAGGAGAGAATTACGGGGCTGGCACAGCCATTAATCAGCTGGCTTTATGGGAAAACAGAGTTTGCACCCAGCAGGCTTCGTGGTGAGGCATTGCTACCTTGTGAAGACAACAGGACGGAGCCAAGGAAGATAAATGCTTATTTTCTGGCACAATTCTTCGTGAAATATAGGCTGGGTGGCCTGAAATTACCATGGAAAACATCTCTGCCTTTGGAAAAGGAGGCGAGTCTGAAAGGGAAGACATGTGCGTCCGAATGCTTCAGACAACCTCCCTTCCCCAGCCAGGTGAGATGGAAGATTCTCGGAGGCAAAATGGCAGAACACCAGAAGGGACATTAGAGGTCTTCTAGCCCAACCCCCAGCTCAAGCAGGAGACCCCATATACAGTTTGAGGCAAGTGGCTGTCCAGTGTCTTCTTGGAAACCTCCAATGATAGACAACCTACAAATTCTAGAGGCAAGATGTCCCACAGATTAATTGTTCTCATTGTCAAAAAACCTCTCCTTATTTCCAGGTTGAATCCCTCCTTGTTCAGTTTCCATCCGCTGTTCCTAGTCTGGCCTTCTGGTGCTTTGGAAAATAGCTTGACCCCCTTCCTCCTCCCTGGGGCAGCCCCTCAAATATTGGAAGACTGCTAACAAGTCTCCCCTAGTCCTTCTCTTCATTAGGCTCGACCTACCCAATTCGCACAACTGTTCTTTGGGGTTTTTAGCCTGTCTGCATGATCTTAAGAGGACCCCTTGGGGACAGGCCTTGGATTTCCAGGTGCAGGGCCATTAGTGTGAGATCTCCAGTGTTGTTTCAAGGGCGTTGTCATTGAGGAAGCAATTTCAGGTGAGTTCAGGAGTCCAATGAACCCCTGTCATCCCCCCTCCCACTCTGACACAGGCGGTCTTTGACCTAGAATGATTCATTTAGCGACAGTTCAAAGTCACCAGGCCACAGTAAAAAAAAAGACTTAGAACCAGGGGTGGGATTCAAAAATCCCAGCAACCAGTTTGTAGACTGGTGGCTGGGTGGGCGTGGCCTACCGGAACGTCTGGGAGGGCCGTTTTTCACCTTCCCCAGAGTCCGGAGGCTTCCCTCAGGCCTCTGGGAGGATGAAAACAGCCTCCCCCGGGCTCTGCAAGCCCTCCGGAAGCCAGAAGCAGGCCTCTTTCTCCACTTCCGGAAGGGCCGTTTTCCCCTCTCCCAGAGCCTCTGCGTAGACATCCCAAATGGGCTGCGGTGGAGACTCCTGGGAGGGGGAGGGGCAGGACTGGGTGGGCGGGTGGGATGAACCAGATGCAATTTTAACACCCCATTTTGGAATAATGTCAGCTGGTGCTCCATTCAAGATTCAAGAAAGAAATACTTAGACTCTTTAGATTAGAGAAAAGATATCTTTTACTGAAATTGAAGTGGTTGCAACCATAGAATTCTGAATCTGGGAAATTAGGCATGCAGATCACATATACAAAGTGATGGAAATGTTCTCACGCCCCCATAGTTCAAATGATTCTTCCAATTAAAAGTTCTGGATATGGTCATGTGGGCATCTTCAGGTGGTGATGAGGCCTCTGTCCGTTGACCTTGGCATCTTTTGATAAAGATTTGCAGCTGCGCAGAGAAAAGAAAGCTAAGCGAGAAATAGAAACCTAAGAGCAAGAATTTATATTCCCCCCTCTCCTCATTTACACCACATAAGAATGTAACACCTCCAGCTCTCTTCCCAGACGTTACCCTCTCCTCCCCCCCCCCGTTACTTATGGCAGCCAAAAGATGCAAAGCAGTAGTAGAAGATCTTGAAGGCTGACACAGTTTGCCTGAACTGTTCTGAACCGGTAGAAATTGCACAATTTCCATGGTCATGTGATCAAAACCCAGACGCTTGGCAACCGACTTGTATTTATTATGGTTTCAGTGTCCCGGGTCACGTGACCTCCTTTTGCAACCTTCTGACCAGTAAAGTCAATAGGGAAGCTGGATTCACTTAACAACGGTGTTACTAGCTTAATAATTGCAGGGATCGCCTTCACAACGGTGCCAAGAGAGGTGGCGTAAAACTCGTTTAACCGATGGGTTTTGCTTAGCTCCAGGCATTTGGGGCTCAGTTGTGGCCGTAAGTTGAGGACTTCCTGTATCCTTCTCTGCTTCCCCAACTGAGACGGTTGGAGGGATTTGCAAAGAGATCTAAATCGTCTCTGCTGTCTTTGAACGAATTGCTTGTCGCTTCCCTAATTTTTTATTTTGCCTTTCTATTTTCTTGCCTTGGCTTTAATTGCCGGCCTCCTTTGAATATCTCCAAAGACAAATTTGCATCCTTTTCCCCCAAAAAACATGTCCTCTTGAGGGCCAAGAGGAGGAGGAAGAGGAGGAGGAGGAGGCTGGAGAAGAACTGGCTGCGAAGAGCGAAAGGAGAGCATCCTGCCAGGAACCACGGAGTTGAAGGCTGCTTTTTCTTCTCCTTCCAAAGAGGGAGACTCTGCACCACCAGGGATGCAACTGGGCACTTTGGGGAGGGGGTCTCCCTTGGGTAAAGGGGGAGGCTGTGGGGCTAATGCTTGGCAGAGGAATCCTTGCCCAGAGCCTGGTGGAGGAGAGGGATCCAAGGAAGCCTTATCACTCCTCCTCAAGCCCTTATTAGTGGGACGGAGCCTCCTCTCTTCTCTCCTGTCCCTTCGCTTCCTTTGTTTCCTCCCTTCCTCCTCTCCTCTCTTCCCTCTCCTTCCCCTTCCTTCTCCTTTCCTCTGTCCCCTTTCCTCTCTTCCCCTCCTCTCTCTCTCCTCTCTTTTTCCTTCCTTCCTCTCCCCTCCCCATCTCCTCTCTTCTTTCTCTTCCCCTTCCCACTCCCTTTCCTCCCTCCCTCCCTTCCTCTTTCCCATACCCTCCTCTTCCCTCTCCCTTCCCCTCCCCGCTTTCCCCTTCCCTCTCCTCTCATATCCATTCCTCCTTTGTTCTTCCTTCCTTCTTCTCCCCTTTCCTCTTTCTCCTTCCCTCCCTTCCCCTCTCCTCTCTTCCTTCCTTCCTTCCTTCCTTCCTTCCTTCCTTCCTTCCTTCCTTCCTTCCTTCCTTCTTCTCTTGTCCTATCCTCCTTCCCCTCCCTTTCTCTCTCCTCTCTTCCTTCCTTCCTTCCTTCTTCTCTTGTCCTCTCCTCCTTCCCCTCCCTTTCCCTCTCCTCTCTTCCTTCCTTCTTCTCTTGTCCTCTCCTCCTTCCCCTTCCTTTCCCTCTCCTCTCTTCCTTCCTTCCTTCCTTCCTTCCTTCTTCTCTTGTCCTCTCCTCCTTCCCCTCCCTTTCCCTCTCCTCTCTTCCTTCCTTCCTTCATTCCTTCCTTCCTTCCTTCCTTCTTCTCTTGTCCTCCCCTCCTTCCCCTCCCTTCCCCTCTCCTCTCTTCCTTCCTTCTTCTCTTGTCCTCTCCTCCTTCCCCTCCCTTTCCCTCTCCTCTCTTCCTTCCTTCCTTCTTCTCTTGTCCTCTCCTCCTTTCCCTCCCTTTCCCTCTCCTCTCTTCCTTCCTTCCTTCTTCTCTTGTCCTCTCCTCCTTCCCCTCCCTTCCCCTCTCCTCTCTTCCTTCCTTCCTTCCTTCCTTCTTCTCTTGTCCTCTCCTCCTTCCCCTCCCTTTTCCTCTCCTCTCTTCCTTCCTTCCTTCTTCTCTTGTCCTTTCCTCCTTCCCCTCCCTTTCCCTCTCCTCTCTTCCTTCCTTCCTTCCTTCCTTCCTTCTTCTCTTGTCCTCTCCTCCTTCCCCTCCCTTTCCCTCTCCTCTCTTCCTTCCTTCCTTCTTCTCTTGTCCTCTCCTCCTTCCCCTCCCTTCCCCTCTCCTCTCTTCCTCTCTTCCTTCCTTCCTTCCTTCTTCTCTTGTCCTCTCCTCTTTCCCCTCCCTTCCCCCTCCTCTCTTCCTTCCTTCCTTCTTCTCTTGTCCTCTCCTCCTTCCCTTCCCTTTCCCTCTCCTCTCTTCCTTCCTTCTTCTCTTGTCCTCTCCTCTTTCCCCTCCCTTCCCCCTCCTCTCTTCCTTCCTTCCTTCTTCTCTTGTCCTCTCCTCCTTCCCCTCCCTTCCCCTCTCCTCTCTTCCTCTCTTCCTTCCTTCCTTCTTCTCTTGTCCTCTCCTCCTTCCCCTCCCTTTCCCTCTCCTCTCTTCCTTCCTTCCTTCTTCTCTTGTCCTCTCCTCCTTCCCCTCCCTTTCCCTCTCCTCTCTTCCTTCCTTCCTTCCTTCCTTCTTCTCTTGTCCTCTCCTCCTTCCCCTCCCTTTCCCTCTCCTCTCTTCCTTCCTTCCTTCTTCTCTTGTCCTCTCCTCCTTCCCCTCCCTTTCCCTTTCCCTCTCCTCTCTTCCTTCCTTCCTTCCTTCCTTCCTTCCTTCCTTCCTTCCTTCCTTCCTTCCTTCTTCTCTTGTCCTCTCCTCCTTCCCCTCCCTTTCCCTCTCCTCTCTTCCTTCCTTCCTTCTTCTCTTGTCCTCTCCTCTTTCCCCTCCCTTCCCCCTCCTCTCTTCCTTCCTTCCTTCTTCTCTTGTCCTCTCCTCCTTCCCCTCCCTTTCCCTCTCCTCCCTTCCTTCCTTTCTTCCTTCTTCTCTTGTCCTCTCCTCCTTCCCCTCCCTTTCCCTCTCCTTCCTTCCTTCCTTTCTTCCTTCTTCTCTTGTCCTCCCCTCCTTCCCCTCCCTTCCCCTCTCCTCTCTTCCTTCCTTCCTTCTTCTCTTGTCCTCCCCTCCTTCCCCTCCCTTTCCCTCTCCTCCTCTCTTCCTTCCTTCTTTCCTTCCTTCTTTCCTTCCTTCCTTCTTCTCTTGTCCTCCCCTCCTTCCCCTCCCTTTCCCTCTCCTCTCTTCCTTCCTTCCTTCCATCCCTAAGTTGTTCTCCCCTTGAATATATTTATCCTCCGTGGAACAATTTCCTCTGCTTCCTCCCACACCACCAGCCTTAATTGCGTCTCCCCCAGGATATTTCCAAAGTTGCCATGAAAGTGAGTTTTTTTTTTAATGTGACAGAAGTGGAAGTAATTAATTCCGTAAGGAAGGAATAATTCAATGGCTTCAAAAGAAGGCGATGAATTTAATTTAGTTTTGATTACATTTGTATTTCAGCTGAATTAACTCGCCCTTACTTTAGCTCCGTCCATTTCTGGATCTTCCTTCTTTATATGTCCGGCTCGTCTTGAAATCAACATTGCATTTGGAGTGCAGCTCGAACTGATTTTGATTTTGGTGGGGAAAGTGCCTCTCTTTAGCTTCATGCAATCTTTGCCATTCTGAATGTCCAGACTTCCCAACACCAATTTTAACTGCCTGACCCATTAGGACAAGTCCTTCCTTTCTTCCTCTGATCATTGAGCCACTGGGGGCTCCTGGTTCTCTCCTCTGACAGTTCCCTAGGCAGCCCCTCTTCCCTCGTCCCCCAAGGTCTTCCCCATGGACAAGCCATGCCCACCTCTTAGGAGTCCATCACATCAAAAGAACTCTCTTCTCTACCCACCACATCAAAGAGAGAAGTCCAAGGAGATGGACCACCAGGATGGTGACTCATCTCGTCCCCTCAATTTCCTGGTAAAACTCTGCAAGATCCGAGGCTATTTGACTTTTAGACTTGCGAGACTGATAGCAGTCCCCACCCTCAATCAACTGGGCAGGAACCATGGCTGGATAAACTAACTTCTACTTTATTGTAAGGCTACAATAAGAGAATCTTGCAAGATGTGGTTACAGCCCCTGGCCCATGAGAACAGCTCCTTCCTTAGCTTCTTCTTCCGACCACTGAGCAACTCTGGGCTCCTTGACCTCTTCTCTGATTGTTTCCTAGTCAGTATCTCTTCCCCTCATCCCCCAAGGTCTCCCATTCATCCCATTACAGAATCAGACCCAATCTTTTTCATTATTTTTTTTTTTTTGAGGCCAGCCAATACCAGCCATATCCTTACATAAGGAGACAGCCAGAAAACAGAAGGATAGAATGAATGAATGAATGAATGAATGAATGAATGAATGAATGAATGAATGAATGAATGAATTCTTTATTGGCCGTGTGATTAGACACACAAGGAATTTGTTCTCAGTGTATAAGCAAATGCTCTCAGTGTACATAAAAAGAAAAGATACATTTGTCAAGAATCATCAGGTCCAGCACTTGATAGTCATAGGGTACAATAAGCAATCAAATCATACTAGGAAACAGTCAATAAAAATCATAAGCATACAAGCCACAAAGCTGCAGTCATACAGTCACAAGTGGGAGGGGATGAGTGATAAGGAGTGATGAGAAGATTAATAGTAATAGTAGTGCAGACTTTGTAAATAGTTGGACAGTGTTGAGGGAATTATTTCTTTAGCAGAGGGATGGCTTTGGGGAAAAACTGTCCTTGTGCTTAGTTGTTCTGGTGTGTAGGACTCTATAGCATCATTTTGAGGGCAGGAGTTGAAACAGTTTATGTCCTGGATGTGAGGAGTCTGTAGATACTTTCACAGCCCTCCTTTTGACTCGTGCAAGATACAGGTCCTCCATGAAAGGCAGGTTGGTAGCCATGGTTTTTTCTGCAGTCCTAATTATCCTCTGAAGTCTGTGTCTGTCCTGTTGGGTTGCACAGCCAAACCAGACAGTTATAGAGGTGCAGATGACAGACTCAATGATTCCTCTGTAGAACTGGATCAGCAGCTCCTTGGGCAGTTTGAGCTTTCTGAGTTGATGCTGAGTTAGTGCAAGATCACTTGAAGTGCTAATGCCACTTTATAAAGCCTCAATAAGACCACACTTGGAATACTGCATCCAGTTTTGGTCAGCACTATTTGTAAAAAATGTTGAGAATCTGAAAAGAGTCCAGAGAAGAGCAACAAAGATGATTAGGGGTGCTAAAATATAAAACAAGAATGCTTGCAAGAATTGGGTATATCTAGTTCAATGAAAAGAAGGATTAGAAGTGACATGATAGCAGTCTTCCAATATATGAGGAGCTACCTCAAAGAAGAGGAAGGGGTCAAGCTATCCTCCAAAGCACCAGAAGGCAGGACAACAACTGATGGAAACTAATCAAGGAGAGAAGCAACCCAGAACTAAGGGAAAATTTCACGACAGTGAGGACAATTAAGCAGTGGAACAGCTTGTGTCCAGAAGTTCTGGGTGCTCCATCACTGAAGGCTTTCAAGAAGAAACTGGGCAGCCATTTTTCTAGAATGGTATAGGGTCTCCTCCTTGGACTAGAAGACCTCCAAGGTCCCTTCCAACTCAATTATTCTTTTCAACTGACAATTATGTTCCATCAAATTGGTGTCAACCTTTAGTGATCACACAAATAGACCTGTCCCCGTCTTACTCCTTGAGACTTTCAAAGGAGGTCAAAAGTCTTCCAGCAGCTGCATTTTCTGCTACTACTATTGGATTACTCTTCTATGGTCTCAAACTTCCTGGAGATCATTAAGCCTCCCTATTTTTTAAGAGATGCATCCCACGTGGTTTTTCTGCCTGCAATCTTCTGCCAGAGAAAAGAGGCTGGGAAATCACTGCCTTTTGTACAGCTGCCTAAACCAGGCATCTCTCCCCTCATTTCCTCTCCGGCAATCCAACCCTCGGCCTCCTGAAATTTTCTAACCTTCAGATACTCAGCGGTGATAATCGTCAGCCCTGTGAGGAAGGGGCTTAGCTCTGCTTCATTTTGAGCCGGAAAGGCAGGAGATGCTATTTCCTGGCAGGCTGCCAAGGCATCCTTTCCTTAAAAAAACAGAATTTCAGAATTTTCTCCATCTTCCTGGCTCAAAAGTTGCAATCGGTCCAACTCAGCCAACGCTTTGCCCCCATTCCAGTTGGTGGTATTCTACCGGTTCGGCCCAGTTCTCCTCAGCCGGAAGCGGCAATGAGCAGCAGACACCAAACTGGTTCTCTCCGACACTCTGCTGTTGGGCTCACCTGCCCTCAGGGGCTCCCATGCACACCTTGATTCCCTGCTTTTGAAGTGCAGCTGCTTTTTGCGTGGCACAGAAGAGTGCCGAGTGGCAACTGCTGAAGCAACTGGGAGAGTGCCGGATTTCAGGAGGTGAATCAGAAAGCCTGTGCACCTCCACAAAGTGCAAGTTTGTTGTGCATGTGCGTGCAAAGCACGCTCACCAAGCCACACTCACTGAACCAGTGGTAAGGTTTTTTTTGAAATGCTCCACTGCCCCATTCCCACATGCACAGGGCAGGGCTTACACCTCATGTTCATGGCTGTCATTGTTGTGGCCCACCAGTGGCCAGTGAAACTGGTGGCAGACTTGGACAGTGAGGAGGTTGGGGAGGAACCTGGGCCAGTCCTGGAGTCTGGGGAAGGCTCTGTGTCGGAGGCAGAGACGGGACCAGGGTTGTCCGACAGTTATCAGCTGCCTTTGGAGATCAGTGGGGCAGAAGAACAGCTGGAGCCTGTTCCCAGTGTGCGCATGCCCAGAGCTGCCAGGAGAAGGGAACAGCTAAGGAACAAGGGTCGACTTGGGAGTAAAGGCTCAGGTGGACGGTGAATGGCCGCTCCCATAGGGAATAAAGAGGAGCAAAAGGGGAGTGGGGTTTTCAGGAGACAATTAGTTTGTTTAATTTGTGTGAAGATTTGTTTGTGACTATCAGAGACACCTGGCCAAGTATTTTCTTGTATAACATGGTGCTTGGAAGCTCTTGGACTGGCAACTCTCCAACCCTGAGAAGGTCTGTGGTTTTAATTCACCCTTGAAAGACTGTTTGCCGGACTTTGCTGGTTGTGAAGGAGAAGAATTCACATTAGCCGAATGAAGAGGGGTTTTGTCAGAACGAGGAGTCTGTTTTGTGATTTCGTGAAGCCTAGGCAGGAACACAACTCTGCTAAAATAAAGTCCATGTTTGATAATATTCTGTGTCTTCTTTTTGTTTCATCTTCAGCCTAAAGTCTGTCCATTTCTGCACAATCATGCACATCATTGAAGAAAGTCTTATTGAATCATCTAAGGGTAGGTCAGAGCATGGAGAGAATGTGCCTGACTGTTTTTTTCCCCAGGGGGAAAAAGGCTTCTGTCTATATGCATGCATTTATATACAGCAGCTGCTTCTTGGGAGGTTCCCAGCCAAGCAAGTGAGGAACTAGCCTCGAGCCCTTGTCGGCTGCAACAGGCTTCGATCTGACCCTCGCTTGGTGAGGAGATGAATAAAATAGAATAACAGAGTTGGAAGGGACCTTAGAGGTCTACCAGTCCAACCCCCTGCTGAGGCAGGAAACCCTATACCATTTCAGACAATCCCATCTCTTCTTAAAAACTTCCAGTCTTGAAGCCCTCACAACTTCTGGAGTCCAGCTGTTCCAATGATGAATTGTTCCAACTGTCAGGAAATTCCTCCTTAGTTCCAGGTTGCTTCTCTCCTTGATTAGTCTCCATCTGTTGCTTCTTGTCCTGCCTTCAGGGGCTTTGGAGAATAGCTTGACTCCCTCTTCTTTGGGGCAGCCCCTGAGATTTTGGAACCTTGCTATAACGTCACACCTCGTTCTTCTTTTCATCAGACTAGACATACCCTGTTCCTGCAATCGTATGCTTTAGTCTCCAGTCTCCTCATCATCCTGGTTGTTCTTCTCTACTCTTTCCAGAGTCTCAACGCCTTTTTTTACATCATGGTGACCAAAATTGGATGGTTTTTAGTCATTCACAGGCACTGTATATTTTCCAAATGGGGAAAAAAAAAGCCTCTTGGAAGCAGAGAGGTCCAGAGCAGTCAAAATGCTGGAGAAAATCCCTGTTCTTTCCTTCTATGTTTTGCATACAATATCTCCCTTTACGATTTGCTCAGAGTTTGGGAGGTTACGGCGGGAAATGAGGGGATACTTGTCCAGCGCCCCAAGTTGGGAACAGGTGCAGTGAATGGAGAAATGTCCTACCAGCCAATGATGACTTCAGCTTCAACCGCAACAATACAAGAGCACACAACAGATACAAACTCAAGGTAAACCATTCCAAAGTTGATTGCAGGAAGTACGACTTCAGCCACAGAGTGGTCAATGCCTGGAATGGACTACCTGACTCTGTTGTTATATCATCTAACCCCTCCCCCACTCCTTTAACCTCAAACTATCCACTATTGACCTCACGCCCTTTCCTCAGAGGTCTGCAAGGGGTGTGCATAAGTGCACCATTGTGCCTCCCGTCCCTGTCCTGTTGTCCCCATTTATTTGTACCTGTTTCCTGTATTCTTACTCATTTATATTGTTATACCTATTGTCTTATAAGCGATTGACAAATCAAATAAATAAAAATAAATAAAAAATAAAGGAAAGAAGGAAGGAGAGAAAAGAAGAGAAAAGAAGAGAGGGAGTGGGAGGAAGGAAGGAAGGAAGGAATGAAGGAAGGAAGGAAGGAAGGAAGGGAGAGAAAGCCCATTCCTAAGAGGTCTGCAAGGGGCGTTCATAAGCGCACCATCATGCCTCCCATCCCTGTCCTATTGTCTTTATTTATTCCTACCTATTTCCTGTATTCATATTCATTATTATTCTTAGACCTATTATCTGGTAAGCGATTGACAAATCAAATAAATAAATAAAATAAATTGCAGATTTTCTCCCTGCCAAATGGAACATGAGATCCCAGGCTAGGGTTTTTCAAACCATATGGCAACCTTAAGGTGTGTGGACTTCCATTCCCAGAATTCCCTGGGCAGCAGGGATTCTGGGAGTGGAAGTCCACCCATCATAATATTGCCAAGTTTGACAAAAATGCTGTTCAAGGTCTTAAGGAAAAACAGTCTACACGTCTTCCACATCATATTGTTTGTATTTATATTATTATTTTATTGCACATTGTCCACTGAGGGAAATGGGTGCTTCAAAAGTCTCCTTGATCAATCAATCAATCAATCAATGGCAGGTCAGCATTTAACTCTTTATTCCTGGTTTGACACAGCTAATTTTAATTTTATTGCTTATTTTATTTGGGAGCCTTGGCACAATATTGGTTTTTGTCCATTGTCCTCACCTTTTTTTTTAATTACACGAACTTTATGGTGAATTGCTTGAAAAGAGAGAAGAGAGAGGCCAAGGGGTCAAAGTCTTGATTTCGAGGGCCTTCCAGGGAGTGGAGGGTGGTCTTTTCTCCTCCTCCGGAAGTCAGTTCCATATAAAAAATATATTCTTCACATTGGTTGGCTTCATTTGCATAAAGATGTCATTACACAAATGACACCACTTGTGTCAATCCACAACATTTGCATAATGACATCATTATGCAAATGATATCAATAATAGCAAAGAAAATCAATTTAAAAGGCCTGTGTGTGCAGTCGTATTTTTAAGGGCCTATTTTGGATGCAGTGGACACGGCCCTCATTTAGAGAAGTGCCGGCAGATGAAACGCTCCTCAAAGTGGGGACCATGTGGGTGTGTTTGAAATAAAATGGATCTGAAATAAGGTGCATGATGGAAGGCAGGCAGGCAGGCAGGAAGGAAGGAAGGGAAGGGAGGCAGGGAGAGAAGGAGGAGGAAGGGGAGGGAGGGGAAGAAGGAGGGAGGGAGAAAGCAAAGAAAAAGGAAGGAAGGGGGAAAAGAAGAAGGGAGGGAGGGAGGAAGATAGAGAAGGAGAAGGAGAAAGAAAGAAAGAAAGAAAGAAAGAAAGAAAGAAAGAAAGAAAGAAAGAAAGAAAGAAAGAAAGAAGAAAGAAAGAAAGAGGAGGAGAAGGAGAAAGAAGAAAGAAAGAAAGAAAGAAAGAAAGAAAAAGAAAGAAAGAAAGAAAAGAAAGAAAGAAAGAGGAGGAGAAGGAGAAAGAAAGAAAGAAAGAAAGAAAGAAAGAAGAAAGAAAGAAAGAAAGAAAGAAAGAAAGAAAGAAAGAAAGAAAGAAAGAAAGAAAGAGGAGGAGAAGGAGAAAGAAAGAAAGAAAGAAAGAAAGAAGAAGAAAGAAAGAAAGAAAGAAAGAAAGAAAGAAAGAAGAAAGAAAGGAAAGGAAGGAAGGAAGGAAGGAAGAAGAAAGAAAGAAAGAAAGAAGAAAGAAAGAAAGAAAGAAGAGAAAGAAAGAAAGAAAGAAAGAAAGAAAGAAAGAAGGAAGGAAGATAGAGGAGGAGAGGAGAAAGAGAGAAAGAAAGAAAGAGGAGGAGAAGGAAAAGGAAGGAAGGAAGGAAGGAAGGAAGGAAGGAAGGAAGTAAGGAAGGAAGGAAGAGGAAGGGAGGGAGGAAGATAGAGGAGGAGGAGAAAGGAGAAAGAAAGAGGAGAAGATGAGAAAGAAAGAAAAAGAAAGAAGAGGAAGGAAGGAAGAGAAGGAGAAGGATGGAGAAAGGAAAAAAGGAACTAGGGGAAAAGAGGGAGGGAGGAGGAGAAGGAGGGAGGGTGAAAAAAGGAAGGAGGAGAAAGAGGGAGGGGAGGAATGAGAGTGGGAGGAGAAGGAGGGGAGGAGGACAGGAGGGAGTAAGATTGAGGAGGAGGAGGAGGAGGAAGGAGAAAGATAGAAAGGAGGAGGAGAAAGAAAAAAGAAGGAAGGAAGGAAGGGAAAAAACCCTCTTCATCTTGCTTGTCCTTGAAAGATTGGTTGTTTTTGGAGAGGAAATGGAGAACGTCAAGACTGCATGCCAAGAGGGGCTTTGGAGAAAAAGCTGGAACTGAGGAATTTCCCAACAGAGAGAAAAATTAATTGCTCAATTGCTGAAGGTCCTCAAGAAGAGATTGGACAGCCATTTGACTAGAGAGCCATTTTCCCCCTTTCCCAGAGTCTGGATGCTTCCCTTGGGCTTCTGGGAGGGCAAAAGCTGCCCCCCAGGCTCTGGAGGTCCCTCCAAAAGCTGGAAACAGGCCCATTTTCGGACTTCTGGGAGGTCTGTTCTTCCCCCCTCTCAGATGCTCCACATGGACTCTGCACTTACCTGCATCCAAAATGGGCCATGTGGAGACTCCTGGGGGGGAGGGAGAGGGGTGGGTGGAGCCAGCCAGTCAGTTCAAATACCGGTTCAGCAAACCAGATCAAATTTACCATCCTGTTCATCCGAACCAGTCCAAACCAGTTCAGTCCCACCTCTGGATATATCATATTGGCACAGACCAGAGTGAAAACCGACTCTGCAGTTTCCTGCGGTTTCACCTCAAAAAAGGTAAAAGTTTTTTCCCCTTCCCCAAACAATCAGCCACAATGGTCCAATCAGGTTGCTGTCCGGTTGCCTGGTAACATCACTCTTCCTTTCTCTGACCAGGTGTGAGAATGTCCTTGGTTCTCAAGCGAAAGAATTTTGTTCTGGCCACAAAACCCCAGCTATCTCTATCCCCCCCCCCCAGCCTATCCTCAGCTCCAGTGGGGCAACACTGAAGCCTCCAAATGGCTTCGGTCAGGTCAGCTTCAGGGTTGACACATGTTCTGACCCAATCGGGTTCCCAAAGAGCAAACACAGACAAAGGCAGCAGCCCCCACCTTTTAAGGTTCATCACCATTCTGTTCCTTTGCAGAGAAAAGGCTGCTTTCCAACAATTAGCTCTGACAAGAAAGAGCTTTGCCAAGTTGTTTGTCCAGGCTGCCCAAAACCCAGAGATAAGAACTAATTTACAAAATTCTCCAAAACACGAACTAAGATATCCACCCGTTGAGTTTGCTGTCTGCAAAGAACGCTTTTCCAAACTGGCTTTTATCCTCTTGAGGGAAGGGCCATTGCCTTGCAGCCTTACTCCCGAGTCGCCTGTGCTGCTGTCATTGTTCTTTCCTCCGAGCAATCCTTCGTGCATATGCACTTGGCCCAGGCTTCTCAGGAACCTCCTCATCGCTGCTGCCAGTCCTCACAATCTCTGAAGGCAGCTGTTCACTCCTGGATGGTCCCGGCCCCTCATCAGAGTCCTTGCTCTCCTCAACCACCTGGACCTGCTGCCGGCTAACCACAACAACACAGGCCTCCCCTTGATCCAGGGGTGTTAGGGATACACCCTAGCAGAATCTGCTCGGCAGTCAGGCAGGCAGGCAAATATGTGAGATAAATGTTTTTGTAGCTTACACTCAGTAAAACAGATACACTGTGCTAGTTAAATAGTTTATTCCAGTAAGAGTTTTAGCATAGTCAAAAGAGTCCATATATCATTCACTGATTCAGTCCATCAAGGGATTATTTAGTTGCGAAGTCCAGTGTCGAAAAGAAGTCAGTAAACTTACAAATATCAGCCCAGCAATATATCTTCTCGCAGTTGAGATATAAAGAAGTCAAAACTCTTTTCTTCCTTCAGCAGCAGGGGAACACGCAGTTAGCAAGCAATCAATCCATCATCCTCAGCAAGCAATCCAGTAAGCCAGGTAGGTTCTCTTGCTCCCTCTTATGGCGGTTTTACAACTGCACCCAAAATTACATGCTTTGCTGTTTAAAGTGATACACACTTAAATTCACTATCATAGTTTATATATATCTATTTTTACCCAAACTACGTTAGGTAACCTTGTTATTCCTAACACAGGGGCCACACTGGATTGCTTGCTTATGAGCCCGTCATCCAACACAGCATGGCCAGAGGTGGGCTGCTGGGAGTTCACGCGGGTTTGGAAGAACCTCCTAGCTCAGATTCTGCGCCAGTTCGGAGAACCTCCAAATCCTACTCCTGGCTGGTCCTACCTACCCCGCTCCTCTCCTCCTCCCAGGAGTCCCCATGTGGCCCATTTTGGATACAGAGATGTGCAGGGCGCACATGAGGCTCAGAGAAGGCAGAAAACGGACGTCCCAGAAGTTCAGGAAGGCTGGAAATGGGTCTATTTCCCGCTTCCAGAGAGCCTCCGGAGCCCGTGGAGGCCGTTCTTGCCCTCCTGGAGGCTCGAGGAAAGCCTCTGGAGCCCCGGGAGGCTGACTAGGCCATGCCCACCATGGCCACCCCTTAGCAGGACCCGGTTGGAGAGAAGCTTCTGCAAGGAAGTGGCCTTGTCTGCAGCAAGAGTCCTTCGTGTGACTTTAGCTTTCTTTCTTTTATTATTAAATTTTATTTAGTTTTGAAAATTTAAAAACATAAAATAATACTTTATACATCATTATATCAACATCAAGATATCTTTACATTTCCTTATCATCTTTTTAAATACACATTTCTTCATTATACAATATTAGCTTAATATATAAATAAATATAGATATGAATATAGATATAAGTGTTTATATCGTTTTTTATTCTTTACCTAATTGTCATTTTAATTTCTTTTTATTCTTAACCATTCATACCAGGCATCCCAGACATTATAATATATCAACTGTTCTTTGTCTCTTAATTTCATTGTTAGTCTGTCCATCTCTGCACAATCTAAATTTTTTTATATAACAACATCCTCTGGTGGTACATTTTCCTGCTTCCAAAATTGTGAGTAGGAAATTCTAGCAGCTGTTAAGATATGTAGCATAATGTATTTATCCTTTTTATTATATGTCAGAGTATATTCATGAACTGGAACAGAGCTTGGTAACAAGGTCAGCCAATGAATAGGCATAGTAACTAACTCAGCCAATGAGAACTGTTTAGAAACTGAAACTAGAAGTAGCCTAGGCATGGCTCTATGTTAAGTTCTGCAACTCTGCAGCTATGTTGAAGCTCTGAGTCTGTCTACTGAAGATGAAACTAATTTGCTTGCTGAAGACTGGAGCTCTGCTCTGAACATGCAACATGTTTCTGTTTGAGTTTGCTCCATGTTGGAGAAATCTACAACTGGTTTGTAAAATCTACTTATGTTTATAAAGATGTTAAATGAAGCATCAGCCATCTGTGTTTATTTTTCTGGTGGCTGAATTAACGCTGCAAAACTTTCAATATAGTAATTTTTTGGTTATTATGTCTAATAGAAATAGTTTGGGTTTGGGTTCAATTTTCTGTTTTGTTATTTCTTCTAGCCACAATCGAATTATATTCCAATATTTCTTGACCTCTGGGTAAGTCCTGACTTCAGTTCTCTTTTGCTGACGCCAGCACGGGCCACTTGGCACAGAGGGCTCAGCCCAACCTTTACTCATGAAGGGATGGTTTTAGCGAGAGCGGTTCTGATCACTGGGTGGCCCAGAGCGGTGTGTGTGTGTGTGTGTGTGTTATAAAACAACACACACACCCCTGCATTTGGAAAGGTGGAATTCCCACTTAACAGCTTGGCACCCAGCCATGGCTGCTTTAAAAACCTAGACCAGCAGGGCGCACCTGAGGTCGCTTTGTCCCAAAGGGGCTTTTGCAGAAGGTGACTGGACTGTCTTTTTTTTTTTGAAGGTGTTTCGCTTCTCAAATGACCAGCTGTCTGCAAGGAGTATATACATCCTTCCCTTCTCCACCATCCAATCACAGTTGAAGAAGCTTCTTGATGAGAAGCGAAATTTTCAAAAAAAAACACCTTTGGGACAACTAGGACTTGGAATCTCTTGAAGACTAAGATTACTTTTGCTCACGATTTGCCAGGGTGATGGAGAACTCAGGTGAAGAAAACTTTCTTGAAGGGACTCAAGTGCTTGACCCCTGACAGCAGAGATGGGGCTCATCCTTATGCCCTCCCCCAACCAAGCAAAGCGACTATGTCAGCCATGGTCAAAGAATACTGAGAGGTAGTTTGGTTGAGGTGCTGGTCTCGGAACAAGGAGAGGGTGAGTTCTAGTCTTGCCTTAGTCATGAAAGCTGGCTGGGTGACTTTGGGCCAATCACCAGGAGAGTTCTAGTCCTGCCTTGGGTAGGGAAGACGACCAGTTGACTTTGAGCCAATCACCAGGAGAGTGGGAGTTCTAGTCCCGCCTTACTCAGGAAAGACGGCTGAGTGACTTTGAGCCAATCACCAGGAGACAGTGAGTTCTAGTCCTGAAAAAAGTAACTTATGACTTGATTCCCCTTTTGCGACCATTTGACAGGCAAAGTTAAAGGGGAATCATTCATTTAAACAGCTGGGTTACTAAAAATTAATCATTGCTCTGATTCACTTAACAACGGTGGCAAGAAAGGTTCATAAAATGGGGCAAAACTCAGTTAACAAATGTCTCACCTAACAACAGAAATATTGGGCTCAATTGTGGTCGTATGTCGAGGACCACCTGTACATAACTCAAGGCCCAGTTGTTCCCGAGGGGTGCCTGGAGGGTAATATGACTTCAGGTTGTTCATGGCAAAGCAATAGTTGTATTGATTGATGTTTGCTTACCCTCAGTGCTATATTTTAATTTGATCTCTGTTTTTAATCTACAGACTGGATCTTAAAGTTATAGGCTGCTCAATTCCTTTCTCACTGGGGCCCTTATCAGCTTTAGTAAATTTAGCAAGCCAGTAAATAAATATGTTAACCCTGATTTATGGATTTGGATTTTTATTTTTAAAAATAAATCTTACTCACTTATGTGAAGGCATATGCCAAAATATTAAATCGTTGTTTAAAGGTTGTTGTTTTTGGGGTTTAATGAGAGATCAAACAAATGAACTGTGATGGAACAGGTTTTTTTTTTTCCTCCCCTGCACTTTTTAGAAGTTTGAATAATGAGAATTTTGAGTTTAAAAAGAAGTATTTCCAGAAAGTATCAGCATAGTTTCTGGTTAATTAACCTCCTTTGTTAGAGGATTGCTAGTTAATAGCTTAGAATAGAGGCCCAATAAACTGGCATTAATTTGGCCTTCTCTGTGTAAGTCGGAGATTTCGCCCCCCCCCCCAAAAAAAAGTTGGGGAAAAAGGCCCATAAATAGATCCAGTTTAGGAGACTGGGAAGAAGAATAAGGGAAGAACTGAGAAAAGAGGGAGACAGTGGAGGAGGAGGAAGAGGAGGAGGAGGAGGAGGAGGAGGAGGAGGAGAAGGAGAAGGAAGAGGAGGAAGAGGAAGAGGAGGAGGGAGAGGCGGAAGAGGAGGAGGAAGAGGAAGAGAAGGAGGAGGAAGAGGAGGAAGAGGAGAAGGAAGAGGAAAAGGAGGAGAAGGAGGAGGAGGAGAAGGAAGAGGAAAAGGAGGAGGAGGAGGAAGAGGAAGAGGAAGAGGAGGAGGAGGAAGAGGAGGAGGGAGAGGCGGAAGAGGAGGAGGAAGAGGAGGAAGAGGAAGAGGAGGAGGAGGAAGAGGAAGAGAAGGAGGAGGAAGAGGAGGAAGAGGAGAAGGAAGAGGAAAAGGAGGAGGAGGAGGAGAAGGAAGAGGAAAAGGAGGAGGAGGAGGAGGAAGAGGAGAAGGAGAAGGAGGAGGAAGAGGAAGAGGAGGAAGAGGAAGAGGAAGAGGAGGAGGAAGAGGAAGAGGAAAAGGAGGAGGAGGAAGAGGAGAAGGAGAAGGAGGAAGAGGAGGAGGAGGAAGAAGAAGAGAAGGAGAAGGAGGAAGAGGAGGAGGAAGAGGAAAAGGAGGAGAAGGAAGAGGAGGAAGAGGAGGAGGAGGAAAAGAATCCAATAATTCCTGCAAAGCTTTAGGATAGGTTAGGCCAGTCAAAGGGGCCACCTAGATGTCAATTTAATCTGTCCTGGTTAAAGGAATATGAAAGGTATTTCATTTATGGGGGAAATTAATTGCTATCTGAAGGACCGCAGTGGTTGGAGAGAAAAAAATCCATACGAATTGGTCTTTAAAGGGGAGGAGAGAAGGAGGAGAAGGAGGAAGAGGAGGAAGAGGAGGAGGAGGAGGAGGAAGAGAAGGAGAAGGAGGAAGAGGAGATGGAGGAAGAGGAGGAGGAGGAAGAGGAGGAGGAGGAAGAGGAAGAGGAGGAAGAGGAGAAGGAGAAGGGGGAGAAGGAGGAAGAGGAGGAGGAGGAGGAGGAGGAAGAGGAGGAAGAGGAGAAGGAGAAGGGGGAGAAGGAGGAAGAGAAGGAGAAGGGGGAGAAGGAGGAAGAGGAGGAGGAGAAGAAGGAGGAGGAAGAGGAGGAGGAGAAGAAGGAGGAGGAAGAGGAAGAGGAAGAGGAGGAGGAGGAGGAGGAGGAGGAGAAGGAATAGGAGGAAGAGGAAGAGGAGGAGGAGGAGGAAGAGAAGGAGAAGGAGGAAGAGGAGGGGAGGAAGAGGAGGAGGAGGAAGAGGAGAAGGAGAAGGGGGAGAAGGAGGAAGAGGAGGAGGAGGAGGAGGAAGAGGAGGAGGAGGAAGAAGAGGAGGAGGAGGAAGAGGAGGAAGAGGAGGAGGAGGAGAAGGAGGAGGAGAAAGAGGAGGAGGAGGAGGAGAAGGAGAAGGAGAAAGAAGAAGAGGAGGAGGAAGAGGAAGAGGAAAAGGAAGAGGAGGAGGAGGAGGAAGAGGAGAAGGAGAAGGAGGAAGAGGAGGAGGAGGAAAAGGAGGAGGAGGAGGAAGAGGAGGAGGAGGAGGACTGTGGGGTCCTTGGTGCTCTTTGAGCTTGGTGGTTTTCTTGCAGACGTTTCATGACCCAATTATGTCACATCGTCAGTGCTAACAAGGAAGTGGGGTTTGTTGAGTGGAGGAGAAGGAGAAGGGGAAGAGGAGGAAAAGGAGAAGAGAAAGAGAAGGAAGGGGAGAGGAGGAGAAAGAGGAAGAAAGGCCAGCAAGCTTGTTTCCCCTACCCACTGGGACAGGGAAGCACAAGGTGATGGAAGAATTTGAGTAGATGAAGACTGGCAAGCAAAATTAAACACTTTCTATTCAATCTGCTAAATCTGAGTTGATGTTCTTAACTTTTCCTCACTTGTACTAACCTCCATTGACCTGAGAACACATCATCCCTGGGACTCATTCCTGATAGCCTCACTTAGGGCAGCAATATCTCCTGGTAGACCCCACTGAGAATTTCTGGCAGTGGGTTGACTGTAGATATCTATGGGGCAGCATTTCTCTCTCTCTCTCTCTTTAAATATACTTTATTAATCTTTTATAATTTTAAAAAGTCAAACAAAAAAATAAATCTTATATCAACAGTTTGTGACACTCATCCTAGGCTAATATTTTGTGCATTATTTATAAATACCGTATATACTCGAGTATAAGTCGACCCGAATATAAGTCGAGGCACCCAATTTTACCACAAAAAACTGGGAAAACTTATTGACTCGAGTATAAGTCGAGGGTGGGAAATGCAGCAGCTACTGGTAAATTTCAAAAATAAAAATAGATACCAATAAAATTACATTAATTGAGGCATCAGTAGGTTAAATGTTTTTGAATATTTATTTCAAAGGAAAACAGTAAACTAGCTCTGTAAGTGGAAAAGAGAGCCAACAAAACCAATATGGCATCAACAATAACTTTAAAAGTACAAAAACCTTAGCTCAATCAGCAACCAAGCTAAAACACAAGAGTTAAAATCCTTCAAAACTGGATTCCTCCTCCTCATCTGTATGTTATATTTATGGACAAAAGTGGATATTCATTCAGGCTAGAGTGCTTTAAAATGTAAGTGAGGTTAGTTTCACACACACATGCACACCGTTTCGCTTTCCATAAACTAATTTTTTAGTGCATGACAGATGAAGTGCCTGACAGATGAAAGTCCTCTTAGGAAACTTTAGATCTTAACTGGCATTACATTTAAAATCAAACATGTTCACATTCTTAACATTTTTCCATGGCAAAGTGTTTCTCAAATAATCCATAATAATGCCATGGGAGGGAATTATTGTCTAATTAAAACTTTCACTAGGACAGTTGAGAATAAGTTTGATGTTCACAATTTCCTCTTTGAAAGAGACCAGTAAATAGGGACCAAGAAGATGAAGAAAAAGAAGTGTGTTTTTTCACATTTTTCACACTGCAGTGAACAAAAATGGCATCATAGGAACAGGCTTATTCTCAGTCCAAAGGTTTGTTTCTGATTTCTTCCCTGATTTAAGGGAAATTTGGGAAACGATCTCACTATCATGAAAGGTTTAATTGATTCACTAACCCAAAAGATGATGATGATGACAGTGGGAGGCAGGAGTCATTCTCTCCCTTGCAAGAAAAAAGCATGTGTATGGGCTGCATGTACATCCTGTTTTGGAGAGCCACCATCTCTTTCACAGCTCTCCCTCATGCCTCCATTGCATGTGCACACATGCCATGGCTCAATAGTAGGTCAACATACAGATGTCACACTAGGTTCCCTCCTCAAAAGGAACATCCAACCTTTCTTGAGAAGTACAAACTTCATCTGTTCAGGATTGTGGTGACAAAGGTGAAGGAGGATGGGGCTGAGAGAAAGGAAGGGAAGAAAAGATCATTGACAGGGAGAAAGACAGGGAGAAACACCTGGAAGTGTGAGCCCTCGAGTTTCCTTAGGGAAGACCAGACAAGGGGAGAGGAGAGGAGGAGGAAGAGGAGGAGGGTTAAAAAAAAAGAGTGGGAAGCCAACTCACGCGTGCCATCAAAGCTAGGGGGAAGTGGGGCTTTCTCCGCCTGCTGCTGCCAGAGGAGTGCGGGGGGGGGGAGTGTGGGGAAAGGGGGTTCGTGCCGAGGCTCCGCAAGCGATTACCAGATTTGCAGCTCCGTTTGTTGGTGAAGCTGGAAGCGCGCAACGCAGGAGCTTGCGGGGCCCCGGGCGCCCGTTAATGGGGAAGGAGAGGCCGCTTGGGGTCGCCAGGCTCAGGCAGCCTCCCCCCCCCAGCAGCGAAGAGCTGCTCCGGGGGCTCCCGCCACGGCGCAGCCAGGCACTTTGTCTCGCTGCCCCCGAAGCAGCTCTTCGCTGCTAGGCTAGGGGGTGGGGGAGGCTGGCTGAGCCTGGCAGTTTCTTTGCGAAGCTGGAAGCGCGCAACGCAGGAGCTCGCGGGGCCCCGGGCGCCCGTTAATGGGGAAGGAGAGGCCGCTTGGGGTCGCCAGGCTCAGGCAGCCTCCCCCCCCAGCAGCGAAGAGCTGCTCCGGGGGCTCCCGCCACGGCGCAGCCAGGCACTTTGTCTCGCTGCCCCCGAAGCAGCTCTTCGCTGCTAGGCTAGGGGGTGGGGGAGGCTGGCTGAGCCTGGCAGTTTCTTTGCGAAGCTGGAAGCGCGCAACGCAGGAGCTCGCGGGGGCCCCGGGCGCCCGTTAATGGGGAAGGAGAGGCTGCTTGGGGTCGCCAGGCTCAGGCAGCCTCCCCCCCCCCCAGCAGCAAAGAGCTGCTCCGGGGGCTCCCGCCACGGCGCAGCCAGGCACTTTGTCTCACTGCCCCCGGAGCAGCTCTTCGCTGCTGGGGGGGGGGGGCGGAGGAGGCTGGCTGAGCCTGGCAGTTTGTTTCCTGGGGAGTGCGGCGTTTGCGGTTCTCCTGTTCAGTCCCCAACGGTGAAAAGACTTTCGGAGCTGCGGGCTCTCCTTCCCCATTAACGGGCGCGCTTCCAGCTTCGCCAAGAAACCGCCAGGCTCAGGCAGCCTCCCCCCCCCCAGCAGCGAAGAGCTGCTCCGGGGGCTCCCGCCACGGCGCAGCCAGGCACTTTGTCTCGCTGCCCCCGGAGCAGCTCTTCGCTGCTGGGGGGGGGGGCGGAGGAGGCTGGCTGAGCCTGGCAGTTTGTTTCCTGGGGAGTGCGGCGTTTGCGGTTCTCCTGTTCAGTCCTCAACGGTGAAAAGACTTTCGGAGGTGCGGGCTCTCCTTCCCCATTAACAGGCGTGCTTCCAGCTTCGCCAACAAACCGCAGGCTCAGGCAGCCTCCTCCGCCCCCTCCCCTAGCAGCGAAGAGCTGCTCCGGGGGCAGCGAGACAAAGTGCCTGGCTGCGCCATGGCGGGAGCCCCCGGAGCAGCTCTTCGCTGCTAGGGTAGGGGGCGGAGGAGGCTGCCTGAGCCTGGCAGTTTGTTGGCGAAGCTGGAAGCGCGCAACGCAGGAGCTCGCGGGGGCCCCAGGCGCCCATTAATGGGGAAGGAGAGGCCGCTTGAGGTCGCCTGTGAGGCCCTCAGTGGGTAGACAGCCGCGGCGGCGATGCTGCCCTGGAGGCGCGATCGGTTGCAGCCACGCCAGCACAGGCTAGGCATGGTGCCTTAGCGGCTGACTCGAGTATAAGTCGAGGGCGGTTTTTTCAGCACAAAAAATGGGCTGAAAAACTCGACTTATACTCGAGTATATACGGTATATAAAATTGTGCGAATATAAATCATTAATTTATCTAGTACTTATCTCTATTTATTTGCAATCCATTTATCTAACCACCAATCTGTCTTTGCTCAATCCAATCATACCATTTTCCCCACACCTTGTAGTAATCAGATTCCTCTTTCTCCTGCAGACTCAAGGTTAATTTGTCCATCTCAGCACAACTCATTATTTTTTGAATGGTCAATTCCTCTGGTGGTATACATGTGTGTTTCCAACATTGGGCATAGACAATCCAGGCTGCAGTTAAAATGTGCAATATTAAATATTTTATATTTCTCTCATATTTCTTTCTGAATATCCCCAATAAAAATAATTCCGGTTCTAATTTTATTTGCTCATTGGTAATCTCCTGTAACCATTTGGGCCAGCATTTCTCAACCTTGGCCACTGGAAGTTGGGTGGACTTCAACTCAAAAGCCACCCATTTTCCAGCTTCAAGATTGAACAACCCTCCTCTTTCTGTCCTGTAACAGAAAAATGTAATCATCAACATCCTTGAACAGAGCCATTGTGTTGGGAGTTTGAATTATTTTTTGTTCTTTTTTTAATATAAATTTTATTTGGGTTTTCACAAAAACATAATATAAATAAAACATCTTTTTTTGAGAATAGCATGATCCTGGGTTATCACTTCTTCATACAGACACAAACTCAATTTCATATTCATCTTTGTGTTCTATTCCATATCATTACTATTTTAACATTTTCTCCATAATTTTTCCCCTCCCTTGGTTTTCTCAACTTTATTTTTAATTCTCTCATATCTAAATTCAATTATATATCTTTTTTCTAAGTTTCAATGTCTTTCCAATCATTATATTTATACTTGTGTCTGTCCTGTTTCAATTTCATATTATCTTTTCTCATTAAACAAATTTTCCCCTGTAGTTACTAATTGGAATATGACATCTTTATATCTTTTAATTTTATCCATTCAACTCTTATTTAAACTTCAATTTTATGCCTTTAAAAGTATAACATTCAATATAGCACATAACTTCCAATCGAATTCTGCTTGGTACATTCTTAAAATACACACTATGTTCTTTAAATATATATAGTATATAAAACACTCATTCCATTCCAATTCAATTCTATCATTAATATTAATTAGAATCTTAACATCTTTAACATTTCTTTTCAATTGAATATCATACTTCCTTGTGAACACTTATAAATTTTCCATAATTAATTCTTTTTTTTCCATATTTCTCTTCACTTATATTTTTATAAATCATTAATAATCATTAAAATGTTCCTATCCTTTCCTAATTTCATTCTCTCATTCACTATTTCATTTATTTATTAACAAACATTCCACTGCATTACAATAAGTATTTTATCCATCATTTTAATCATACATTGGTTCATATTTTCTAAAATTATTTCTATTTCTAATATAACAATACTATCTTATGTACCTTTACAGAATCCCTTTTTCAATTAAATTTTTACCTATTATCTCTAAATAGGCTTATACTTTCAATCTTTATACATTTTCCCTGTTTCTCTATATCTTGTTTCTGTCTTTTATAACTTCTTTTTCTTTCCTTCTTCCCCCTCTTTTTCTCCTGCCCCTTTTTACCCCCTTGTCTCTCTATTTCTAATTCTCTCTTCTATGATCCTCTCTTTTGTTGCTTCCTAATATTTTAATTATTTTTCAAACTATTCTTTTTCTTGGTTGTTTTTTCAAATCTTAAACTTTTCACTCTCTTTCCCCCCTTCCCCCCCCTAATATTACTTGATAATTAAAGATGGCTTGTTCTTTGTCCCAACCTTCTTGTTCTACAAGCATTTCTTGTTTCTCATAGTTCCAGATCTCCATTTCTAAAAATTGAAATATGAAGCCAAAAGAACCTCTTCCTTCTTGTGCATCTTCTTTCTGTTTTTTAAGTTCCATTTTCAATTCTTCTAAAAGTGATGCCATTTAAAACACTTTTAAACAACCACCCGATTGATTTTAGTCATATAAATCCAATAGCCAAAAATCACCAAGTAATCCAAATAATCCAAAGCTGTTTCTTCATGCTTCTTTTTTCCACTTTCTCTTCCTGGGGTTCTATTATTTTGTTACAAAGTTTCAGTTAGAATGTATCTTTTAGGAATCTTGTTAAGGTTTCACTGTAAGTTCCTTTTAGTTCCAGGCAGTCTCCTCCATTTTTCCAGATCCTGCCCTTTTATTCTTTCCTTTCCTCTCCTTTCCTGCTTTTGAAGGTTTTTGAGTATCCAAAAGTCTTCATTATCCCTTTGACATTTTATTTTCAGCTTAAATACCTATTGATGTCAAAGTGAATTTTTGCCAGTTTCTTACTTAAATCTCTTAGCTGTCAGTATAAGGAAGGGAAGAAAAAACAAGCCAAATCCTTTCCCTTCCCTCTCTCCTTTGCTGCTTCAAAGTCTTCTTTGGGAACAGTGTTATTTTTTATAGTTCAAATTCCAGGGTACCTTACGTTGTTGCTTTTTCAATTTAACCCAGTCAACCAAAACTTTCTCTTCTTATCTTCCTCCTGCACATTCTTTTCCGGTCAAGTTCTTCTTTGTGGTGGTCATTTCTGACCACCACTGCAGTCGCCTTCGGGAAAGGGAGTAATGGCCAGCTGAGAAGGAGAGATGCGGCTCTCCTCAACCCTGCTGGCAGTCTGCCCCCCTCTTCACCACCTCTACAGGATGGCTTAGCCCTGAATCCAGCTCAGGGCGCTCCAGCAGCGAGCACAGATTAAAACTGCCCACAATCGTGGATTTTGGTCCGTTGCCAAAGAAACTCAAACCGGAAGTCCTGAATTATTTTTTGTTCTTTTTGTTGAAATGAAGCATCCTGCCTTTGCGGCTGGTGGTCCCATGAACAGATGTCATGATAATAACAACAGAATAACAAACCTGGAAGGACCTTGCAGGTCATCTAGTCCAACCCTCCGCCCAAGCAGGAGACCCAATAACATCTTTAACTGATGGCAGTCCAGTCTCTTCTTGAAAGCATCCAGTGATGAAGTTCCCACAACTTCTGAAGGCAACTTCTGTTCCATTGAATATAGAATACCAGAGTTGGAAGGGACCTTCTAGGTCATCTAGTCCAACTCCCACACCCAAGCAGGAGACCCTACACCATCTTTGACCAATGGCAGTCCAGTCTCTTCTTGAAAGCTTCCAGTGATAGAGCACCCACAACTTCTGGAGTCCAGCTGTTCCACTCATTAATTGTCTTCACTCTCAGGTTGAATCTCTCCTTGATCAGTTTCCATCCATTATTCCTTGTCTGGCCTTCAAGGGTGCCTTGGAGAATAGCTTGACCCCCTCCTCCTCTCTGGGGCAGCCCCTCAAATATTGGAAAACTGCTATCCTGTCTCCCCTGGTCCTTCTCTTTCCTAGACTAGCCAGGCCCAGTGCCTGTAACCATTCATTGTATATTTTAGCCTCCAGTCCCCTCATCCTCCTGGTTGCTCTTCTCTGCACTTTTTCTAGAGTCTCAACCTCTTTTTTATATATGGTGACCAAAACTGGATCCAGTACTCTAGGTGTGGTCTTACTAAGGCTTTACAGAGTGGTGTGAGATGAATTAAGGTTTCCAAAAGTTTGAAAAATGGAAAAATGACATGTTCAAGAGTTGAAACTGAATTCTATGTGTTAAGTCCTGGGCATGGGCGTAAGAACGGAGATGAGACATCGGACTGTGACTTCAACTCTTTATTTAACAAGAAAGACTGGAGCAAAAACCCTGGGCAGCAGTAGCTCTTTTATAGAGCTTGCTGCCATTAAACAACCAATGAACTGAGTCTATCGCTTTCACAAGCGTCCAATCAGGGGCTTCCGTTAACAGCCAATCAGACTGGCCAAGCATGACCAATCGCGACTCGCTATTCACGGGTCAATAAGAATTGCAGGATACAAGCAAGATGAAGCTGGTTGTATCGCTGCGATGGTTTAATTCATAACACCCCTCCCCCCTTGGTTCCATCTGAGGGGTGGGGTGACGTATTCACGCAGATAGGCAGGCTGCTGCACCTGTCTGCTCAACCTGCACTGTTCTACTGGGTTTTGTTCTGGTTCTGGTTCTGGTTCTGGCTCTGGTGGGCTGTTCACTGAGCTGGATAGTGAAGATTGTAGTTCCGGGTTGCCCTCTTCGGTGCTGTCTTCCGGGTTCCCTGGATCTGCCTCCGTCGCGGTGTTGTCACGTGGCAAGGCCGCTCCCTGATCCGGTTCTCCCTCAGATGGTGAGTATCCCCTGGGCTGTTGGGTTTTGATTTCTTCTTTGTCCTCCTCCATGTTCCTTCCCCCACCAGCTCGAGGTTCCGGCGCTAATCGGGAATGGAGTTGGTCTATGTGGCGTTTCCACATCCTACCATCTGCCATTAGTAGTCGATATGATCGGGGTCCCGTAAGTTGCGTTATGGTAGCGGGGACCCACAATGGGTCACCCGAGAAGTTTTTCGCAAATGCGAGGTCACCTTCCTGGAATGCCCAACACTTACTGCTGGATCCCGGGGGCTGTTCTGGCGTGTTTTTTGGGTGGAGGCGATCAAGATGCGAGCGAAGTTTCCGGCCCATCAGGAGTTCTGCTGGGGTTTTGTTCATGGTGCTGTTTGGGGTTATATGTTGAATAAAAAGCATTTGGTTTATTTTGTCGTCAATGTTGCCATGGTCCATTATATGCAGGGTCTGTTTACAAATTGAACCATTCGCTCAGCCCTACCATTGGCTGCAGGGTGAGCTGGCGATGTTAAAGCATGGCGGATGCCCCAATCAGCCAGGTATTGTTCGAATGGCAGAGCAGTGAATTGGGGGGCATTATCTGAGACGAGGACATCAGGAAGTCTGCGGGTAGCGAATAGTTTATTCAATTTTTTAGTGACTGCGTCTGTGGTGGTGCTTTCCATTTTTTGGACTTCAAGCCAGTTTGAATAGGCATCCACCGTTAAGAGGAAAGTGTGTCCTCTTATGGGTCCCGCAAAATCGATATGGATACGGGACCACGGACCTCGAGGTGTTTCCCACTGAGTTGGGGGAGTCTTTGGAGGAGCGGGGCGAGTCTCCTGGCATTTACTGCATTTTGCTACCCAAGTTTCTATTTGTCTATCTAAACCAGGCCACCATGCGTAACTCCTGGCCAATGCCTTCATCCGCACGATGCCTGGATGTCCCTCATGCAGCATTTTCAATACCCTATATTGTAGCTTTTCCGGAACTATGACTCTGTCTCCCCATACTATGCAACCTTTCTGGGAGAACAGTTCCGTTTGACGATTTTTAAATGGCTTGAACGTGTCATCAGTTTCACTTATCGGCCAACCGCGTTCTACCCAGCTGAGGACTCGTGTCAAAACAGGGTCCTTTTATGTCTCTAAGGCTGTCTCAAGCGGTTAATGGCGGCAATTTGAGGGTTTCTATTTGTAGTACGGTAATGGTCAGAGCAGGGTCTTCTATAATGTCTGGTAGTGGAGAGCGGCTCAAAGCGTCAGCGTGGGGAATGGTTTTCCCCGGGCAGTGTTGCAAACGGTAATCGTAGGCGGCTAAAAATTCTGACCAACGTGTCATTCTTGGTGATAATATATAGGGAGTTTGTTTGTTTCCTGCCAAGATCCCAAGTAACGGCTTGTGGTCTGTAATTATGGTAAAGGGTCTCCCATATACATATTCATGGAAACGTTTAATTGTGGATACAATAGTGAGGGCCTCTTTATCAAGTTGACTATACCTTTTGGTTTTCGACAAAGTTCTCGAAAAGAATGCAATGGGTGCCTCATTTGGGAGGACGTGGCTTAGGATGGCTCCTACTCCAAATGGTGAGGCATCACAGGTGACTGTCAAAGGGAGAGTTTTGTTGTACTGCATTAATATGGCATCGGAAGTTAAAAGGTCTTTTATCCCTTTGAACGCTATCTCTTCACGCTGTCCCCAAACCCAAGGAGCCTTTTTATCAAGGAGTCTGTGTAGGGGTTCGGCTACAGTTGCCTTCTGGGGCAAGAAAATATTATAAAAGTTAATGAGTCCCAGGAAGGCTTGGAGGTCTGCCTTATTTCTAGGTCTTGGGGCTTTTTTTTATGGCGGTTAGTTTTTTTTCGGTGGGGTGGATTCCCTGTCTGTCGAGAAGGTATCCCAGGAACTCCACTTTCTCTGTGCAAAGCTGGCATTTGTCCCTTTTTACCTTCAGGCCAGCGTCTTTGAATTTCTGCAGGAGTTTTCTGAGCCGTTGTACTAATACTTCTTTAGTGGGAGCAGCTATTAGGACGTCGTCAAAATAAGGCACGATGCCTTTTATGCCTTGTAATAGCCTCTCCATTAAACTTTGGAAAATGCCAGGCGCCACGCTTACTCCGAATTGGAGTCTATTGCACTTAAAAGTGCCTCTATGTGTAACTATTGTCTGGGCTTCTGCAGTTGCTGCGTCCACAGGGAGTTGCTGGTACGCCTGAGCTAAGTCCAGTTTCGCAAATATTTTTCCACCACCCAGGGAATGAAGAAGGTGTTGAACCACAGGTACTGGATAAGCGCTCTGTTGAAGAGCATGATTTAGGGTGGCCCGATAATTCCCGCAAATTCTCAACGAACCATCTGGCTTCATGGGCGTTACTATCGGGGTTTCCCAATGGGCGTGGTCAATCGGTTCCAATATGCCCTGGGCTATCAGTTTATCTAGCTGCTCATCAATTTTAGGTTTTAAGGCAAAAGGTACTCGACGGGGTTTAAGCCGAATGGGAGCTACATCAGGGCTGAGATTAAATGATATAGGGGTCCCCTTGTATTTGCGTAATGTTCCTGTGAACACGTCCTGGAATTCCTGGATGAGGGCCTCTTCCCAGTCGTCATTTCTGGTATGGTGTATGCCGGCTAGTTCAATTCCGAGTGGGGTAACCACTGTAGTCCTAACAAGCTGGGTCAGTCACGATCGACGACAGGGGAAGCGTTGCTGTGCGGTCCTTGAATGATACTTGGACGTTGCTGGAACCGACAACTGGAATTCTGTTTCCCTGATAGTCTTTCAGGATGATTCGCTGCATGCTGAGGTCCTGGCGGGAGATGGCAGGTATCAGTTGCTTGAGGGTTTTCCAGGATACCATCGACAGGGACGATCCCGAATCGACTTCCATCACACATGGTCGATTCCAAATAGTGACCTTCACTCGTATTTTCTTTTCATCGAACGATGAAGCGTGGCCGATGATAATGCTTTGGTGGGCCTCTTCTCGTCTCATTGAAAAGGCAGGTGCTTGGTTTCTGTAGTAGTAGTGGTTGTTCCATTGGTGGCTCAGATGGTCCCGGTTTTCAGGAGGTTTGCTTATCTCCCGACAGAGGTTGTTCTCCTTTTGGCTGGGACTGGATTCTCGTCTGCTTCTGCAGACCTTCGCGATGTGGCCTTTCTTTCTGCAGTTACAGCAGAGTGTGTCGAGGAATTTGCAGTCCGATTGTGGGTGGTTTGCCCCACAACCCGCACATTGGCGTGGATGTCGCTGGTTCCTTTGCTCTCGTTCCGAGCGGAGCTGGTTGACCTCCTCTTCATCACTGTCTGAGGATGACTCGAGGTCTTCATGGTGGGTAGTGGTAGCGTGCTTCTCAGTGGCAAGTGGTGCCTCGTCGACGAGTTGGCGAAGTGGTGCATTTGCTTGGCGCATTCGAGCGGCTGACTTCCTGGCTGCTTTTGCTGCAGTAGCGTCAATGATGACATCTGCAAGGCTGGTATCGCCTTTTGCCATCAGCTTACTCTGCATGTGTGGTGCATTTAATCCCAGAACTATTCGGTCTCTTAGAGCTTCCTCTAAGTTTGCAAAACCACAAAGGCCTCCTAGGTTCCGGAGGTCAGCTACGAAATTACCAACGCTCTCGTCCTTCCATTGGTCCCTCTGGTAAAATTCGTGTCTTCGTATCAGTGTAGGTACGGCGGGTGCATAATGGGCCCTGAGGATTGGAGCGAGGGTGTCCCAATCCATGGTCTTCACTTCTGCCGGCTTTGCTAGTGCTTTAGCCATCTTGAAAACGACGGGGCCACAATGAGTCAGGAATACCGCTCGTTTCTTGCTAGCCGTGGCATCTTTTAAATTGTTGGTCTCCAGGAACATCTGGAAACGGTTTATATACGAGTCCCAGTCTTCGGTTGCTGGGTCGAATGGAGAGGGTGGTATGGCGCCGCTAATCATCTTGCCGTCTGTTTCGTGCGCTCTTTTGCCATGTGCTCTTTCTTTGTCCGAGATGTCCTAGTCAGGTCTATCGTCTCCCAATCCCACCTTCGTCACTAGTGTTAAGTCCTGGGCATGGGCGTAAGAACGGAGATGAGACATTGGACTGTGACTTCAACTCTTTATTTAACAAGAAAGACTGGAGCAAAAACCCTGGGCAGCAGTAGCTCTTTTATAGAGCTTGCTGCCGTTAAACAACCAATGAACTGAGTCTATCGCTTTCACAAGCATCCAATCAGGGGCTTCTGTTAACAGCCAATCAGACTGGCCAAACCTGACCAATCGCGACTCGCTATTCACGGGCCAATAAGAATTGCAGGATTACAAGCCTGTTGTAAGATGAAGCTGGTTGTATCGCTGCGATGGTTTAATCCATAACACTATGGAAACTGGAAGTGAATAGTCTGAATTATGGACTTTTGATAAAGCCATATGCATGGGATGAGCCAGTGGGGTGCGAATGTCACAGGTCTTGTGAAAAATCAGAAAAGACCTCATGTGACAAAGTTCACAGCACTCACTGTTCATGTGCTAATGCTCAGCAGATGCTCCATACACGAGGTGAGCACCGACTCAGAAAGGGAAGCAGAAATAATTCGATGGACAGACGCAAGGCCTCTGCGGTTCAACTCAACCAACTGAAGGATAAAATTTGTTCAAATTGAACAGATGCAATAAAGAGAGAGAAAGAGAGAGAGAGAAAGAGAAAGAGACGCACTCTCTGTTAAAAATATCTTCCTGGCTCAGAAACATAAACAAATGGATTTGGCAAAGCTGCAGGGGCCAGGTGGGTTAAAATAGATGCGAGAACTAATAAAAACTTTTTTTTTTCCTAGTGCCTGCCCCATAAAAAGGAAAAATGCAGCAGATCTTTTAAGGAGACATGTTCTGCTCCGAATCCTGGGTGGTAATCCAGTTCTCGTGATCTGGTTGAAACTTTTGGCCATCATGGCTAGATCTGCACTACTATTAATCTTCTCACCATTCCTATCACCCATCCCCTCCCACTTATGACTATAGGATCATAATTGTGTTGCTTGTATCCTTACGATTTATATTGATTGTTTCCTAGTATGATTTGATTGCTTATTGTACCCTATGATTATTATTAAGTGTTGTACCTTATATTTCTTGATGAATGTATCTTTTCTTTTATGTATACTGTGAGTATTTGCACCAAGACAAATTCCTTGTGTGTCCAATCACACTTGGCCAATAAAAGAATTCAATTCTTTCTTTCTCTTTTTCTTTCTTTCTATCTATCTATCTGATTTGATTGCTTATTGTATCCCATGACTATTATTAAGTGTTGTACCTTATGTTTCTTGACGAATGTACCTTTTCTTTTATGTACACTGAGAGTAGGACCAACTCTTTTCATACTCTACATAAATGACCTCTGTGATCATATTAAGAGCAACTGCGTTCTCTTCACTGATGATGTAAAGCTGTTCAATACCACAAACAATATTGCTACTCTTCAAAAAGATCTTGACTATGTATCAGAATGGTCAAACAAATGGCAACTTCAAATCTCAACAAGTAAATGCTCTGTCTTACCTATTGGCAAAAAAAATCAGGAAATAAAATACAGGCTGAATAGTCAAGTCCTTGTTGATGATCCAAACTCTGTCAAGGATCTTGGAGTACTCATCTCAAATGATCTAAGTGCTAGAGCCCACTGTAACTACATAGCCAAAAAGGCGTTAAGAGTTGTTAATCTAATCTTACATAGCTTTTTCTCTGGTAATATCACACTACTAACTAGAGCATACAAAACATTTGCTAGACCAATACTCAAATACAGCTCATCAGTCTGGAACCCACATTATGTATCTGATATTAACACAGTTGAGAAAGTCCAGAAATATTTCACAAGAAGAGTTCTCCACTCCTCTACTCATTGCAGAAGACCTTATGCCACCAGACTTGAAATTCTAGACTTAGAAAACCTAGAACTATGCTACCTTCAGTCCAATCAAAGTATAGTATATAAAATCATACATTGCAATGTTCTACCTGTCAATGAATAGTTCAGATTCAACCATAACAATACAAGAGCAAACAATAGATACAAACTCAAGGTTAATCGCACCAAACTTGATTGCAGGAAATGCGACTTCAGCAACAGAGTGGTCAATGTCTGGAATCCTCTCTCTGACTCTGTGGTTTCTTCCCCAAACCCCAAACACTTTAACCTTAGACTGTCTACTATTGACCTCACCCCTTTCCTAAGAGGTCTGTAAGGGGTGTCCATAAGCGCACAAACGTGCCTATTATTTTTCTTTTATGTACCCATTTCATGTATTCATAACTATGTATATACTTATGCCTATTACCTTGTAAGCGATTGACAAATCAAAATAAATAAATAAGTATTTGCACCAAGACAAATTCCGTGTGTGTCCAATCACACTTGGCCAATAAAGAATTTTCTTTCTTTCTTTCTTTCTTTCTTTCTTTCTTTCTTTCTTTCTTTCTTTCTTTCTTTCTTTCTTTCTTTCTTTCTTTCTTTCTTTCTTTCTTTCTTTCTTTCTATGTATCTGATTTGATTGCTTATTATACCCTATGACTATTATTAAGTATTGTACCTTATGTTTCTTGATGAATGTATCTTTTCTTTTATGTACCGGAGACAAATTCCTTGTGTGTCCAATCACACTTGGCCAATAAAAAATTCAGTTCAGTTCACAGCCTTTGCATAATTTGGGGTTAAATATCAGTTGTGCCCATATCTGGATCGTGAGGCCCTGTGCTCAGTCATTCATGCCCTGGTCATCTCTTGTTTAGACTTATGGGGCTGCCCTTGAAGACCATTTGGAAGCTACAGCTAGCGCAGAATGCAGTTTGATGGGCAGTTCTGGAGGCCCCTATGGTGGCCTGTACAACACTGCTGTTCTGTGAGCTGTGTTGAGGTAATTCCCCGTTAGGAGAGTGAGAGTGGTGAAGAGTGGTGAAGAATAACACACAACCAGCACACAGATATACTGTATGGTAAAATGTAGGTTTTTACTTCCAATAAACGTTGAAGCAAAGTTCAACCAACAGTCCAAGTCATTCACTGTTAAAGCAGTCAGTTTTCAGTCCAGGGATAATCCAATAACAAAGTCCAGTATCAAAAACGGTTCAGTAAATAGACTCACATCAATGATCAGCAACAGTCAATAGGAAAAATGGAGGAACGGAAACACTCTCAGCAACAACAGAACAGAACAACCCTGGTTTCTGGCTACATCTTATGGCCGTTTGAGGAACCACACCCAATTATAATTTTAGCATTCCCTTAAAGAGACAGTATTAAAATGTCTATCCTGCTTTATATATTTTCCAACCAACTGTTAGGTGACTTACATTCCTAACAAGCTGCACTAGTTTCCAGTCCACTTCTGTGTCCAAAATAGAGGTGTCAAAGTGGATTTCTTTGAGGGCTGGATTGGCATTGTAGTTCTCATCTGTTGTTTGGCGGTGGCAAGGAGGTGCATGTGGCGGGAGAGTTGATGTGGAGAAGGACTTCAGCTTCCAGAATTCCAAGCTAACATGACTGGAGGAGGAATTCTGGTGCTTGAAGTCCACAAGTCAAGTTTAAAGACCCCTGCACTACACCATTTCAGACAAATGGTTATCCATTTGTCTTCTTGAGAACCTCAGTGATGAAGTACCCACAACTTCTGGAGGCAAGTTGTTCCACAGGTTAATTGTTCTAACTGCGAGGAACTTTCTCCTTAGTTCCAGGTTGCTTTTCTCGTTGATGAGTTTCCATCCATTATTCCTTGTCTGGTCTTCAGGTGCTTTGGAAAATAGGTTGACTGCCTCTTCTTTGTGGCAGCCCCTCAAATATTGGAAGACTGAAAACATGTCACTCCTAGTCTGCTCACTAGACCAGCCAGGCCCAGTTCCTGCAACCTTTCTTTGTATGTTTTAGCCTCCAGTCCCCTAATCCTCTTTGTTGCTCTTCTCTGCACTCTTTCCAGAGTCTCAACCTCTTTTTATAGTGTGGTGACCAAAACTAGATGCTTTGTTCCAAGTGTGGCCTTATACCAAGGCCTTATAAGGTGGTATTAATACTTCACATGATCTTGATCCAGTGCCTCTGTTTATGCAGCCTAGAATTGTGTTGGCCTTTTTGGCAGTTGCAACACACTGCTGGCTCATATTTAAACAGTTGTCCACTAGGACTCCAAACCTTTGAGAAAGATTTATAAAAACGTTTGAGAAAGAATTGTAGAAAATGGTGCTCGATATTTGGATGAGGGCAAAGATCACGTCCCTAGGTATAAAAAGGAGTGGAAGGAGAAACACCAGAATGAGAGACCAAAAATCAATAATTCTACAGCTTAAATGAAGCTTAAATTTGTTAAGAAGGCCTACCAACTGAGTTTAATCTCCTCTTATAATAATTGTAGTTCATTAAATCTTCACCTGTTTGATCTGGGGAATTCTTCTCTTCAGTGCTAAAATTATTGGTCCTCATCATAACAGACAGACATCAACAGGGCTGCCAGAAGAATTAGCCCTCAACCCCTCATTCTTCAAGAAGTTTATTAATTATTTGGTTTAAAAATGTAGAGGAAAGCTTATTAAATTGGTTGGGCCAGCTAATGCTTCTCTTCCTTGCTATAATTTTATTAAGCTTATTAGAGCATCAAATACAAATGAAAATAGTGGGGAAAGGGGGAGAGAGAAATAGGTAGGATGAAATGCAAAGAAAAGCTTTGTTCTGATATTTCTCAGCCATGGTAAAAGGAGCATCATAATGTTACAGCCTCAATATTTTTACTTTGCATGCTTAATAAAAACACTAGCCATTTTTATAACCCAAATAAAATTGCAAATCAGTCAATCCCAAAGTCAAAGTTTCATTTCTTTTCTGTCTCAAGCACAATATCCAGAAACTACAGCAGTGTTTGTCAATCTTGGCACCTTGAAGATGGATGGATGAAATTCAATGTAGAGAAAAGTAAAGTCCTACACTTAGGCAAGAAAAACCAAAACTACACATCTAGACTGGGTGAAACCAGGCTCAATAGCAGGAACTGTAAAAGGGATCTTGAAGTCTTAGTGGACAACCAGCTAAATAGGAGCCAGCAACGTGCAGCAGCAGCCAAAAAAGCTAATGCAGTCCTAAATTGTATTAACAGAGGGATACAATCAAGATCAAGGGAGGTATGAATATCACTCTATAAAGGCTTAGTAAGGCCACACCTAGAGTACTGCATCTAGTTTTGCTCACCACAGTATAAAAAAAGATGTTGAGACTCTAGAAAAAGTGCAGAGAAGAGCAACCAGGATGATGAGGGGACTGGAGGCTAAAACATGCAAAGAATGGTTACAGGAACTGGGCCTGGCTAGTCTAGGGAAGAGAAGGACCAAGGGGGACATGAGAACAGCCGTCCAGTATTTGAGAGGAGGGGGGATCAAGCTGTTTTCCAAAGCACCTGAAAGTCAGACAAGGAACAATGGATGGAAACTGAATAAGGAGAGATTCAAGTCCTAGAAATAGGCAGGAATTTCCTGACAGTGAGAACAACCCGTGTAACAGAAGTTGCCTTCGGAAGTTGTGGGAGCTTCATCATTGGAGGTTTTCAAAAGAGACTGGACTCCCATTTGTCAGAAATGGTGTAGGGTCTCCCGCTTGGGCAGGGGGTTGGACTAGATGACCTATTAGGTCCCTTCCAACTCTGATTATCTGTTATCTGTTAATAACCCAGCCAGCAGGGGGAATTAATAACAGAATAATCTCCAGGCTTGGAGCATCTACAACTTCAGAAGGGTGACCATTCCAGCCACTCTTTTGAAGATAGCAAAGTCCACATTTTGGACAGAGAGGACTGCTGGTTTGAAAGAGGGGTCCAAGAGGCCACCCATGTCCAAAGTGAACAGCCCTCCCTCAACAGAGGAGGAGGGATACGACATCAATTATCTCCAGTCTACAACACGGTTCTTTCAGCATTTCCAAGAAGACGCCATACTCATGTGCACCACTCAGGTGACCCTCAACCTCCAGGTGGCCTCAATAACTCTCCAAAAGGATGCAAATGACCAACTGCCCTGAAGGAGTTGAGTAAAACTCAGGGAGTTGAAATCCACCCACCTTCAAGATCCCTTGGTTGACAAGCAGAGCCTTAGAGGAGGTCCATAAAATTCAAGATAATCTTGACAGAGTGAAGACTTGGATGGAAAATAAGAAAGCAAACATTTGACTTGAGACAAAGACAAACCTGTGGCCTGAGAAGACAGAAATCAAAGGCCCAGGAAAATGGGATACCTGATGTTTCCTATCTTACAAATAGAGCTCCTATCCACAACCCTGGCATGTTTTAAACTCAGCTTTTCTGAGCCATCTAACACTCCCCAAGGGGCTCCTTTTCATACATTCCTATTTGTGTTATTGTTTTTATACTGTTTAAACCCTCTTGGGGAGTTTTAACCATAGCAACCAGGAAGCAATCTATTTAAAACAATAATAACTGAAAAGCTCAGTGCATTCTTATTTCTTTGATGTTTTTCTTTCTTCTTCAATTTGTTCCTGTAACTGAGCTCTGTCTCTGTTTGTTCTCCTGGGCTGGAGAACAATCCACCACAATCCACCTTCCCACAATCCACCTTTGACTTATGATCACTAGAAGAAAATATTTTGCAGCTGAGGGATGAACTGTGTACGGTTCCTTGGTTCTCTGTGGGCTTGGTGCATTTTCGTGCAGGCGTTTCATGACCCCACTTGGAAAGATCATCAGTGTTAGATGGGAGTGGGGTTGGAGGAAGAGGAGGAGGGCTGTGGGGTCTGGTGCTTTCTGAGCTTGGTTGCTTTCCTGCAGTTGTTTCATGACCTAACTAGATAATGTCATCAGGGCTTAGGGAAGGTGTTTGGGAGGAGGAGGTGGACAACTGTGGGGTCCTTGGTGCTCTCTGAGCTTGGTGTTTTTCTTGCAGACATTTTATGACCCAACTAGGGAACATGATCAGTGCTGAAAGGGTTTGCAGAGGGCAGGAGAAGGAAGAGGAGGAGAAGGAGGAAACAGAGGAGGAGGAGGAGAATGGCAACTATGGGTCCTTTCTGCCCTCTGAGCTTGGTTGTTTTCTTGCAGAAGTTTCATAACCCAAACTAGGAGACATCATCAGTGCTAGAAAAGAAAGGAGGAGGGGGAGGGGGAGGAGGGTCTGGTGCAGAAGTGAAATGCTGCCAGTTTGGCCTGGTTCACCTGAACTGGTAGTAAAAAAAAAAAAAAATGCTACTGGTTTGGGCAAACTGGTAGTAAAAAAATGTTACCAGTTCGACGGAATGGTATTTCCAACCATCAGCTGGGCTGCACAATTTAGATTAGCCAGAAAGCAGGAGATCATCGGATTTCTTGATTTCTAGCTAACCTAAACCGCAGGGCACAGCTGATTCCCCCCTCGCTGCTGTACTTACCTTGGAAAGCTTCAAAATGCTTCTTTCTTTAGCACCCAAGAGGCTTCCCTGAGGCCCCGTAGGCCAAAAATGGGGCATTGGGGGGGGGGGAACTCCTGTGAAAGAAAAAAAGGAAAAAAGGGAAAAAAAGACTTTTGACCTCGCCCAGCTACATGACCACCTGGCCACACCTATCTAGCCATGCCTCGAGCCATGCCCACAGAACCGGTGGTTAAAAAATGTGAATCCCACCTCTGGTCTGGTGCTTTCTGAGTTTGGTGGTTTTCCTGCAGACTTTTCATGACCCAACAGGTAGCATCACCAGTACTAGAAGTGGGGGGGGGGGGCGGGGGTTGGGAGGAGGAAGAGGAGGAGGAGGAGGAAGAGGGGGCCCTTTTGCGACCTTCTGACAAGAAAGTCAATGGGGACATCACTTAACAACTGTGTGATTAACTTAGCACTTGCAGCGATTCACTTAACAGCTGTGTCAAAAAAAGAGTCATGAAATGGGGGTGGGGAAACTCACTCAACTGACCTGCTCAGCAATGGAAGTGTTGGGCTCACTGGTGGTGGTATGTCGAGTAAGGAATGGAGAATTGAGGATGTCACGGAAAACAGAAAAGCAGGATCAATCCTTGCCCAAGGATGGAAGGACTTAAGAACTGCTTGTGTGAAAACAGAAGAATAAAAATCAGGAAGGAAACAGGCTAAATGATTATAGATGAATACATGCATAATACCCCACAATCCTCCTCCTCCCCCTCCCCCTTGCAAACCCCACTTCCTTCTAGCATTGATGATGTTCTCTAGTTGGGTCATGAAATGTCTACAAGAAAATCACCAAGCTCAGAGAGCACCAAGGACCCCACAGTCCTCCTCCTCCTCTTTCCCTCTTCTTTCTCCTCTTCCTCCTCCTCCTCCTCCTCCTCTTCCTCCTCACAAATCCCCCTCCCTTCTAGCACTGATGATGTTCCCTAGTTTGGGACATGAAACATCTGTAAAAAAGCCACCAACCTCAGAGAGCACCCAGGACTGCTCATTTCAACCCTGAGCTACAAACATTCCCTTTTATTGCTGGAATAAATCCTTGGTACCTGCTGAAAGCGGGAGGCAAGAGGTGAGAAGTTGAAGGAACAAAAGGCATTGTGCTCATCAAGGCAGGGAGGTGTCGGGAGCTGGAGCTGGAGAGCGAACCTGCACACTAGATTTTAATTTAGCCTTCCTTTTGTTTTTCTTATCTCGGGTCTTCCATTCATTTGGCTGCCTATTTCTTATCCTCTCTGGTCTTCTGGCCACAGTTGCTTCCCCCCCACAAAAGGTAGCAGCTTCATCAGCCAATGCAATAAATGCCTCTTTTAATATCTCAGGTAGAGAGACCCTGAATAGTTAATGCTCTTCTGAATATTATGCACTCTGTTCTTTTCTTTTCTTTCTTTAACCTTCTTGTTAGAAAGCAAGACAGACTGTTTAATTTCAACTCATTATCTGCCTGTAATTGCTGGAAGGATTTTATTTTGTTGGGGCTGCTGGAAGCCAATCAATTCCCACCCACCCATCCTTGGCCCTCTCTTCTTGTGTGCGATGGTGGGGGAAGCGGGGAGGGCAAAAGACCTTCCTTTATTTTATGGAAAAGCTGGAGTTTTCAGGCCACCCTTGGCGTGGCAGCCACCGATGGCAGCGCTTTGTCAAATTCTCATTTTGTCGCAAGGTGAGACTCGTTCATCTGGAAATGGTGATGAGGACTTTGGAAGGGAAGGCAGGGAGGGGGGCGAGTGGGAAGAGATTGGAGGGGGCCGGTGTGATTACGGAATACAATGCATGCCACCCTCCAAGGGAAGCTCAACACCAGACAATTGGGGGGGGGGGTGTTGTGGAGACCCCAAAGAGTTGGGGAAGATATTGCAAGCTCGGGGCTCACCAAAGCTCGGACAGGTGTGCCTTCGAGAGCGGAGGGTGGCTTGATAGCATAGCAATGGCCGCCATCTTGACTTTTTTGATCCTTCTGCACAATAGGAGTTAATGAAAGTTCTTCAAAATTGAGAATTGCGAGAGGAATTAATTGTAAGAGAAAGCAGCTGCAAGAGGACGTAGCTAACTTAAATGCAGGGAAGGGTTTCAAAAATTTTAGCAACCAGTTCTCTGTCCAGTTGCTGGGTAGGCAAGTGGCCTAGCAAAAAAATGAATATTTCAACAAGTTTTGAGTTGCTTCCATAGCTAGGTACTTTTCTCAACCTTGGCTACTTTCAGGTACTGTGTGTGGACTTCCCGTTGGCTGGGAAATTCTGGGAGTTGAAGTCCACCTATCTTAAATTTGCCAAGGATGAGAAACATTGACGAACAGAATAATAGAGTCGGAATTGATTTTTCTGCCTCTGTAAAGACAGGAAGAGCAGCAAAAAGAGAAAAAAGAAATAGAAAAAGAAAGAAAGAAAAGACATGAAAGAGTTCTAATGAAAGAAAGGAAGAAAGAAAGAGAAAGAAAGAAAGAAAGAAAGAAAGAAAGAAAGAAAGAAAGAAAGAAAGAAAGAAAGAAAGAAAGAAAGAAAGAAAGAAAGAGAGAGAGAGAGAAAAGGAGAGAGGGAGGAGGAAAAGAAGAAGGAGAAGGAGAAGAGGAAGAGGAAGAAGAAGAAGAGGAGGAGGAGGAGGAGGAGGAGGAAGAGGAGGAGGAGGAGGAGGAGGAGGAGGAGGAGGAGGGAAGGGGTAGAAAAAGAGTTTGGTCTTCTTCTCTTTCTTTCCACCTTATTCCCCATCAGAGCATTTCCAAAAGGCTGCATCTTTGTTTAACAATAAAATGGCTAATTTGCAAAATATTTCTTGGTTGCAGGTTTCCTACCCTGTTGATTTCTGTTTTCCTTTTTCATTTAATCCCATCCCATCCTTGAAGGCTGCTTTGAAAAATCCCTGCAGTTTTCCTGGCAAGGTTTTCTCAGAAGTGATTTGCCATTGCCCCCTTCTGAGGGCTGAGAGAAAGCGGCTGGCCTAAGATCCCCCAGCTTGCTTTGTAAATAAGGTGGGACTAGAACTCAGGATCTCCTGTTGATTGGCCCAAAGTCACCTAGCTGGTCTTCATGTCTAAGACAGAACTAGAATTCACGATCTCCAGGTGATTGGCAAAAAGTGACTCAGGTGGTCTTCATACCTAAGCTGGAACTAGAACTCCCAGTCTCCAGGTGATTGACCTAGAGCAGTGATGGCTAAGCTATGACACGTGTGTCACTCGTGACATGCCGAGGCACTTTGACTGACACGCCTGTTGGTGTGGGGAAAACCTGCACATTTAGAGGCTGCCTGTGCTCTGCTCCAATCCCTGCTCCCTGCTTGTTGGGGGGAGGCCTGGTGTCACCGCTGCCGCAAGATCTTTGCAGCAGAGAACCAGTTTTAACCGCCATAAACTGAGGCTTGTCAGTTTCATTACCTCAGGAACGCTACAGGAGGAAAGGAGATCCATGAGGTTCACAGCCCTGTAAGGTGGCCTTCCGATCCCCACATCCTGCACCTGCAGCCCTGAGACCAGGGAGATGAGTTTCACAGCCCTGTGGGATCACCCCAGCCCAGTCCGTCATAAACCAAATTAGTGATATTTCTTGAAGTGACACACGACCTGAGGAAGGCTACACTTTTTCCCGATTTTCGACACACCAAGCTGAAAAGGTTAGCCATCACTGACCTAGAGTCACCTACCAGATTTTCATGCCTAAAGCAAGACTAGAATTCATCATCTCCTGGTGACTGGCTCAAAGTGGACCAGCCAGCTTTCATGATTAAGGACTAGAACTCACCATCACCTGGTGATTGTCCCAAAGTAATTCAGCTGGCTTTCATACCTAAGCCGCAACTAGAATTCCCAGTCTCCAGGTGATTGACCTAGAGTCACCTACCAGATTTTCATGCCTAAAGTAAGACTAGAATTTACCTTCTCCTGGAGACTGGCCCAATGTCATCCAGCAGAACCAGAACTCACGGTCTCCCAGTTTCAAGCCTGATTCCTTAACCACTACACCAAACTGTCTCTTGCACTGTTGCTTGTTTTAAAAGATGGAAACTCTCCATCATTTCAGGACCTTCATTGTCCATTCGAAGACCAGTTGCGTTGCCCGGTTTCATTCATTCGCTCTCCTTTAGATTTAATTTTAGCCACAATTTTCGCTCTGCTCCTTATCTACATTTCTCAGTTATCAATAGTGTCATCAGTGTAACATAAGTTTTTATTGATTTTCTTCCTCCAATTTTAAAACCGTCCTTATCTTCACACAATCCAGGCCTCCCTCCAAATATATCCCACGTGTCGGCTGCCTAAATAAGCAGAAGAATGTGCAGGTTTATGGTGCTCCTTCGTCAACCTGGAAGCAATTTGCTTCACCGCGTTGTGTCCTTTATTGTGGTTTCTTGACTTGTATATTTCATTTCTCATTTTTTCATGAGGAGATAAATGTTCTGGTTGGTTCTAGTCCCAATTTACAGTAGAAATAAAAGCTGGCTGAGTGACTTTGTCCCAATCAAAGTGATCCAGGAGAGATTCAAACCTAGAAATAAAGAGAAACATTCTGACAGGGAGAACGATCCACCCACGGAACAGAAATTGATTTTGGGAGCTTCAACACTTGAGACTTTTCAGAAGAGATTGTCAGAAACGGTGTAGGAGACCCTCCTAACAAATGTCTCACTTAACAGTGGAACTGGCAGGCTTAATTGCAGTGGTAGGTCAAGTTTCTGGAAAGTGTCCCTGGAAACGATTCAAGAGATAACTGGAGAATGAATAGCATGTAAATTTCCCTGTCAAAATGATTTTAGAAAAAGAGCTTTGAGATTAATAAGTTAATCATTCCGGGAGTTATTTATAGCAAGAAATGGCAATGTTTATTAAAAAAAATATCTACAATGTGGTAATACTCCACAGTTTAGATTAATTTAGCTAAAAACAACTGATTGCAACTTATTGATTAGTTATTGGAGTAGCATTTGTGTGGAAATCAATATAGGGAGGCAGTTAGTGGTTGGGCCATAAGCTAACTTACGTGTAAGGGTGATTAAAAATGAGTGTGTATTTAATTTCTTATTGTTTCCACTTACACTCATGTTTCTCTCTGTGGGGCTAACATGAGTGCAAATAAGAATACAGAATAACAGAGTATAACAGAGCTGGAAGCAGTGGTGGGATTCAAACTTTTGTATTACCAGTTCTGTGGGGGTGGCTTGGTGGGCGTGACATGGCTTGGTGGGCGTGGCTTGTAGGCATGATGTGGCTGGTGGCTGTGGTTTGGTGGGCGTGGCTTGGTGGGCGTGGCAGGGGAAGGATATTCTGTAAAATCCCCCTTCCCTCCCCAGCCCACTAACCTACTTTCCAGCTCCATTCTCCTGGGCAGGGCAACCAAAGGAGACCCAGCTGATCAACTGGGACTCGATGGGAGGCAGAGAAGAGATGGGGTTGGCGGGGCCAGTCAGAGGTGGAATTGGCTGGTTTTCTGAACTACTCAACATTTCCACTACTGCTTCTCCAGAACCTGTCAGAAGTGGCTGAATCCTACCTCTGGTTGGAAGGGATCTTGTAGGTCATCTAGTCCAACCCCCTGCCCAAGCAAATGGGGTCTCCTACCCCATTTCTGACAGAGGGCAGTCCAGTCTCTTCTTGAAAGCTTCCAGGGATGAAGCTCCCACAGACAACTTCTGTTCCATGAGTTGATGGTTCTCCCTATCCGAAAATCTCTCCTTATTTCCAGGTTGAATCTCTCCTTGTTCAGTTTCCATCCATTATTCCTTGTCTGGCCTTCAGGTGCTTTGGAGAATAGCTTAACACCCTCCTCTCTTCACTGGAGGCTTTCAAGAAGAGATTGGGTTGCCATCTGTCAGAAATGGTGTAGGGTCTCCTGCTTGGGTGGGAGGTTGGACTGGATGACCTACAGGGTCCCTTCCAACTCTGTTATTCCGTTGCTTAACAACTATACTTAGATACAGATTAACAGTATCTAAGCCCCTGAAATATTGGAAGACTGCTATCATGTCTCCCCTGGTCCTTCTCTTCACTAACTTAACATGCCACTTAGTTGACAAAAAGTGTAAACTGATTCACATTGGGGCAAATACCTTAGATTCATACACACATTGTAATGTGTGCCACTACTCACAAATACAGGTAGTCCTCCACTTACAACCTTTAGTGACCGTTTGAAGTTACAATTGAAAAAAGTGACTTCATAATAATTTTTCACACTGCTAACTGTGACAGCATCCCCACAGTCAGGTGATCAAAATTAGAAGGCTTTGCAACTGGCATGTACTTATGACAGTTGCAGTGTCCTGGAGTTATGTGATCCCTTTTTGTGACCTTCTGACAAGCATTGTGTTAGTAACTTAACAATATTGTTCAGTGAAACCAGTCAAGGAGAGAAGCAACCTAGAACGAAGGAGAAATTTCCTGTCGGTTGAGAACAATTAACCAGTGGAACAAGTTGCCACCAGAAGTTGTGGGTGCTCCAATACTGGAGGTTTTTAAAAAGAAATTGGATAGACATTTGTCTGAAATAGTATAGAATTTCCTGCCGAAGCAGGGGGTTGGACTAGAAGATCTCTAAGTCCCTTCCAACTCTGTTATTCTGTTACTTAACTGTGGCACAAAAGATTGTCAACTCACTTAACACTGCCTCATTTAGCCCTGGAAATTTTGGGCACAATTTTGTGGTTGTAACTTGAGGAATATCTGTCTAAAGAAAAGTGCCTTTTATTGTTAAGAAAAAAAAACATCTGGCTGTGCAGGACACACAGTAGAAAAATGTGTATCACATTTAGTTCAGGAGTACAAAAACACGAGCTTTTCTCTTAAATTTTGGAAACCCGAAACTCACGATAGTAAAAGGCAAACTCTTGATGAATTGTCATTTTGTCGTTCTTGCTCTGAATATGTGCAAATTTGGAGGGAGTTGAATAAGCTGATCTCATCCTTTCTGAAGACTATGAAAATTATTCCCATGGTGGGAGATGGGGAGGAAACCTGGTGTTCGAGATTGAGTCTTACCTCATATCATTAAAAAATAAATTGCAGGAGCCCTGGAACATAAAGTACAAATCAATCTTATTTTTTAACACCAGAAATAACCTAATGAATTCCAAGATTGATTTGGAATATGGCTTTCTTGGTAAGGACCCAGTGGGAATTGATTGCAAAATTGATGCCTTAGAGCTGATAAGATGAATTTAGAAGAAATCTTACTGCTAACTACTCCCTTTTATACTCATAAAATAATAAGACTGATTCCAATCAAAACTTCGACTTGAAAGAAAAAGAAAGAAAAGGAAAGAGCAACATGGCTGAACTTGGGAACCAATCTCAATACACTTTCTTCAGCCCCACAGAGGGGGGGGGGAATAGGCACATATTTGCAAGTTATGAAGACAATAATTTCAAATCCGATGAACGTGGCAGGAAGAAAGGAGAGGACTTTCCTTCTTTGATTAGGCTCCAAAAATGGTTGCAAAGAGGAAGTTGATTTGTAGCTTTGCCTTTCCCAAAGAAGAACAACCAGGATGATGAGGGGACTGGAGGCTAAAACATACGATGAAAGGTTGCAAGAACTGGGCAAAGCTAGTCTAGAGAAGAGAAGGACCAGGGGAGACAGGAGAGCATCTTCCAATATTTGAGGGGCTGCCACAGGGAGGAGGAGGAAGGGGTCAAGCTCTTCTCCAAGGCCAGACAAGGAACAATGGATGGAAACTGAACAAGGAGAGAGATTCAACCTGGAAATAAGGAGAAACTTTCCGACAGTGAGAACAATCCACCCAGGGAACAGAAGTTGCCTTCGGAAGTTGTGGGAGTTTCATCCCTGGAGGCTTTCAAGAAAAGACTGGACTGCCCATCTGTCAGGAATGGCGTCTCCTGCTTGGGCAGGGGGTTGGACTAGATGACCTCCAAGGTACCTTCCAACTCTGTAAATCTGTGAAATCGGTACCATCCAGCATGTTTAACTACAACACCCAGAATGCTCCACTCAGCCTTTGGCATCCTGTCAGGAAGAAGCAATGGATGGAAACTAATAAAGGAGAGGTCAAGTTTAGAACTAAGGAGAAATGTTTGGATGGTGAGAACAATTAATCAGTGGAACAAAGTTGTGAGTGCTCCATCACTGGAAGTTTTCAAGAAGAGATTGGACGACCATTTGTCTGAAATGGTGAAGGGTCTCCTGCATGGGCAGGGGGCTGGACTAGAAGACCTCCAAGGTCCCTTCTAACTCTGTTATTCCATTTCTCTGCTAATTAATCAGTGGAAGAGCTTGTCTCTAGAAGTTGTAGGGGCTCCATCACTGGAGGCTTTTAAGAAGAGACTGGACTGTCCAGAATGGTATGAGGTTTCCTGCATGGGCAGGGGGTTGGACTAGAAGGCCTCCAAGGTCCCTTCCAATTCTGTTATTCTGTTAAAATTCAGGGAGCCATCATCAAACTATATCTGGTGAACAAATCATTAGGGAAACTTGCACTAGTAGCCTTCTTCATTCATTCATTCATTCATTCATTCATTCATTCATTCTGTGACCATTCAATAAATGTGTGGAAATTGGTTGAGTGGGAGATTCTTTATGGAGTTGGGCAGCCTTAAAACCAATTCTGGAGAAATAAATGATTGTGTATCCGTGTGTGTGTGTGTGTGTGTGTATGTGTGCTTTGAAGGATGCTAAATGGAGCCCATCTTTAGGGATCTTCTTCAGTATCTATAGCAAATCGGTGTTACTCAAACCTGGCCATATGTGGACATCAACCTTGAGACACGTGGACCTCAACTCCCAGATTTCTCCAGTCAGCACATTAATCCCTGGGTGCTGATTGATGGCCGGGAGTTTTTTGAGTCTCTTGTTTCCTTCTAGCATCAATGAGGTGACTTAGTCGAGTCATGAAACTTCTGCAAGAACAACCAGGCTCAGAGAGCACCAGGGACCCCAGAATTATTCTCCTCCTCCTCCTCCTCCTCCTCCTCCTCCTCCTCCTCCTCCTCCTCCTCCTCCTCCTCCTCCTCCTCCTCCTCCATAAACTATACTGATAATCTTACCTACTTGGGTCATGAAAAATCTGCCAGAAAACCACCAAGCTTAGAGAGCACCAACGACCCCACAATTCTCCTCCTCTTCCTCTCTGCAAACCCTACTCCCTTCTAGCACTGATGATGTTACCTAGTGGGGCCATGAGACATCTACAAGAAAATAACCAAGCTCAGAAAGCACCAAGGACCCCAAATTCTCCTCCTCCTCATCTTCCTCCTCCTCCTTTCCCTTCTAGCACTGATGATCTTATCTAGTTGGGTCATGAAACATCTACAAGAAAACCACCCAGCTCAGAGAACACCAAGGACCCCACAATTCAACCCCAAGCTACAAAGATTCCCTCTTACCAAGGCTGTGCTCTACAAAAACGCAGGCTTCAGGAATGAGCACGGGTCCAAAACAAGCCTTTTCATCTGCACCTCATTAAGAAGAAAACTCCAGAGAGACCCCCGAGTGCTTCTAACACCAGGGTTTTTCTGTGAAGAAAGGAAATCCGGGCCAACCTTGTCAATTCATCTACTTTTAATTTGGTCTTTGTACCTCTGCAAGAATGAAGCAAGACAAATCTAATGAGCATAGATTTTATGTGAGATATTTCTTTTTACAAGGCTGAAAGAGATGAAAAAGCACTATGCTTCTCCAGTAGTTATGATTGGCTGGGTTTGTATGTGGCTATTTAATGAAGCTGAATTAAATGCAATCAAACAGTCTCAAGTTATGTTCACTGAAGTGCTAAAAAGGAAATTGGCATCTCCAAATTCGCATAACTGATGAGAATTGTTGAACTATACTGATACAACCTACTTAGCCGGCTCCATTAAGGATCTCATGGCAACAAATGTGCAATGGGCTAAATTTAGTATTAGCGATAAACCATGTTATGTTCTGAGCATGGGTGCTAAGAATGGAGACGAGCCGGTGAAACAGTGAACTTCCAACTCTTTATTAATGTTATAGTTTCAGGCATGGGTAAAATGAATGGAGACAGTCTTAGTTGGTGAACTTTCAGCTCTTTATTACATAGTGACTTATAACTTGTATAACAACAACTCTGCCTTATATAGGCAACCTTAATGTGAAATAACCAATAGGGAGCTGTAAAATGCTAACTCCAGAACCAACAAGAGTCCTTCGTTAAGAGCCAATCGGATTCTCTGAACCCAACCAATCCGATCGAGCCGCTTAACAACCAATCAGATGTGCAGGGCCAGAACCCTGCACTTTACCCGAAGCTCACCTTTATTCAACTATTTACATACATAACACCCCTTCCCCCTGGCTCCTCAATTATTGTGTGACTATATAGTCCTTCAAATAGGACGGTTGTCTTTTGGGTCTATCAGATTTTCTTTGGACTGGCTGCGTGCAGTCCTGTTGAGGTAGGATGTTTTTTGGTAGTGGCTCAGCTTCTCGTTCTGGCGTGATTTCCCTTGGAGCGTACGATTCTTCCTCCTGCTCCATTTCCTGAGTTTCACTTGATTCATCACTTTCTTGGAACAGGTTCCCTGGAATGTCGTCTTCTTCCATTCCTTCCCCCCCCTCAGTTTGGTCATGGGGGAGTTGTTGGCTGGCTGATATGAGTCGTGACCATAATTGGTCAATATGTCGTTTCCACAGTCTTTCATCAACACATTTTACAATGTAGGATTTGGGCCCAGTTTCGCGTATTATCGTTGCTTCAATCCAAACCGGGTCGCCCGATAAATTTCTTGCATAAACGGGATCGCCTACCTTGAAGATACGGAAGCGTCCGCTGGATCCTGCAGGCTTTTCTGGCTCGTAAGCAGGGTGCAGTCGGTCGAGGCGGGAATGGAGTTTTTGCCCCATGAGAAGTTCTGCGGGAGTTCTGCCGGTTACGCTGTGCGGAGTGATGTGTTGTAGGAGTAGAATGCGGTTTATTTTTTCTTCAAGATTATCATAGTCCACTTTTTGCAAAGTCTTTTTTACAAATTGTACCATACGTTCCGCTCAGCCGTTGGTAGCAGAATGGGCTGGCGAGGTGAGCGCATGGCGGATGCCGTTATCAGCAAGGTACTGTTCAAACATTAGCGCTGTAAACTGTAGTCCGTTGTTGGACACCAGGATGTCTGGCAATCCATGAGTTGCAAAGAGTCTGTTAAGGACTTTAATGACTGCTTCGGAGGTTGTATTGGTCATTCGATGAATTTCTAACCAATTAGAGTATGCATCGACAGTCAACAGCAATATATGTCCTTTAATCGGCCCTGCGAAATCCAGGTGGATTCTGGACCAAGGTCCATGTGGCGTCTCCCATTCGGTCGGTGCAGCTTTTGGCGGTGCGTTGCTGGTTTGTTGGCACTTAGTGCAGGCTTTGACCCATTGCTCGATGTGTCGGTCCATGCCTGGCCACCAAGCGTAGCTCCGTGCGAGTGCCTTCATCCGCACGATCCCGGGATGTCCTTCATGCAAGATTTGTAACAGCGTCTTTTGGAGTCGTTCTGGGACGACGACTCTATCGCCCCAGATAACGCAGCCTTTTTGAGAAAAAAGTTCAGTCTGTCTTGTTTTAAATGGCGCAAAGTCATCTGGGACCTGGTCCAATGGTCATCCACGTTCTACCCAGCCTAGGACTTGAGCTAGGGTGTGATCTCGTCTGGTCTCCCTCGCGATATCTCAAGTGGTCATAGGGGGCAAGTTGAGCGTTTCGATTTGTAACGCCGATACTGTTGGTGCCAGATCGTCGAGAGTCTCTGGTAGCGGTGCTCTGCTGAGTGTGTCGGCATGGGGAATGGCTTTCCCCGGTTGATATAACAATCGATAATTATAAGCAGCTGGGAACTCTGACCATCGAGTCATTCTTGGGGACAATATATAGGGGGTTGGTTTGTCCCCAGCGATTATCCCCAGTAAAGGTTTGTGGTCAGTTACAATTGTATATGTCCTTCCATATACATACTCATGGAATTTTTTTACGGCTGATACAATTGCAAGAGCCTCCTTATCTATTTGTCCATAATTACGTTCTGCATGGGAAAGAGTCTTCGAAAAGTATGCAACGGGGGCCTCGTTTCCATTAGGCAGCACATGGCTCAAAATAGCACCCACCCCAAACGGTGAGGCATCACAAGTTATAACCAATGGTAATGTTTCATTATATTGCATAAGTACAGAATCAGATGTAAGTAAATCTTTTACATTTCTAAACGCTTTTTCCTCTCGGTAACCCCAAACCCACAATGCTTTCTTATCTAATAACCAGTGTAACGGTTCAGCCACAGTCGCCTTATGCAGTAAAAACACATTATAGAAATTGATAAGGCCTAAAAATGCCTGGAGATCAGTTTTGTTACGGAGTCTGGGAGCATTTTTAATCGCCCTTAATTTACTCTCAGTTGGGTGAATACCCTGACTATCAATGCGATAACCTAGAAATTCAACACTGTCGGTATACAGATGACATTTATCCCTTTTTACTTTCAGTCCCGCTTCTTGGAATTTTTTAAGAACACATTTTAAACGATTCTGCAGAATTTTTTTACTAGGAGCTGCAATCAATACATCATCAAAATACGGAACGACACCCTTGATTCCCTGCAATAATCATTCCATTACATTTGGAATATTCCCGGGGCTACACTTACCCCGAATTGTAATCGGGTACATTTAAAAGCACCTCTGTGCATTACTATCGTTTGAGCTTGGGCTGTTTTATCATCCACGGGCAATTGTTGATAGGCTTGAGCTAAATCTAACTTAGCAAAAACCTTTCCACCTCCCAGGGAATGAAGGAGGTGCTGCACCACCGGCACTGGATACGCGTTCAGCTGGAGGGCGTGGTTTAGAGTGGCCCGGTAGTCCCCACAGATTCGGATTGACCCGTCTGGTTTAATGGGGGTTACAATAGGAGTTTCCCATGGAGAATGATCAATGGGTTGCAGTACACCTTGTTTAATTAGTTTGTCAAGTTGTTCATCTATCTTGGCCTTAAGGGCGAACGGAACTCGACGGGGCTTTAAACGGATCGGGGCAACCTTAGGGTCGAGTCTGAATGAAATTGGGGTCCCCTTATACTCGCCCAGACGATCTGCGAAGACATCGCTGAATTCAGACATAAGGTCCTCCTCCCACTCGCAATCACCGACTCGGTTCATGCCGGCTACTTCGATGCCGAGTGGCGCAAACCATTGGAGGCCCAACAAACTAGGCCTGTCCCTATCGATGATCGTTAGAGGTAAGTATGCCGTATGCTTTTTAAACGAGACGCGGACTTGACAAGACCCGACCACAGGGATCCGATTCCCTTGGTAGTCTTTAAGGATGAGACGTTGCATTCGAAGGTCTTGGCGTTGGATGGTAGGAATGAGTTGCTTTAATGTCTTCCACGACACCATCGAGAGGGACGATCCCAAATCGACCTCCATGTGGCAGGGTTGGTTCTCTATGGCTACTGCAACTCGAATCTTCTTAGCGTCCATGGCTGAGGCGTGACCTATAGTGATAGTATGGTGGGCCTCTTCTTTCTGCAACGCTCGATATCTGTAGGAGTGGTTTGCTGGATCTCGCCTTACAGGACAGTTTCTTGCCGATTGGCGAAAGTTGGTTCCCTTTGAGGCCTGACTTGGTTCCGGTAGACTGCGACAGACTCGACTGATGTGGCCTCGTTTCCTGCACTCATGGCAGAGTGCGTCACAGAATTTGCAGTCTGCCCTGGGATGGTTTGCCCCGCAACCAGCGCAAGGGCATGAGGGTTTAGGGCGAGGGTCCCGGTCGGACCGCAGTCGATGGACCCCTTCTTCGTCGCTGTCTGATGACGAAGAGAGGTCCTTGTAGTGCGTTGTCGCTAACTGCCCTTCTGAGCTGGGTGAGATGTCGCCTGTCGGTGGGGTCATTGGGTTTCGGCTTCGCCGTAGTTGCGCCGCGGACTTTTTGGTCGCCTCAGCAGCAGTGGCTTCGGCGATGGCATCAGCAAGGCCGATGTTGCCCTTCACCATCAGCTTGCTTTGCACGCCTAGAGCATCTAATCCCAGAATTAAGTGGTCTCTCAATGCTTCATCTAAGTCTGCGATCCCGCAAAGGCCTCCTAAGTGTCGGAGGTCTGCCACGAAGTCAGCCACACTCTCTCCTTTTCGCTGGCTTCTTTGATAGAACTCGTGGCGTCTCACGAGTGTGGGTACGGTTGGCACGTAATGGTCTCTCAGGAGAGGTTCGAGGTCGTCCCAGCTTATTGCTTTCACTTCTCGAGGTTTCGCGAGGGCTTCAGCCATTTTAAAGACAGCCGGGCCGCAGTACGTCAGGAACAGCGCCCGCTTCTTGGCTGGTGTGGCGTCCTTCAGGTTGTTCGTTTCGAGGAACATTTGGAAGCGATCCATGTAGGATTCCCAATCCTCTTGGTTTGGATCAAACGAAGCGGGTGGTACGATGCCGCCGGACATGGTTTCCATTGGTGGCGCTGTCTTAACACGTGCTTTGTTTTTCTTCCAAGTTCCTTAAGATCAGATGTCTCCAAATCCCATCCTCATCACCAGTGATATAGTTTCAGGCATGGGTGAAATGAATGGAGACAGTCTTAGTTGGTGAACTTTCAGCTCTTTATTACATAGTGACTTATAACTTGTATAACAACAACTCTGCCTTATATAGGCAACCTTAATGTGAAATAACCAATAGGGAGCTGTAAAACGCTAGCTCCAGAACCAATAAGAGTCCTTCGTTAAGGGCCAATCGGATTCTCTGAACCCAACCAATCCGATCGAGCCGTTTAACAACCAATCAGAAGTGCAGGGCCAGAACCCTGCACTTTACCCCAAGCTCGCCTTTATTCAACTATTTACATACATAACAATTAACATAGTGTGACAGCTCAGTTCAATGGCTGCAACAGCCCCCTTTATATAGGCAAGCCATTGAGCATTTAACCAATGAAAACCAGGGAGCGCTAGCTCCATTAACCAATGGGAGAGGCTCATTAATAGCCAATCAGATTCACCTGAACGGACCAATCTGATGTCGCTATTAACGGCCAATCAGAAGTGCAGGGCCAGAACCCTGCACTTAACTTCAAGCTCTTAATAACCTTTATTAACCCATTTATTCATTCACAACACCCCTTCCCCCCAGGTTCCGTTTAAGGGGTGTGGTTACGTAGTCCTTGAGGTAGGTCGGTTGTTTTGTTAGTCTATTTGATTTTTGTTGTACACCCGGTATTTGGCTGCAGTCTTGTTGAGGTAGGACGTTATCTGGTGAAAAGGGTGCCTCTAGTTCTGTATTTGAATTGTCGTTGTCACTCACGTTTTCGGCATCTCCATGAGGCGAGCTCACCCCCATCCCTGATCCTTCTTCACGTGTTTCCACTGCGCTGTCATTTCTTTCGTTAAAGCTTTCTGCTATTTCAAGTTCATCTTCCTCCATATCTCCTCCCCCCTCAGTTTGGAATTCAGGGGACTCGGAGATCCCTGACTGCAGCCTTGAACGCAGCTGATCAATATGGCGCTTCCATATTCTATTATCGCGACATTTCACGTGGTACGATCTGGGGCTGGTTACTTGGACCACAGTTGCTTCGACCCACAATAGATCGCCCAAAAAATTTCTAGCGAATACCAAGTCGCCTACCTGGAAGTTACGGCATCGCCCGCTGGATCCGTATGGTTTCTCAGGTTCATACGATGGGTGCAGACGGTCGAGGTGAGAGCGGAGCTTCTGCCCCATTAATAACTCGGCGGGAGTTTTGTTGGTGACGCTGTGCGGAGTGATATGCTGCAAAAGGAGTATCCGGTTAATCTTTTCTTCGATATTGTCATAGTCCATTTTATGTAAGATTTTCTTGATGAATTGTACCATGCGCTCGGCCCTTCCGTTGGCCGCAGGATATGCCAGCGAAATCAGCGCATGGCGAATACCACGGTCCGCCAGGTACTGTTCAAAGGACAGCACGGTAAATTGGGGCCCGTTGTCGGATACCAGAACGTCTGGTAATCTGTGTGTTGTAAATAGTCTGTCCAGTTTCCTGATGACTGCTTCGGTTGTTGTACTCCTCATTTCATGGATTTCAAGCCAGTTCAAGTAGGCATCCACTGTTAACAAGAATGTGTGGCCTTTGGTAGGTCCCGCAAAGTCCAGATGAATACAGAACCATGATCCCCTCGGTGTTTCCCATTCGGTTGGGGTTGCTTTTGGTGGGGCGTTGCGTACTTCCTGGCATTTGTGACAAGCTTTGACCTATGTCTCGATCTGCTTGTCGATGCCTGGCCACCACGCGTAGCTATGTGCAAGAGCTTTCATGCGCACGATGCTGGGGTGGCCATCATTGTAGCTGCTCTGGGACAACGACTCTATCACCCCAGATAATGCAGCCCTTCTGGGAAAACAGTTCCGTTTGTTGACTCTTGAATGGGGCGTAGTCATCAGGTATCTGGTCCAATGGTCATCCACGCTCGACCCAACTGAGGACTCTTGCTAAGATGGGCTCGCGTTTCGTTTCCATCGCGATATCTCGGGCTGTTAATGGTGGTGTTCGAAGTGTCTCGATCTGCAACGTTGTCACTGTCAGAGCGGGGTCATCAATGGTCTCTGGAAGTGCTGCATGGCTCAATGCGTCGGCGTGGGGAATGGCCTTCCCCAAGCGGTGTTGCAACTTATAATTATAGGCAGCCAAGAATTCTGACCAGCGAGTCATTCTGGGGATAATATATAAGGGGTTGGCTTATCTCCCACTATTATTCCCAGCAAAGGTTTGTGGTCAGTCACTATAGTAAAGGCTTGGCCGTACACATACTCATGAAATCTCTTGACAGCAGACACAATGGCAAGGGCTTCTTTATCAATCTGACTGTAATTGCGTTCTGCTTTTGAAAGCATCTTTGAGAAATAGGCAACAGGGGCTTCACTACTGTTTGGCAAAACGTGGCTCAAAATGGTGCCCACTCCAAAAGGCGATGCATCACACGTGATTGTTAAAGGCAAAGTTTTGTTGTACTGCATCAGCACAGCGTCGGAAGTCAATAATTTTTTTACATTTCAAAATGCCTGCTCTTCTCTGTGTCCCCATACCCAGATTGCTTTTTTGTCCAATAAATGATGTAGGGGTTCGGCTACGGTTGCTTTGTGAGGCAGGAAAATGTTATAAAAATTGATAAGGCCTAGAAATGCCTGGAGGTCGGCCTTATTTCGGGGTTTTGGGGCGTTCTTGATTGCCCTAAGTTTGCTATCGGTGGGGTGAATGCCATAACTATCAATTAAATATCCTAAAAATTCTACACGATTCGTGCACAGTTTACACTTGTTTTTCTTAACTTTAAGACCTGCGTCTTTGAATCTCTGTAGAACCAACCTCAGGTGATCCCGTAATATTTGTGGAGTCGGGGCAGCAATCAAAACATCATCAAAATATGGGACAATGCCTTTTATCCCTTGCAATAGTCTTTCCATCAAACTTTGGAATATTCCTGGGGCTACACTTACTCTGAATTGGAGTCGGTTACATTTAAACGCACCTCGGTGCATAACGATCGTTTGGGCCTCTGCCGTTTTTTTGTCCACAGGCAGTTGTTGGTATGCCTGGGCTAAGTCTAGTTTGGCGAAGACATTTCTGCCCCCCAGGGAATGGAGGAGGTGTTGCACCACTGGTACCGGATACAGGTTTTGTTGAAGGGCGTGGTTCAGGGTGGCTCGGTAGTCCCCACAAATTCTTATTGAACCATCCGGCTTAATGGGTGTAACGATTGGGGTCTCCCAGGGAGAGTGATCGGTTGGTTCTAACACACCCTGGGCTATCAATTTATCAAGCTGCTCGTCAATCTTTGGTTTAAGGGCAAATGGAACTCGACGAGGCTTAAGGTGGATGGGAGCTATTTTGGGATTGAGGTTAAATGATATCGGGGTCCCCTTGTACTCGCCTAGTTTTTTTGCAAAGATGTCCTTGAATTCTAGGACGAGGTCCTCTTCCCAGTCACTGCTGCAGATTTGGTGAATGCCGGCTACTTCAATTCCAAGTGGAGCAAACCATTGGAGGCCTAACAGGCTAGGCCGATCCTTGTCGATTACAATCAGGGGTAGGAATGCTGTACGGTTCTTGAATGATACCCGGACTCGGCTGGATCCTATGACTGGGATTCGATTCCCTTGATAGCCTTTGAGTATGAGTCTTTGGAATCTGAGGTCTTGCCGCCGGACAGTAGGGATGAGCTGCTTGAGGGTCTTCCAGGAAACCATCGAGAGAGACGATCCTGAGTCGACTTCCATCAGGCAGGGCTGGTTTTCGATGGCCACTTTTACTCGGATCTTCTTGGCATCAAGAGAGGAGGTGTGACCGATCGTGATAGTTTGGTGAGCCTCTTCTCGCTTTGTGGGGTGGTTTAGGGTTTTGTTTCTGTAGGAGTAGTTGTTCCATTGGTGGTTCACGGATTTTCACCTTACAGGACGGCTTCCTGTCGGTTGGCGATAGTTAGCCCCCCTCGAGGGCTGGCTGGGTCCTAGCTTACTTCTACAGACCCGTCGGATATGGCCTCGTTTCCCACACACATGGCAGAGCTCGTCGAGGAATTTACATTCTGATCAGGGGTGGCTTGCCCCACAACCAGCGCATTGGTGCTAAGATCTCTGGCATTGGTCTCGTTCGGACCAAAGTCGGTGGACCTCTTCTTCGTCGCTGTCTGACGACGAAGTAAGGTCCTCGTGGTGAGCCGTTATCAGCTGACCTTCTGACTGAGGTGAAATTTCACGGGTCGGTTGGTGAAGCGGGGCGCAGGTGCGGCGCATTCAGGCAGCCGACTTCCTGGTTGCTTCTGCTGCAGTAGCTTCATTGATAGCATTGGCAAGGCTGATGTCGCCTTTCGCCATCAGCTTGCTTTGGATGTGTGGTGCATCCAATCCCAGAACCACAACCGAATCCATCATCCAGAAGTTGAACAGATTATTCACGACACATGGACTGCCAGACGTTCTGGTATTTGACAACGGCCCCCAGTTTACCGCGCTTCCTTTTGAACAGTATTTGGCGGACCGTGGTATTCGCCATGCGCTAACTTCGCCGGCGCATCCTGCGGCTAATAGAAGAGCCAAGCGCATGGTACAGTTCGTCAAAAAGACCCTATATAAAATGGACTATGGGGATATCAAAGATAAGATAAACAAGATACTCCTTCTTCAACACATCACTCCGCACAGCATCACCAACAAGACTCCAGCTGAATTATTAATGGGACGCAAACTCCGCTCCCACCTCGACTGACTACACCCGTCGTACGAACCAGAAAAACCCCACGGATCTAGCGGGAAATGCTGCGAATTCAAGATAGGCGACTTAGTTTTCGCTAGGAACTTTTCTGGCGATCCTTTGTGGCTCGAAGCAACTGTAATCCAAATCACTGGACCCAGGTCGTACCGAGTAAAAGCCCGTGACGGAAGAATATGGAAGCGACATATTGATCAGCTGCGCTCGAGGCTACAACCTAGTTTCAATGACTCCGGTAACTCCCAAACTGAGGGTGGAGGGGATGCCGAAGAAACCGAATTCGAAATGCCAGAAAACATGAACGGAAGAAGTCAGCATTCGGGCGTAACGCATGAAGAAGGATCAGAGATGGGGGTAAGCTCGCCTCAAAGGGACACCTCGTCAGAGGCAAGCCCACAAAGGCTAGAGGACAACGAAGAAATTAGCAGCACCGAGTTTTTCAATGAAGAACCGCCAGCACCCGACTTGCCAGAAAACGTCCCACCAAAACAAGATTATAGACAAGAACCGGGGGGACAGCGTAAATCTAATAGACAGTCTAAACAATCTGCCTACCTCAGAGATTACGTCACCGCACCCCTTAAACAGAACCCAGGAGGAAGGGGTGTTGTGAATTAATAAAAGTACTTGAATAAAGATTATTAAGAGCTTGAAGTAAAGTGCAGGGTTCTGGCCCTGCACTTCTGATTGGCCGATAATAGCGACATCAGATTGGTCTGTTCAGGAGAATTTGATTGGCTGTTAGCGGGCCTCTTTCATTGGTTAAGGGAGGTAGCGCTTCACGTTTCTTCTTGGTTACTTGATCAGCAGCTTGCCTATAAAAAGGGCTGTTGCTGCCATAGTTTTGCTCTGTTCCACAATGTTAAATAAAGAGTTGAAGTTCACTGTTCATCGTCTCGTCTCCACTTCTTGCGCCCATGCGCAGAACTTAACATTAGTCATACAACAAGTCAAATGACTCTTCTCACCAGAAGGGTAACAAATAATGAGTGGCCACCATCCAGAGGAGAAATAATTCCACTTCTACTCATAGTAGATCCTGCACAAAGGATGCAACAGCCATTGTTCTGCTTATTATTCTCTGGATGGTATAAAGCAGACAGAGTAACTCCACAAAACATCCATAATGAAGTTTTTTTTCATTGGTTCATCAGGTATCCTCATAACTCACATTTGTGATGAAGTTCTTCTTAATATCCAATCCTTTGCATATCTGTCTTGTAGTGTAGAAAGATAAAAGGGTCTCAACCCCATGATGATTGAAGCAGCTGCATGGTATGGTGGTTTCAGGCAAGAGTGAGGGAGCCTCCCCCAACCCAACAAGGGTCAATATAGTGACCAATTAGGATTACAGATGTGGTCACGTGACATGGACTACATTTCCCAGGATACCTTAACTACATTTACCATGATGCATTCCCTTAAGAGGACAGCTCACCATTCCTAAGTAACTATCCCAAATCCCATGAACTCTAAACTGTCTGGACAGCACAGCCATACTACATCTAGGACTCACTTTGGATTCAGGTCATACAGGTCAAGGTAGCAAATGGACCACATAATGAATCAAGTCTGTCTATTTTTCTTTCTTTCCAAATCTTACTTTTATATATCTCCCCGTTTTTCTCAGCAGGAGAACAGAATAAGTAGAGTATAGAATAATGAATATGGAACAGAACAGAATAATGAATATGAATATGGAATAGAATAGAAAATGGAATAGAATAGAAAATAGAATAGAAAATAGCATAGAATAGAATATGAATATGGAACAGAACAGAATAGAATAATCAATATGAATATGGAATAGAATAGAATAGAAATAGAATATTGAATATGAACATGGAATAGAATAGAATAGAAAATAGAATAGAAAATAGAACAGAATAGAATAAAATAGAATAGGAATATGGAATAGAATAGGATAGGATAGAAAATAGAATAGAATAATGAATAGGAATATGAATTAATAGAATAGGAATAGAATAGGAATATGAATATGGAACAGAACAGAACAGAATAGAATCAAACAGAAGAGTCGGAAGGGACCTTGGAGGTCTTCTAGTCCAACCCCCTGCTCAGGCAGGAGAACGTTATACCATCCTGGACAAACAGCTGTCCTATCTTTTCTTGAAGGCCTCCGATGATGGAGCACCTACCTCTCCACCTTTGGAAGACCTCCAAAGCCCCTCCTCACTCTATTGTTCTGGGGTTTTTTGCTGCTGTTTAATCCTTCCTGTTGTGAGACGATTTTTGTTTTGCATGGCCAGCAGAGAAGAATGCACTGAGACCTCGGTGGCCAAGCCCACAGCCTTCTCAGTCTTTTCCTTCTCTTGGCATTCATTTCCCATCTAAGGAACCAGCTAATTTTCTTGGGATGAGCGCCTGACCCTCCTTACGCCACTCAAAAGACAAAATCAGTGGGGTGAAATGGGGCTGGCGGCTCCCTTCTCGTTCATTTGCATATAAATCTGAAAAGCCCCTCATAGTTCCTGCGTTCTTCCTTTCCTTTTATTATTGCTTTCCTTTTTTCTTTTCAGCCTCATTATGCAATTTAATATTAAGGATGACCTTATTGGTCACCAGGAAGCTTGGCCCCAGTTGCCCCCATTAAATTTCGTGTTGGTAGAAACACGGGATCCCAAGAAGCCTTGAGGTCATCCATCCAAGCACGTGTGGCAAGAAGGCACACAAAAGCCTCATTTTTCAACACCTACCCCCCGGAATGTCACTTGCTTATAATTCAGCTTCTAATATAGAAATAATTTTTTTTGCAATTTGCATTTTAGAGGAGCTGTTGTTTAATATTTCCCCAACTCCTGGAAGGGTAATGTTGTAACTCACCCTGTAGTAAAGAAAAGACGAGAATTGTCCACCATCATGTGAAGGACCAGGGGAGACAGGATAGCAGCCTTCCAATATTTGAGGGGCTGCCCCAGAGAGGAGGAAGGGGGTCAAGCTATTTTCCAAGGCACCTGAAGGCCAGACAAGGAAGAATGGATGGAAACCGAACAAGGAGAGATTCAACCTGGAAATAAGGAGGAATTTTCTGACAGTGAGAACAATCAACCCATTGAAAAAGAAGCTGCCTTCAGAACAGTGGTGGGATTCAAATTTGTTTTTTACTACCACTTCTGTGGGTGTGGCTTGGTGGGTGTGGCAGGGGGATGATATACTGCAAAATCCCCCTTCCCTCCCCAGCCCCCTAACCTGCTTTCCAGCTCTGTTCTCCTGTGCAGGGCAACCAAAGGAGACCCAGCCAATCAGCTGGGACTCAATGGGAGGCAGAGAAGAGATGGGGTTGGCGGGGCCAGTCAGAGGCGGGATTGGCCAGTTCTCCCAACTACTTGAAATTTCCACTACTGGTTCTCCAGAACCGGTCAGAACCTGCTGACTCCAACCACTGCTTTGGAAGTTGTGGGAGCTTCATCACTGGAGGCTTCCAAGAAGAGACTGGGGGGGGGGGGTTGGACTAAATGACCTCAGCTCCATCGTGTTTCTTGCCGTCATTTGCAGGGATATAAAAGTTTGTGGGACAAAGTTAAATATTTGGGGATATATTTGACGTCAAGATGTATTACATTGAAAGAGAATAATCATATTAAACTTAAACAGCAGAAAGCAACTGATTTGAAAAAATGGGAAAACTTACAATTGTCATTGATAGGTAGAATTTCAACAATCAAGATGAACATTTTACCCAGAATTTTATATTTGTTCCAAATAATACCAATTAGGCTAGGTAAAGAATACTTTGAAGAATTAAATAAAATTGTGTTGAAGTATATATGGCAAGGTAAGAAAGCGAGAATAAAATTAAAACTCTTACAAGATGCTAGAATTAGAGGAGGATTTGGCCTTCCTAATTGGGGGTTGTATTACCAAGCTGCAAACTTAATGTGGGTCAAAGAATGGATAACATTAAGAAAGATTAGATTGTTGACATTAGAAGGACATGATTTATTATTGGCTTGGCATGCTTTTCTGTGCTATAAGGGAACTAAATCACAGGGTTATTTTAGAAGGCATTACATACGGGAATCGTTTTGGTTGAATTGGGGGAAAATTAAGAAACAATGTTATTTGAAAATCCCAGTTTGGTTATCAACTATTGAAGCTTTTTCTTATCCTATAACATATAAGAAGGAACAAACAGTTAGATATGGGGAAATACTGGATGAAAAGGGTGAACTTAAAACGATGCAAAATTTAGAAGAACAAGGTATAAAGATGAAATGGTTTTCATATGCGCAAATACATTCAAGGTATGATAAGGATTCTAAAACAGAAGGATTTTATGATAAATTGACTGACTGAGATAAAATCTTGACAGGTACTGATGAAAAAGTGATCAAAAAATTATACAGTTATTTGCTGGAAATTAAATTCGAGGAAGAACAGGTTAAAGAAACAATGATTGCTTGGGGGAAGAATTTTGGATATGGGATTGATTTAGAGAAATGGCAAAAATTGTGATCTCAAAATTATAAAATGACAATGTCAACAGCATATAAAGAAAATTTGTATAAGATGTTTTATAGGTGGCACTTTCCCCCGACAAGAATAGCAAGAATGTTCAAGAATAAATCTGAAAAGTGCTGGAAATGTCATCAGATACCTGGCTCATATTACCATATGTGGTGGACTTGTGAGGACTCTAGAAAATATTGGACTAGAATTCGCATATGGTTGGAAAAAATGATAAAGATACATATAGATTTGAAACCAGAGATTTTTTTATTGGGAATCTTACCTGATACATATAATAAAAACTTAAAGTATTTGATTGTAAATGTATTAACAGCGGCTAGGATTGTATTTGCTAAAAATTGGAAGAGTGAGAAAATACCATCAGAGGAAGAAATTATTAAGAAAATATTGGAATGTGCTGAAATGAGTAGATTGACATTTGAAATTAGAGAACAAGAAGATAAACAATTTTATGAAGTTTGGGACCTTTTTTATCAATGGTTAGATAATACAATATAATAATAGAATATTTAGAAACTTAGGAAATAATGAATATTTTTTTTTTATGTTTTGATAATATGCTTATAAAATTTTATTAAGATAGATTTGGTATGATTTTATGATTTTTTATAAAATAAATTAACTAAATTATAGTTGTCTCGCTTAAGTATGAATTAATAAAATTGTTATGAACTAATAAAATGCTTAAATAAAGTTTTATCAAAACCTTTAGAAAATAGCCGGGTTCTAGTCCTGCACTTCTGATTGGCTGATAATAGCGATATCGGATTGGTCCGTTCAGGAGAATCTGATTGGCTGTTAATGAGCCACTCTCATTGGTTAAGGGGGTTAACACTCCATGTTTCCTATTGGTTACTAGAGCAGCAGCTTGCCTATAAAAGGGCTGCTGCTGCCTTAGGTTTTTGCTCTGTTCAGAATGTTTAATAAAGAGTTGAAGTTCACTGTTCACCGTCTCGTCTCCGTTCCTTGCGCCCATGCGCAGAACTTAACACTGGCGACGAGGATGGGATGCGGAGACGTCAGAGCTGACTGAACACTACAGAGCACTAAACAGAGCATGTGGCTGAAGGTGCATCAATGGCAGAAACCATGACCGGCGGTACCATACCACCTGCTCCATTCGACCCAGCACAAGCAGACTGGGACTCATACATGGATCGGTTCCAGATGTTTCTGGAGACCAACAACTTGAAGGATGCCACTACTGGGAAAAAGTGAGCGGTATTCCTGACTCACTGCGGACCTGCTGTTTTTAAGAAGGCTAAGGCACTGGCGAAACTGGCTGAGGTGAAATCCATGAACTGGGATGTCCTCGAGCCCCTCCTACGGGCCCACTATGCATCTACCGTACCAACGCTTGTCCGAAGACATGAATGTTACCAGAGAGACCAGCGGAAAGGAGAAAGCGTTGCAGATTTCATCGTGGATCTCCGGAACCTGGGAGGCCTCTGCGGGTTCGCTGACTTCAGAGAAGCTCTAAGAGATCGAATAGTTCTGGGACTAGATGCACCACACGTGCAAAGTAAGCTGATGGCGAAAGGCGACATCAGCTGTGCAAATACCATCGCTGATGCTAATGCAGCAGAAGCAACCAGGAAGTCAGCTGCCTGAATGCGCCGCACCAAAGCCTGCTCCGCCAACTCGCCGGTGAAACCTCACCTCGCCTAGAGGGACATATGATGGCAACCCACCACGAGGACCTCGAATCGTTATCAGAAAGTAATGAGGAAGAGGTCAGTCGGCTCTGGTCTGAACGAGACCAACGCCACCAGTGTAACCAGAGACTGCAGTATCAATGCACAGGTTGTGGGGCAAACCACCCATGATCAGACTGCAAATTCCTCGACGCGCTCTGCCATGTTTGTGGGAAAAGAGGCCACATCGGAAAGGTCTGTAGAAGCAAGCAAGGATCCAGCCCATTTCAGAGGGGACCAACTACCGCCAAACCACAGGAAGTTGTCCTGTGAGTCGGGAACATTTGAACCATTAATGGAACAACCACTCCTACAGAAATAAACACTAGCCCATTCAACGAAACGAGAAGAGGCACACCAAACCATTACAATTGGTCATGCCTCATCATTAGATGCAAAGAAGATCCGAGTGAAGGTCGCCATCGAAAACCAGCCCTACGTGATGGAAGTCGATTCAGGATCGTCCCTCTCGATGGTTTCCTGGAAGACCCTTAAACAATTAATCCCTGCTGTCCGGCGGCAAGACCTCAGAACCCAAAGAATCATACTCAAAGATTATCAGGGAAACTGAATTCCGGTCGTTGGATCCAGCCTAGTCCAGGTCTCATTCAAAAATCGTACTGCATCTTTACCATTGACCTAGCTTGTTAGGCCTTCAATGGTTCGCTCCACTTGGGATTGAGGTAGCTGGCATTCACCAAACCAGCAGCGACAACTGGGAGGAGGCCCTCGTCCAGGAATTCCAGGATGTCTTTGCAGACAAACTAGGCGAGTACAAGGGGACCCCTATATCATTTAACCTTAACCCTGAAGTAGCCCTCATCCACCTTAAGCCTCGTCGAGTCCCTTTTGCCCTTTAACCAAAGATTGACGAGCAGCTTGATAGATTAACAGCCCAGGGTGTTTTAGAACCAACCGACCACGCTCCTTGGGAAACCCCAATCGTAACACCCATCAAACCGGATGGATCGATAAGAATTTGTGGGGACTACCGTGCCACCCTGAATCATGCCCTTCAACAGAACGCTTACCCGGTACCGGTGGTACAGCACCTCCTCCATTCCCTGGGGGGCAGAAAAATCTTCGCTAAATTGGATTTAGCACAGGCATACCAACAACTGCCTGTAGATAAAAAAAAAAACAGCAGAGGCACAAACGATTGTGACGCACCGAGGCGCCTTTAAGTGCAACCGACTCCAATTCGGAGTTAGCGTAGCCCCAGGGATTTTTCAGAGTTTGATGGAGAGACTCTTACAGTGGATAAAAGGGTTGTACCATACTTTGATGACGTTTTAATTGCTGCCCCGAATAGAGAAATACTAAAGGAGCATCTTAAACTGGTTCTCCAGAAATTTAAAGACTCTGGCCTTAAGGTTAAAAAAAATAAATGTCAGCTGTGTACAGATAAAGTAGAGTTTCTGGGATACCTAATCGATAAACAAGGTGCTCACCCCACCAATAGCAAGCTAAGAGCAATCAAGAATGCCCCAAGACCCAGAAATAAGACTGATCTCCAAGCTTTCCTGGGGCTCATTAATTTTTACAACATCTTCCTGCCCCACAAAGCGACCGTAGCTGAGCCCCTACATCGGCTTCTCGACAAAAAAGCAACCTGGGTTTGGGGGCACAGAGAGGAGCACGCGTTCCGACAAATGAAAAACCTATTAACTTCAGATGCTGTTTTAATGCAGTATAATGAGACTTTGCCTTTAACAATTACATGTGATGCGTCACCATTTGGAGTAGGAGCCATTTTGAGCCATGTGTTACCAAACGATAGTGAAGCCCCTATTGCCTATTTTTCAAGGACTCTATTAAAGGCTGAACATAACTATAGTCAAATTGATAAAGAAACTCTTGCTGTTGTATCTGCTGTAAAACGGTTTCATGAATATGTATATGGATGAGTTTTTACTATTGTTACCGACCACAAACCTTTGCTGGGGATTATAGCGGGAGACAAGCCAACCCCCTATATATTATCACCTAGAATGACTTGCTGGTCGGAGTTTTTGGCTGCATACAATTATAAGCTGCAACACCGCCCGGGGAAAGCCATTCCCCACGCTGACGCGCTGAGCCGTGCACCACTTTCGGAAACCGTCAACGGCCCAGCTCCAACCCTTACAACACTCCAGATTGAAACGCTACATTCACCGCCGCTAACAGCTTGAGATATCGCCATCGAAACAAAATGCGATCCTATCAACGTGAGTTCTTAGCTGGGTCGAACGAGGATGGCCAGTAGATCAAACCCCTGAGGACTTCACCCCCTTCAAGAACCAGCAAACAGAACTTTTTTCGGAAAAAGGCTGCATCCTATGGGGGGATAGAGTCGTCGTCCCAGAACGGTTACAATGGGCAGTATTAAAGACACTGCATGAGGGTCACCCCGGCATCGTGCATATGAAAGCGCTTGCACGAAGCTATGCATGGTGGCCGGGCATCGACAAACAGATCAAAGCCTGGGTAAAGACTTGTTTAAAGTGCCAGGAAGTTAGCAATGCCCCACCTAAAGCAACTCCAACAGAATGGGAAACACCCCGAGGACCGTGGTCCCGCATCCACATTGACTTTGCGGGACCTAATAAGGGACATACGTTCCTCCTAACAGTGGCTGCCTATTCAAACTGGCTCGAGATCCACGAAATGAAGAGTACCACAACTGAGTCCGTCATCTGGAAGTTGAACAGGTTATTTGCAATGCATGGACTGCCAGACATTCCGGTATCCGACAACAGACCCCAGTTTACCGCTCTACCCTTTGAACAATACTTAGCAGACCGGGGTATTCGCCATGCGCTAACTTCACCAGTGCACCCTGCGGCTAATGGAAGAGCCGAGCGCATGGTTCAATTTGTTAAAAAAACCCTCTACAAAATGGACTATGGGGACATTGAAGATAAGATAAACAGAATACTCCTTCTCCAGCACATCACCCCGCATAGCATCACCAACAAGACTCCAGCTGAACTATTAATGGGACGCAAACTCTGTTGCCACCTCCACTGGCTTCACCTGTCTTACGAGCCAGAGAAACCCTGTGGATCTAGCGGAAAATGCCGTGAGTTCAAGATAGGTGACTTAGTTTTCACCAGAAACCTTTCTGGTGAACCGTTGTGGGTCGAGGCAACTGTAATTCAAGCCACGGGACCCAGGTCATACTGGGTGAAAACCTGCGATGGAAAAATATGGAAACGCCATATAGATCAGCTTTGATCGAGGCTATAACCTAGTTTCTGCGACTCCGGTAACTCCCAAACTGAGGGGGGAGGGGATGTCGAAGAAACCGAATTCAAGATGGCAGAAAGCAGGAACGAAAGAAGTCAGCAATCAGGCGTAATGAATGAAGAAGAATCAGGGAAGGACGTGGCCTCGCCACAGAGGAACACCTCAACAGAGGCAAGCCTGCAAAGGCCAGAGGACAACAACAAGAACATTAGCGGCACCGAGTCATCCAATGAGGAACCACCGGCACCTGACTTGTCCGAAAATGTCCCGCCAAAACAAGATTACAGACAAGAACCGGTGGGACAGCGTAAATCCAATAGACAGTCAAAACAACCTTCCTACCTCAGAGATTATGTCACTGCACCCCCTAAACGGAACCCGGGGGGAAGGGGTGTTATGAACTAATAAAACGCTTAAATAAAGTTTTATCAGACCTTTAGAAAATAGCCGGGTTCTAGTCCTGCACTTCTGATTGACCGATAATAGCGATATCGAATTGGTCCGTTCAGGAGAATCTGATTGGCTGTTAACGAGCCACTCTCATTGGTTAAGGGGCTTAACACTCCACGTTTCTCATTGGTTACTAGATCAACAGCTTGCCTATAAAAGGGCTGCTGCTGCCCTAGGTTTTTGCTCTGTTCAGAATGATTAATAAATAGTTGAAGTTCACTGTTCACTGTCTCGTCTCCATTCCTTGCGCCCATGCACAGAACTTAACAAAAATTATAGTCAAATGATTGTTTAATTATGATATTAGGATACATAATTGTTGATTGATAATATGAGTTATTATGTAACATAATTATTATGATGACTATGAAATAGATGCACAAAAAAGAGTGGCAAACCAACCGATGCACTGTCTGTAAATATATGAAGGAGGGTGATGTTTTTATGTTATGTCTTATGTTTTATGTGTTTTTGTTTGTTGTTAAAATCAATAAAACTTTTACTATAAAAAAAAAGTTTGTGGGACAAAGAAATTTGCGAAACAGCATTCCACCTTCGACGCGGCATATTTGCTGTTGCTGCCTCCCTGGTCTGCCCTCTACTCTCACAGCACCTTGTGCACCACAGTGAAATTTAGCGTTCTTTACAATGGGGGAGATGGGATCCTCTCCTCCTGGAGCCCATTACGTCACAGAACCACAATGCCACCCTGTTTGCTCTCGCCTCCCGGAGGTCAGTTGCTTTTCCTGCAGAGCTGCCAAGGTTGTGATGCCGCACCTCCCCGCCGGCTGGCTGAGCTTCGCCGTGCTGCTCTTGGCCTTGTCGACCTCTGGACATCACCCAGCACCAGTTCAGGGGTCCAGGGAGCAGAAAGAAAGAGGAAGAGAGGGAGGGAGGGAAAGAGAGAGAGGGAGGGAAAGAAAGAGGCAGAAAGAGAGAGGGGGGAGGGAGGCAGGAAAGGAGAGATAGAGAGAAAGAGAGGGAGAAAGAGAGGGAGGGAGGGAAAGAAAGAAACAGAGGCAGAAAGGGGGGAGGAAAGGAGAGAGAGAGAAAGAGAGAGAAAAAAGAGTAAGGGAGAGTAAGAAAGAAACAAAGAGAGGCAGAGAGAGGGAGACAGAAAGAGAGAGGGAGGGAAAGAGAGAGAGACAAAGAGGTAGAGAGAGGGAGGGGGAGAGAGAAATGATATTACAAAACTTTTTCTTTTTTACTGTTGTTAAATGTAATATTTCAAAAGCAGGAAAAAATGAAGGGTCATAAAGGGGCATTTATCATGTTTTTCTCAGAATAATTAGCTAAACTCTGCCTTGTTTATCATTATTTTAGGTAGTAAAACCTCATTATTCAGGTTCGGTTGCCATATTGGCACTTTGCGATAAATAAGTGGGTCTTGGGTTGCAGTTTGGGCACTCGGTCTCTAAAAGGTTTGCCATCACTGGTGTAGGTTCTCCTGCTTGAGCAGGGGGTTGGACTAGAGGACCTCCAAGGTCCCTTCCAACTCTGTCATTCTATTATTCTATAACAGAGGCCACATTCATGATCAGGAAAGGTCTCAGCCTTACCTGTAGGGAAAGAAAAGAAAAAGAAACAACCAATGTCTCCTCTATGCACCCAGCATTTTGCTAAAAATACGTCTGGAAAAACACCTGAATGCTGTTGTAAAGAATAGCTCAGCCTGCTCTCTCACACACCCCACCCCCAATTATATTCCCAGCTCTAAGAGAAATTCAGCTTGGAGTGATAGATTGTCTTTGACCTACAACAACAATTGGGGGCCAGGTTCAAAGCAGCCTGACCCGATATTATCAATTCCAGTAAGAAGTGTGTGATATGCTGTGTGATATGTCCTTTATTGGCTGGCTGTCAATTCATAAAACATCCTTATGCCTGTTTTAGTAGTTGCCATAAAAGAAAGGGGGAGGGAAGAAGGCAATTTGGAAGAGCAGTGCAGTAGTTTGGAAGCAAAAGTACATTCCAACTCTTATCTTTAAAAGATTGTAACTCAAATACAGGAGTTTTTGCCTGTGAATATATTTAATTGGAGAACATGATTGATGACACCCAGCCTGTGAATGTGCTCACTTGGAGAATCTGATTGATGACACACCGGCGGGGGGGGGGGAAACAGGGTCACAGAGGACTGTAAATGACAAAGGCCAGAGTTGGCTTCACACAGGGCAGTGCCAGTAAGTCACCTCTAATAAATCCTTTGAAGCTTTTTGAAGTTTGGCTCGAGAATCATGATTTAATTAGAGCGATTGCTGGAATCCTGACAGCGGCAATTTATTATATATCTTTTATCACCAGGCTGTTTCTCTCTTTTTTGCATTTTGCTACCTGCCAATACAATCGCTAAACCCACAGATCTGCTTTTAGAATGTAAGTGGCTTCGGTCCACTTTAGGGCCACCCCTGGAATTGCTCTGACCACGTTGGCTAAAAATCAGGGCTGCCCGTGATTCCTGTTTTTAAAACAGGAAACAGGAAGACCTGTGGGGTGTGGTGAGAAAATCAAGATGGTAGCAGCAATGGCCCAATGATGCTTTGGACCGCAGCCTGTGGACAATCCTGCACCCCCCCCCCAAAAAAATATATTTTAAGATGAATAGCAGATTTAGAAAAGTACTACATACTTGGAAAAGCACAGGATACTCCCCAAATCCTGGAGGGAAGTAAAGCTCTGTACCTTGTACCCCCTTTGCATAATCACTCTACCACTAATGGCACCCCAAAAGAACATCAAGAGGTCAGCAAGCTTTTAGCTAATTTCTGGAGGAGGCTTTAATGCCATGGAATGATGAAGGAAAAAGGAGGAGAGGACAACAATGGAGATGGGTCCACTGTTGGAAGATCTGAAGGACCAGGTTGGGGACAGATCTTCTGGAAATAAATCTATCTATGTTGTTGTTAAAAGTCAAACATGGGTTGATGCTATTGTCAGCTAAAGCCTGTTACGGCGGGCCAAATGTCAGCCAGCCTGCTGCTGGCTGCCATAGAAAAGCAGGAAAAGATCAGTGGAGAATTTTTCATTGTCGCTTTGCAACTATGGCCTGAAACTTTGTCACGCCTTCTCCCTACACCTGCTCTAAATGAAGGAGAGCAGCATTTTGAAGGTAAAGAAATTCTAGATTCCAGGAAACGTAGAGGGAAGGTCTCATTGCCTGGAAACATTTGCCCCCTGCGCAGTCCGAAGGAGTGGATGCTAAACATGTTCGAGCACCTAAAATCCTCCAGAGTTTTCATAGAAAATACTCTGACAAACCCTGAAGGCGTTGCTGCTCTTGCTGTGATGTATTGTGTGGTTTACTTCGGGGGTGCGATTCAGCCGGTATAACAACTGGTTCAGTGCGCCCGTGTGCACCATGTTTTAAAAAGCTTATACTTACCTGAAGAAAACAGCTGAGGGGCAGCAAACTACACTCTGCCGCACGAATCAATCCAACAAAAAGACACAAAGCAAAGAGCCACAGTGGGTGGGCCCAAATGCTCGTCAAGCGAACTGGGTCAGAGCCAGCTGATTGTCAGAACAAGGGGTTCGCCTAAACTGGTCCAAACTGGGAGAATCCCACCCCTGGTTGGTTTATTTGTATAAATTTTCTCTGTGTGACTAAAGCCTCTGTTATGGGGCAGTGGGGGGGCGAATGTCAGCCAGCTGGCTGCCCTAGAAAAGAGGGGAGGGATCAGTGGAGAGTTTTTCATTGCAACTACAGACAGAGGCAGCCCTCACAGCTGTAGAGTCAATCAATCAATATGACGATCCAGTTCTCTGGAGAAGTTGATAATGCTGGAAAAGTGGTGGAATGATGGAATAATGGTGGAATGATGGAGATGAAGCCAAAAGGACACATCTAGACTGGGTGATACCAGGCTCAATAGCAGTAACTGTGAAAGGGATCTTGGAGTCCGAGTGGACAACCAGCTAAATAGGAGCCAGCTGTTTGCAGCAGCTGCCAAAAAAAGCAAATGCAATCCTAAATTGTATTAACAGAGGGATACAATCGAGATCAAGAGTGGTACTAATAACCACTCTACAAAGCTTTAGTAAGGCCACACCTAGAGTCCTGCATCCAGTTTTGGTCACCACATTATAAAACAGATGTTGATACTCTAGAAAAAGTACAGAGAAGAGCAACCAGGATGATGAGGGGACTGGAGGCTGAACCATACAATGAATGGTTGCAGGAACTGGGCTTGGCTAGTATAATAAACAGAAGGACCGGGGGAGACAGGAGAGCAGTCTTCCAATATTTGAGGGGCTGCCACAGGGAGGAGAAGGGGGTCAAGCAATTTTATAAAGCACCTGAAGGCCAGACAAGGAATAATGGATGGAAACTAAACAAGGAGAGTGTTGTGAATGAATAAATATTTAATAAAGTTATCTAGAGCTTGAAGTCAAGTGCAGGGTTCTGGCCCTGCACTTCTGATTGGCTGTTAAATGGCGAGATCAGATTGGTCCATTCAGGAGAATCTGATTGGCCATTAGCATGCCGTTCTCATTGGTTAATGGAGATAGCGCTCCCAGGTTGCCATTAGTTGAATAGTTAATAAGTTGCCTATATAAGGAAGGCTATAGCAGCCATCCAGTTTGAGCTGTCACACCATGTTAATAAAAAGTTTTGAAGTTCACTATTTCACCGGCTCATCTCCATTCTTCGCACCCATGCTCCACACATAACAGAGAGATTCAACCTGGAAATAAGGATAAATTTTCTGACAATTGAGAATAATCCACCCATGGAACAGATGTTGCCTTCAAAAGTTGTAGGAGCTTCATCACCGGAGGCTTCCAATGAGAGACTGGACTGCCATTTGTCAGACATGGTGTAGGGTCACCCGCTTGGGTGGGGGGGTTAGACTAGATGACCTACAAGGTCCTTTCCAATTCTGATTATCTGTTATTTTTTAAGAGGAGGACCAGCCAAAGAGGGATGGACTCAGTTGGAGTGGTGATGGGTCCACTATTGGAAGCCCTGAAGACCAGGTTCAGGACAGTTCATCTTGGGGAAAGAATGTTATCTATATTCTAGCTAAGAGTCAACAATGATTTGAAGGGCATATAATCAGTCATCATGAAGATTCAGCTCTCTGGAGAAGTCGATACTGCAGGGAAAGATGGAAAGAAAGAGAAGAAAATGAGGCCCAGCAGACAGGGGGTGGGTTTTGGGCAGGGGGTTGGACTAGAACTGTTAAGTCCTGAGCATGGGCGCAAGGCATGGAGATGAGACATCGAACCGTGACTTCAACTCTTTATTCGTGACTTCAGAACAGAGCAAAATACTTGGGCAGCAGCAGCTCTTTTATAGAGCTGGCTGCTGTCACAACAACCAATGATTTGAGTTTACCTCTCTAACAAGCGTCCAATCAGAGAGATCCGCTGTCAGCCAATCAGATTGGCCAGAAATGACCAGTCACGACTCGCTATTCGCGGGCCAATGAGAAGTGCAGGATTACGAGCCTGGTGTTAAAGTAAAGCTATTAGGGATGTTACTGATGCGTTGGCTTAGTCCATAACACCCCTCCCCCCTAGGTTCCGTTTGAGGGTGGGGTGACGTATTCTCGTAAGTAGGCAGGTCGCTTCACCTGTCTGCTTGATCTGAGCTGTTCCACCAGTTTCTGTCCTGGCTCTGGTCCCGGTGGGCTGCTTGCTGAGCTGGGTGGCAAAAATGGTCCCGCTGTTTCATTGAACGGCTCTGGGCTGTCCTCTCTGCTCTTGCCAATGCTGTCCTCTGGGTTCTCTGGATCTGTTTCCATCGCGGTGCTGTCACGCGGCGAGGCAACTTCCCGGCTCGGTTCTCCTTCTGGCGGTGAGTATCCCATGGTTGGTTGTGTAGACTGCTGGGTTCCGATTGTTAAGTCATCTGTTATTTCTTTTTTGGCCCCCTCGATGTCCCTTCCCCCCCCCAGTTTGAGATTCAGGAGATGAGATGGGAGTAGGTGCTAGTCTGGATCGAAGCTGGTCTATGTGGTGCTTCCACATTTTGCCATCTGCAGATTGTAGATGATAGGATCGGGGTCCCGTAAGTTGTGTTATGGGTCACCCGAGAAGTTTTTTGCAAACACAAGGTCCCCTTCCTGGAATGCCCGACACTTGCTGCTGCATCCCAGGGGTTGTTCAGGTGTGTAAGCAGGGTGGAGGCAATCGAGATGTGAGCAAAGTTTCCGGCCCATCAGGAGTTCGGCTCGGGTTCTGTTTGTGGTGCTGCTTGGAGTAATATGTTGGAGGAGAAGCATCCTGGTTATCTTGTCGTCAATGTCACCCTGGTCCATTTTGTGTAAGGTCTTCTTTACAAATTGAACCATTCGCTCAGCCCTACCGTTGGCTGCAGGGTGAGCTGGCGATGTTAAGGCATGGTGGATGCCCCGGTCTGCTAGGCACTGTTCAAATGGCAGGGCAGTGAATTGAGGGCCATTATCGGAGACCAGGACATCCAGCAATCCGTGGGTAGCGAATAGCTTATTCAGTTTTTTAGTGATGCTTTTCATTTTGTGGACCTCAAGCCAGTTAGAATAGGCATCCACGGTTAGAAGGAAAGTGTGTCCTCTGGTGGGTCCCGCAAAATCGATGTGGATACCGGACCAGGGACCTCAAAGTGTTTCCCACTGAGTTGGGGGTGTTTTTGGAGGAGCAGAGTGAGTCTCCTGGCATTTGCTGCACGTCGCCACCCAGGTCTCTATCTGCTTGTCTAAACCTGGCCACCATGCGTAACTCCTTGCCAATGCCTTCATCCGCACGATGCCTGGATGTCCATTGTGCAACATTTTTAAAACTTTATGTTGCAATTTCTCCGGGATGACAACTCTGTCTCCCCACAAGATGCAGCCCTTTTGAGAGAATAGTTCTGTCTGTCAATTCCTGAATGGCTTGAAAGTGTCGTTGGGTGTGCTGTCCGGCCAACCCCGTTCCACCCAGCTGAGGACTCCTGCCAAAGAAGGGCCCTTTTTAGTTTCTGAGGCGATGTCCCGAGCAGTCAGCGGTGGCGATTTAAGAGTTTTGATTGGCAAAATGGCTAGGGTTGGAGCTGGGTCCTCTATGACGTCTGGTAGTGGAGAGCGGCTCAAAGCATCAGCGTGGGTAATGGCTTTCCCTGGGCGGTGCTGCAGTTGTTAATTGTAGGCGGCTAAAAACTCCGACCAACGTGTTATTCTTGATGATAAGATGTGGGGAGTTGGTTTGTTTCCTGCTAAAATGCCAAGTAGCGTCTTGTGGTCTGTAATTATGGCAAAGGGTCTCCCATACACATATTCATGGAAACGTTTAATTGCGGATACAATGGCGAGAGCCTCTTTATCAAGTTGGCTATAGTTCCTTTCAGTTTTAGACAATGTTCTCGAAAAGAACGCAATAGGTGCCTCATTACCGTTTGGCAGGACATGGCTTAAAATGGTTCCCACTCTGAATGGTGAGGCATCACATGTAACCGTTAAGGGTAGAGTATCATTGTATTGTATCAATACAGCATCAGAAGTTAAGAGGTCTTTTACTTGTTGAAATGCTCATTCTTCACACCGTCCCCAGACCCAGGAAGCCTTTTTGTCGAGAAGTCTATGTAGGGGCTCGGCTACGGTCGCCTTCTGGGGCAAGAAGATGTTATAGAAGTTAATGAGTCCCAGGAAGGCTTGGAGGTCTGTCTTATTTCTAGGTCTTGGGGCATTTTTGATTGCAGTTAGTTTTTTTTTCGGTGGGGTGGATTCCCTGTCTGTCGAGAAGGTATCCCAGGAACTCCACTCTCTCCGTACAAAGTTGACACTTGTCCCTTTTTACCTTCAGACCAGTGTCTTTAAATTTTTGAAGAACCCTTCTGAGTCGTTGTCCTAATAATTCTTTAGTAGGGGCAGCTATTATGACGTCGTCAAAATAAGGCATGACGCCTTTTATGCCTTGTAATAGTCTCTCCATCAAACTTTGGAAAATGCCAGGTGCCACGCTTACTCCGAATTGGAGTCTATTGCACTTGAAGGCACCTCTATGTGTAACTATTGTCTGGGCTTCTGCAGTCGTCGCATCTACGGGTAGCTGTTGGTATGCCTGAGCTAAGTCCAATTTCGCAAATATTTTTCTGCACCCAGGGAGTGAAGAAGGTGTTGGACCACTGGTACTGGGTAAGCGCTCTGCTGAAGCGCATGATTTAGGGTGGCCCGGTAATCCCCACAAATTCTTAACGAGCCATCTGGCTTTATGGGTTTTACTATTGGAGTTTCCCATCTGGCATGGTGAATCAGTTCCAACACACCCTGGGCTATTAATTTGTCTAGTTGCTCGTCGATCTTTGGCTTGAGGGCAAAAGGCACCCAACGAGGCTTAAGGCAAATGGGAGCCACATCGGGACTGAGATTATACAATATAGGGGTCCCCTTGTACTTGCCTAATGTTCCTGTGAATACATCCTGGAATTCCTGGATGAGGGCCTCTTCCCAGTCATCGCTTCTGGTTTGGTGTATGCCAGCTAGTTCAATTCCGTGTGGGGTGAACCACTGTAACCCTAACAAACTGGGCCGGTCACGACCGACGACAGTCAGGGGATGCATCGCGGTGCGGTCCTTGAAGGATACTTGGACGTGGATGGAACCGGCAACCGGAATTCTGTTTCCCTGGTAGTCTTTTAGGATGATTCTTTGAGTGCTGAGGTCCTGGCGACAGATGGCAGGGATCAGCTGTTTGAGAGTTTTCCAGGAGACCATCGATAGGGATGACCCCGAATCGACTTCCATCATGCATGGTCAATTCTCAATAGTGACCTTTACACGAATCTTTCTTGTATCTAGCGATGAAGCGTGGCTGATAGTAACAGTTTGGTGTGCCTCTTCTCGTCTCGTTGAAGTGGCAGGTGCTCAATTTCTGTAGTAGTGGTTGTTCCATTGGTGGTTCAGGCAGTCCCGATTTCCAGGTGGTTTGCCTGTCTCCCAACGGAGGTTATTCTCCATCCGGCTTGGACTGGACTCTCACTTGCTTCTGCAGACCTTTGCGATGTGGCCTCTTTTCCCCCAGGAACGGCAGAGTGCGTCGAGGAATTTGCAGTCCGATCGCGGGTGGTTTGCCCCGCAACCAGCACATTGGCACGGAAGTCTCTGGTTCCTTTGCTCTCGTTCTGAGCGGAGGCGGTTGACCTCCTCTTCTTCACTGTCCGAGGATGATCCGAGGTCTTCATGATGGGCAGTAATAGTGTGACTCTCAGAGGAGAGCAGACTATCACTAGCGAGTTGGTGGTGCGGTGCGTTCGCTCGGCACATTCGAGCGGCTGACTTCCTGGTTGCTTCTGCGGCAGTAACATCGGCGATGACATCTGCAAGGCTGATGTCTCCTTTTGCCATGATTTTGCTCTGCGACGTGTGGTCCCAGATCTATGCAGTCTCTCAGGGCTTCCTTGAGGTTTGCAAAACCACAGAGTCCGCCCAGGTTCCGGAGGTCGGCCACGAAGTCCCCAACGCTCTTGTTCTTCCATTGGTCCCTCTGGTAAAACTCATATCTTCGTATCAGTGTAGGTATTGCGGGTGCGTAATGGGCCCGGAGGATTGGCGCGAGGTTATCCCAATCCATGGTTTTCACTTCCGCCAGTTTTGCTAGTGCTTCAGCCATTTTAAAAATGGCAGGGCCGCAATGAGTCAGGAACACCGCTCGTTTCTTGCCAGGCGTAGCATCTTTCAGATTGTTGGTCTCCAGGAACATCTGGAAGTGGTCCATATTCGAGTCCCAGTCTTCATTTGCCGGGTCAAATGGAGCGGGTGGTATGGCGCCGCTGGTCATTCTGCTGTTTGTTGCGTGCGCTCTGAGCCACGTGCTCTGTCTTGTTCGATGAGTATTTAATCAGCTCTATCGTCTCCATATTCCACCTTCATCGCCAGTGTTAAGTCCTGAGCATGGGTGCAAGGCGGAGACGAGACATCAAACTGTGACTTCAACTCTTTATTCGTGACTTCAGAACAGAGCAAACACTTGGGCAGCAGCAGCTCTTTTATAGAGCTGGCTGCTGTCAAAACAACCAATGATTTGAGTTTACCGCTCTAACAAGCGTCCAATCAGAGAGACTCGCTAACAGCCAATCAGATTGGCCAGAAATGACCAATCACGACTCGCTGTTCGCGGGCCAATAAGAAGTGCAGGATTACGAGCCTGCTGTTAAAGTAAAGCTATTAGGGTTGTTACTGATGCGTTGGCTTAGTCCATAACAAGAACCCCCTCCCATGTCCCTTCCAGCCAGAGGTGGGATTCAGCCGGTTTGGGTTGGTTTGGGAGAACTAGATGTTAAATTTACATCTGGTTCATTGAACCAGTAGTTGAATGGACCGGCTGGCCTCTCCCACCCAGGAGTCTCCACACGGCCTGTTTTAGTTGCAGGTAAGTGCAGGCTCCACATGGAGGCCATGCTTACTCAGCAACTGAGCAGAGAATCAGTGGCTGGGATTTTGGAATCCCACTCCTGCTTCCAGCCTGTGATTCTATGACTCAGATGGAGTGGTTGAAAGACACAAACATATTTTCAGACATATCATTCTGGGGAGGAAAAATCTATGTTCTTGTTAAGAGTCAACAATGATTTCATGACATGTAGTCAATCCATCAACACGAAAGCTCAGCCCTCTGGAGAAGATGATACTGCAGGGAAAGGTGGAAGAAGAGGAAAAAGAGAAGGACCAGGCAGAGAGGTGGGTAGGGGGTTGGACTAGAAGACCTCCAAGGTCCCTTCCAGCTCTAGGATTCTATAACTTGTTGGTGATGGGCCCACTATAGGAAGACTTGGAGGACCAATTGGAGGGCAGGTCATCCTAGAAAAATAATATATATGTTGCTAAGAGTTGACAATGACTTGATGGCGTACAGTCAATCTACATGAAGACGCTGCTTTCCGGAGAAGTTGATGATGCTTGAAAAGGTAGAAGGAAAGAAAAGATTGAAAGAACCAGCAACAATGGTGATGGGCTTGCAGAGGGTCATGGGACCACCTTTGTAGGATCTGAGCTCTTTGCATCATCGCTCCACCCAGAGGTGGTCTTCAGCCAATTCTGACCGGTTCTGGAGAACTGGTAGCGGAAATTTTCAGTTGGGAGAATTGGCAAATGCCGCCTCTGACCTGCCCCGCAATCCCATCTCTTCTCTGCCTCCCATTGAGTCCCAGCTGATCTGCTGGGTCTCCTTTGGTTGCCCTGCTCAGGAAAATGGAGCTGGAAAGCAGGTTAGTGGGGAGGGAAAGAGAGGGGGATTTGGCAGTATCCTTCCCCTGCCACATCCACCAAGCCATGCCCATAGAAGCAGTAGTAAAAAAATTTTTTTGAAGCTCTCCATTGACTCCACTCTTAGGGGCACCCAAAATAAAATTAAATGGCCAGGAAACTATTATCTAAACATACTTTGCAAATTGCCTCAATTATGCAACATGTTCCTGTTGGATCCTGGCGCTTCATCTCTCCTAACTTGGCTAGAACTAGACCTTTCTCCTTAGGGGGGGGGAGAGCATTATTCAAGACCCCATTTCCCTACACCCTGCCTCTCTCCCAAACCCCTCCCATCCAGCCCACTCTGGAGCTGGGGCCACTTCTCCACCTGCACCGTAAATGATAATCACCAAATTGTTCAAAGCATAATTATGGCTTGGTAGCAACCTAGCGGTAACTTGTACTTTTATTGCCTTTTTGCTTTAAATATAATTGCCGTGTAAATTATATGGAAGAGAAGACCAGCCTGCAAATGATGGGGGAGAATACGTGCTGGGCAAGGGGTGAGGCAGCTGGAGGAGAGAAAGGGGAGGCTAATGGAAGGTGGGTAATGCCAGCTGGAGGGAGATGGAGTTACAGTAGAAAACCAGAGAGAATCATAGAATCGTAGGGATTCTAGGAGGGACCTTGGAGGTCTTCTAGTCTAACCCCCCCCATCCAAAACAGGAGACCTTATACTATCCTAGACAAATGGTTATCCATTTTCTTCTTGAAAACCTGGGCACCCATAACTTCTGGAGTCCAGCTGTTCCACTGGTTAATTGTTTCCACCATAGGAAATTTCTCCTTAGTTCTAGGTTGCTTCTCTCCTTGATTAGTTTCCATCCGTTGCTTCTTTACAGAGTTTATTTTAACAGGTTAGCAAAGTTGGAAGGGATCTTGTAGGTCATCTAGTCCAACCCCCTGCCCAAGCGGGAGACCCTACACCATTTCTGACAGATGGCAGCCCAGTCTCTTCTTGAAAGCCTCCAGGGATGAAGCTCCCACAACTTCTGAGGGCAACTTCTGGTCCATTGGTGGATTGTTTTCATTGTCAGAAAATTCCTTCTTATTTCCAGGTTAAATCTCTCCTTGTTCAGTTTCCATCCATTATTCCTTGTCTGGCCCCTGGGTGCTTTAGAAAATAGCTTGACCCCTTCCTACTCTCTGGGGTAGCCCCTCAAATATTGGACGATGCTCTCCTGTCTCCCCTGGTCCTTCTCTTCCCTAGACTAGCCAGGCCCAGTTCCTGCAACCATTCATCATATGTTTTAGCCTCCAGTCCCCTAATCATCTCAATTGCTCTTCTCTGCACTCTTTCTAGAGTCTCGACATCTTTTTTATAATGTGGTGACCAAAACTGGATGCAGTATTTGTTCTGTACATTCATTAGCATTCTTGAAACCCCGCACTTTGATTGCCCAAAGCGCAGGGCGATCTGATTGGTTTAGCGAGCCGCGCTGATTGGCCCACTGAGAATCTCCCGCGATTGGTGGATATGAATCGCAGGAGATTCAAAGTGGTGCCATTGGCCGTGGCCGCCGCAGCTTGGGAATAAAAAGCCGCTGTTTTTCCCTTGGAGCCAGATCGGTTCTGGGGACCAATAAAGAGCTGAAACCTAGTCACTGCCTCCTGGTCTCTTTATCGACGGACACAACACTGGTGACAAAGGTGGGATCCCGATTCTGAACCCCAGCAAGCACGTGTCCGACGGAAACAAGACCGACGAGATGGCCAGCATCGCTCCTCCCGCACCCTTCAACCCCGCTAGCGAGGACTGGGAATCCTACATGGACAGATTCCGCATGTTCCTCGAATGCAGCGACATGAAGGATGCCACCTGGCTGAAGAAACGAGCCATCTTCCTGACAGACTGCGGGCCCGCAGTGTTCAAGATGGCGAAAGCCCTAGCGAAACGTGCTGACATCACCGGGATGGACTGGGCCGACTTCGAACCCTTACTCCAAAAACACTATGCTCCCGCCGTGCCCCCCTCATCAGATGGCACGAGTTTTACCGGCAGGACCAGAGGTTGGGTGAAAGCCTCAGCGACTTTGTTGCGGAGCTGCGGAACCTAGGAGGACTATGCGGGTTCTCCGACATGGACGAGGCCCTACGGGACCGAGTCATGCTCGGGCTTTGGGACCCAGTCCTACAGAGTCGGCTGATGGCCAAAGGCGACATCGCCCTCACCAATGCCATTGCTGAAGCCACTGCAGCTGAGGCCACCCGGCAGTCAGCAAACCGCATGTGGAGACCAGACGCCGGGGACCACACCGCGAACAACAACCCTGGACGGGCAACCGAGGCCCAATCGGAAGCAAGTCACCGTGAACCTACCACCCACCATGGCGAATTCCACTCCACCTCTGAGGAGGAAATCCACCGGCTCCAGGCAGGATGCGACCAGCACAGTCGGCGGGGTCATAAGTCGGGGACCGCGTGTGCCAGTTGCGGAGGCGACCACCCTAGATTCGAGTGCCGGTTCTTCGACGCAGTCTGCCGGCACTGTGACAAAACGGGTCACATCGCCCGCATCTGCTGACTAAAGAAAGCCTACAGCCCCAGACGATGGGACCACAGCGAGCGGAGATGGGACAGCACACCCCCCAGAACCAGAGATCGCCCAGCCAACAGCCGTTGGGACAGGAGTGGGTGAGCCCGACGAGGTGGCAAGACCCGGCGGAAGGAGGAAACCCACCAGACGGTCATCATCGGCCATGCATCAATCACCGACGCCTGAAAATTCTACGTGGAGGTAGGCATCGAAGACGAGCCATGCAAGATGGAGGTGGACTCCAGGTCCTACCTCTCCATGGTCGCCTGGCAAGAAATCAAATGCTTGGTGCCTACCATCCAAAAGAAGGGACTGGAGAACCAAAGACTAATCATTAAAGACTACCAGGGAAACCGCATCCCGGTAGTCGGAACCGGACAATTCAGAGTAACATTTAAGGGACGCACTGCAAAGCTTCCCCTAACAATCGTGGATCGAGACCGACCCAGCCTTTTGGGACTGCAATGGTTCACACCGCTCGGCATCGAAGTCACGGGCATCAACCACATCGCCAAGACCAATTGGGAGCAGCAACTGGCACAGGACTTCCAGGAAGTGTTCGACGGCACCCTAGGCAAGTACCGAGGGCCCCCCATCTCCTTCAGCCTAGACCCGAACGTTCCCCCAAGACTCCTAAAACCAAGGCGGGTACCTTTCGCATTCAGGCCAAAAATTGATGAACAAATTGACAAGCTTGTCAAGCAAGGGGTCCTACAACCAATAGACCATGCCCGGTGGGATATCCCCATAGTCACCCCAGTCAAGCCCGATGGGTCGGTGAGAATCTGCGGGGACTATAAGGCCACCCTAAACTGCGCCTTGCAACAAAGCGCCTACCCCATCCCAGTAGTGCAGCATCTTCTACACTCACTGGGGGGAGGCAAGGTTTTCGCAAAACTCGACCTGGCCCAAGCATACCAGCAGCTGCCGGTTGATGAAGAAACCACAGAGGCGCAAACCATAGTCACCCACCGGAGAGCTTTCCGATGTAACCGACTCCAGTTCGGAGTCAGCGTGGCGCCTGGAATTTTCCAGAGCCTCATGGAGAGACTCTTACAAGGCATCAAGGGGGTGGTGCCCTATTTCGATGATGTGCTGGTATCGGCAGCCAACCAGCCAGAACTAGAGGGTCGACTAAGGGAGGTGCTAACCAAATTCAAGGAAACCAGGCTAAAGGTGAAGAGGGAAAAGTGCCAACTTTACACAGAGCAGGTCGAATTCCTGGGGTATCTCCTAGACCGGCACGGCATCCATCCAACCGACACCAAAATTAAAGCCATCAAAGAGGCCCCCACACCCAGGTCTAAAACGGAACTGCAGGTGTTTCTGGGACTACTTAATTTTTACAATGTTTTCCTGCCCCAAAAGGCGACCGCGGCGGAGCCCTAGCATAGGCTCTTAGACAAGGCGGCTACCTGGACTTGCGGGAAACACAAGGAAGCCGTCTTCAGAAAAACCATGGACCTGCTCACTTCGGATGCCGTCCTCATCCAATACAATGAGACCCTACCACTCGCTGTCACATGCGACGCCTCACCCTTCGGCGTCAGCACCATCCTCAGCCACACAATCCCGGATGGAAGAGAAGCGCCCATTGCCTTCTTCTCCAGGACACTCACCAAACCGGAGCAGAACTATAGCCAACTGGACAAGGAGGCCCTAGCCATCGTCGCAGCAGTGAAGAGGTTCCACGAGTACCTCTATGGCCGCACCTTCACAATCATCACGGACCACAAGCTGTTGCTGGGCATCCTGGCAGGAAACTGGGCCACCCCGAACATTTTATCTCCCAGGATGACAAGGTGGTCCGAATTCCTTGCCGCCTTCAGCTACCGGCTCACACACCAACCCAGTAAGACTTTAACACATGCAGACGCTTTGAGCCACTCACTGCTACCCGACCTAGACACTGACGCAGCACCCACAACGAGCACCCTGAGAAAAGAGATTCTGCCTGATCTTCCCATAATCGCATCAGACATTGCCCGAGAAACCAATAAAGACAAACGTCTGGCGTGGGTGTTACATTGGGTAGAGAAAGGGTGGCCGGAAAAGGACGACGACGAGACATTCAGAACATTCCGGAACCATCAAACAGAACTCTTGCTACAAAAAGGGTGTGTACTGTGGGGGTATAAGGTGGTTATCCCGGAAAAACTGCAAGGGAAGGTACTGGAGTTGTTACACGAGGGGCACCCGGGCATAGTTAGAACAAAAGCCCTGGCCAGGAGTTACGCTTGGTGGCCAGGGATGGACAAACAAATCGAGGCTTGGGTAGCAAGGTGTCAACGCTGCCAAAAAACCAGACCAAGCCCGCCCACGGCACTGATCCTAGAATGGGAAACCCCCAGGGGACCTTGGTCTAGGATCCACATAGACTTCACCGGGCCCACAAAGGGACATACATTCCTAATAACCGTAGACACTTACTCCAACTGGTTGGAGGTAAGCAACATGAAAACCACCACCACAGAGGCTGTGACCAAGGAATTTTGCAAACTCTTCGCAACACATGGCCTCCCAGATGTCATCGTGTCGGACAAGGGGCCCCAATTCACCTTGCTGGAATTTGAAAAATTCCTAATGGAACGGGGCATACGACACGCACTGACAGCCCCGGCGCATCCGGCGGCGAATGGAAGGGCGGAACGGATGGTTCAATTCACAAAAAAAAACCATCCAGAAAATAGACCACGGGGAGATCCAAGACAAAATAAATAAATTACTTTTCATACAGCACATAACCCCGAACATGACAACAAAAAAAAGCCCGGCAGAGCTACTAATGGGGAGGAAAATAAGATCCCCACTCGATAGACTGCACCCCACATACAACCCAGAGAAACCCCCAAACTCCTCCAGCAAGTACTGATCCTTTGCACCACGCGACGCCGTCTATGCAAAGAACCTAACCGGAGACCCACTATGGGTACCAGCAACCATAATCCAACTGACAGGTCCCCGCTCGTACCGGCTACAAACAACCATTGGACAAGCATGGAAATGCCACATTGATCAATTAAGATCGAGGACAGCCACAAGAAACACAACCGACATGCAACCAGACATAACCAATCCCCTTAACACAAACCAAGAGGGGAGGGAATACCCTGGGAACCAAATATACCCCAGAAACCAAATCCCAGAAGAAAGGAACCAGCCATACTCACCAGCAAGGAGCCAGCCTGGAACCTCACCAGGAAGAAGCAGCCAGGCCAACTCGACCAGCCTGGAAAGACCAGGCAGGAGCGGTGAAAACCGCAGCTCAACCAGCCCGGGTAGACCGGGAGGGAGTTGCGACGAGCAGCCCGGCAAGACATACCAGGCAGTTCCACCGACGAGTCCGAGAGACATAGAGAACCTGACCGAACCAGCCGGGAGCCAACCCACGACTGACCTGCGCAGGTCCAGTAGGCAAGTACGGAGCCCCGCCTACCTACGGGACTACGTTATGTAGGACCAAACCAAGAGGGGAGGGGTGTTCTGTACATTCATTAGCATTCTTGAAACCCCGCGCTTTGATTGGCCAAAGCGCGGGGCGATCTGATTGATTTAGCGATCTGCGCTGATTGGCCCGCTGAGAATCTCCCGTGATTGGTGGATACGAAGCAGTGCCATTGGCCGCGGCCGCCGCAGCTTGGAAATAAAAAGCCGCTGTTTTTCCCTTGGAGCCAGATCGGTTCCGGGGACCAATAAAGAACTGAAACCTAGTCACCGCCTCCTGGTCTCTTTACCGACAGACACGACAGTATTCTAGATATGGCCTAATCACAGCTTTATAAAGTGTTACTATCACTTTACTTGACCTTGATACCATCCTTTTGTTGATGCAACCTTCAGAATTTCTGGGAGCTTCATCCCTGGAAGCTCTCAAGAAGAGACTGGACTACCATCTGTCAGAAATGGTGTGGAGTCTCCTGCTTGGGTGGAGGGGCATTGGACTAGATGACCAACAAGGTCCCTTCCAACTCTTGTTATTCTGTTAAAGTATTGCATTTGCTTTTGTGGAAGCTGCAGCATATTGCTGGCTCATGTGTAAGCCAAGGCACCTAGAACCCCTTCACAGGCCCTATTATTGAGCCAGAAGAACATGGATGTGGGATAATAGCTTTCTGTCTCCCCTCCCCCCAGCAAAGTTGAGACCCTGTATAGATGCACTCCACTTTGAGAAGTTATACTGCTTCCATCTTCCCTTAAAATATTAACAGAATCCACAATGGTTTGAGAATTAGTGTTTTCCCTCGATAATTGTCCGTCAAGTTAATCAACTAAAATGAGCAAACTTCCTCAACCCTACACCCCCTCAAATAATTTACCTGCACCCAATGCACATATCAAAGGATAAGGTCTGCAAACACAAATGGAGTTAATTGAATTCAGCTTCCTAGAGGAATTGTATGTTACCTAGAATAAACATACCTAAACACACACACACACCTTAAGTATCCCCCTAGAATCAGCACATAGACACTTCAAGCTCCCCCTATAAAACTCTGCTGCTGTACCCCACTAATGCAAACTATTTTGCTTTTGGGAATAAATATTTCTTCTTTTCTCTCCGGATCTCATTTTTATTTATTCTTGCGCAGCTCAAGTGGGAAACCCCAATTATTCTTCTAATACCACCCACTTCCTGCTTCCCACAAGAGGCCATTTAGATGAGCCTGGGAAACTGGATCTACAGACAGTGCCAGGACCCCGATATCTGCAGGTGATCTGTTCCACAATTGCTGACAAATGCATCCTTCACTTTCTGCTTCTGAACACTGAAGCCCTTGACGGTCATCGCCCTCTCTAGGGAATGCATTTCGTAGCTTAATTATGTCATCCAGCCTCCGACAGAGAAACCTCTTGGAATGGTGGATTTAGTCCCATTTTCAGCTAGGAATCTAACCCGCTGTCTTTCACTTACAATCTTAGGGAACAACCAGCTAAATAGGAGCCAGCCATGTGCAGAAGCAGCCAAAAAATTCAATGCAATCCTAAGCTGCATTAACAGAAGTGTTATGTATGTAAATAGTTTAAATAAAAGCAAGCTTGGGGTAAAGTGCAGAGTTCTGGCCCTGCACTTCTGATTGGGTGTTAAGCGGCTCGATCGGATTGGTTGGGTTCAGAGAATCCGATTGGCCCTTAATGAAGGACTCTTATTGGTTCTGGAGCTAGCGTCTTACAGCTCCCTATTGGTTATTTCACATTAAGGTCACCTATATAAGGCAGAGTTGTTGTTGTTCACTCTCTTAAGTCACTATGTAATAAAGAGCTGAAAGTTCACCAACTAAGATTGTCTCCAGTCATTTGACCCATGCCTGAAACTATATCACTGGCGACAAGGATGGGATTTGGAGACATCTGATCTTAAGGAACTGGGAAAAAAAACAGCGCGTGACAAGACGACGCCACCAACGGAAACCATGTCCAGCGGCATCGTACCACCCGCTCCATTCGATCCGAACCAAGAGGATTGGGAATCCTACATGGATCGCTTCCAAATGTTCCTTGAAACAAACAACCTAAAGAACGCCACACCAGCCAAGAAGCGGGCGCTGTTCCTGACGTACTGCGGCCCGGCTGTCTTTAAAATGGCAAAGGCACTCGCGAAACCTTGAGAAGTGAAAGTAATGAGCTGGGACGACCTCGAACCTCTCCTGAGAGACCATTACGCGCCAACCGTACCGACACTCATGAGACGTCACGAATTCTATCAAAGAAGCCAGCGAAAAGGAGAGAGTGTGGCTGACTTCGTGGCAGACCTCCGGCACTTGGGAGGCCCCTGCGGATTCACAGACTTAGATGAAGCACTGAGAGACCGCTTAATTCTGGGATTAGATGCGCTGGGCGTGCAAAGCAAGCTGATGGTGAAAGGCGACATCGACCTTGCTGATGCCATCGCCGAAGCCACTGTTGCTGAGGCGACCAAAAAGTCCGTGGCACAACTACGGCGAAGCCGAAACCCAACGACCCCACAGACAGGCGACCTTTTATCCAAGTCAGAAGAGCAGCTTGTTACGACGCACCACGAGGACCTCTCTTCATCATCAGACAGTGACGAAGAAGGGGTCCATTGACTGCGGTTCGACCAGGACCCTCGCTCTAAACCCTCACGCCCTTGCGCTGGTTGCGGGGCAAACCACCCCAGGGCAGATTGCAAATTCCGTGATGCGATCTGTCATGAGTGCGGAAAACGAGGCCACATCAGTCGAGTCTGTCGCAGTCTACCGGGACCAAGTCAGGCGTCAAGGGGGACCAGCTCTCGCCAATCAGCAGGAAACCATCCTGTAAGGCAAGATCCAGCAAACCACTCCTACAGATATCGAGCGTTGCAGAAAGAAGAGGCCCACCATACTATCACTATAGGTCACGCCTCAGCCATGGACGCTAAGAAGATTCGAGTCACAGTGTCCATAGAGAACCAAACTTGCCACATGGAGGTCGATTCCAGATCGTCCCTCTCGATGGTGTCGTGGAAGACATTAAAGCAACTCATTCCTACCATCCAACGCCAAGACCTTCGAATGCAACGTCTCATCCTTAAAGACTACCAAGGGAATCGGATCCCTGTGGTTGGGTCTTGTCGAGTCCGCGTCTCGTTTAAAAAGCATACGGCATACTTACCTCTAACGATCATCGATAGGGACAGGCCTAGTTTGTTGGGCCTCCAATGGTTCGCGCCACTCGGCATCGAAGTAGCCGGCATGAACCAAGTCGGTGATTGCGAGTGGGAGGAGGACCTTATGTCTGAATTCAGCGATGTCTTCGCAGATCGTCTGGGCGAGTATAAGGGGACCCCAATTTCATTCAGACTCGACCCTAAGGTTGCCCCGATCCGTTTAAAGCCCCGTCGAGTTCCGTTCGCCCTTAAGGCCAAGATAGATGAACAACTTGACAAACTAATTAAACAAGGGGTACTGCAACCCATTGATCATTCTCCATGGGAAACTCCTATTGTAACCCCCATTAAACCAGATGGGTCAATCCGAATCTGTGGGGACTACCGGGCCACTCTAAACCACGCCCTCCAGCAGAACGCGTATCCAGTGCCGGTGGTACAGCACCTCCTTCATTCCCTGGGAGACGGAAAGGTTTTTGCTAAGTTAGATTTAGCTCAAGCCTTTCAACAATTGCCCGTGGACGATAAAACAGCCCAAGCTCAAACGATAGTAACGCACAGAGGTGCTTTTAAATGTACCCGATTGCAATTCAGGGTAAGTGTAGCCCCGGGAATATTCCAAAGTTTAATGGAACGATTATTGCAGGGAATGAAGGGCGTGATTCCGTATTTTGATGACGTGTTAATTGCAGCTCCGAGTAAAAAAATTCTACAGAATCGTTTAAAATGTGTTCTTAAGAAATTCCAAGAAGCGGGATTGAAAGTAAAAAAGGATAAATGTCATCTGTATACAGACAGTGTTGAATTTCTAGGTTATCGCATTGATAGTCAGGGTATCCACCCTACTGAGAGTAAATTAAGGGCGATAAAAAATGCTCCCAGACGCCGTAACAAAACAGATCTCCAGGCATTTTTAGGCCTTATTAATTTCTATAATGTATTTTTACCACATAAGGCGACTGTGGCTGAACCGTTACACCGGTTATTAGATAAGAAAGCATTGTGGGTTTGGGGTTACCGGGAGGAAAAAGCGTTTCGAAATGTAAAAGATTTACTTACATCTGATTCTGTACTTATGCAATATAATGAAACATTACCATTGGTTATAACTTGTGATGCCTCACCATTTGGGGTGGGCGCTATTTTGAGCCATGTGCTGCCTAATGGAAACGAGGCCCCTGTTGCATACTTTTCGAAGACTCTTTCTCAGGCAGAACATAACTATGGACAGATAGATAAGGAAGCTCTTGCAATTGTGGCAGCCGTAAAAAAAATTCCATGAGTATGTATATGGAAGGACATTTACCATTGTAACTGACCACAAACCTTTACTGGGGATAATCGCTGGGGACAAACCAACCCCCTATATATTGTCCCCAAGAATGACTCGATGGTCAGAGTTCCTAGCTGCTTATAATTATCGATTGTTACATCGCTCGGGGAAAGCCATTCCCCATGCCAACGCACTCAGCAAAGCACCGCTACCAGAAACTCTCGACGATCCGGCACCAACAGTATCGGCGTTACAAATCGAGATGCTCAACTCGTCTCCTATGACCGCTCGAGATATCGCGAGAGAGACCAGATGAGATCACACCCTAGCTCGAGTCCTAGGCTGGGTAGAACGTGGATGGCCATTGGACCAGGTCCCAGATGACTTCGCGCCATTTAAAACAATACAGACTGAACTTTTTTCGCAAAAAGGCTGTGTCATCTGGGGCAATAGAGTCGTCATTCTAGAACGACTCCAAAACTCGCTGTTACAAATTTTGCACGAAGGACATCCCGGGATCGTGCGGATGAAAGCACTCGCACGGAGCTACGCTTGGTGGCCAGGCATGGACCGACACATCGAGCAATGGGTCAAGGCCTGCACCAAGTGCCAACAAAACAGCAACGCACCACCAAAAGCTGCACCGACCGAATGGGAGACACCACACGGGCCCTGGTCCAGAATCCAACTGGATTTTGCAGGGCCGATTAAAGGACATACATTACTATTGACTGTCGATGCATACTCTAATTGGTTGGAAATTCATCGAATGACCCATACAACCTCCGAAACTGTCATTAAAGTCCTCAATAGACTTTTTGCAACTCATGGATTGCCGGATGTCCTGGTGTCCGACAACGGACCACAGTTTACAGCGCTAATGTTTGAACAGTACCTTGCTGATAATGGCATCCGCCATGCGCTCACCTCGCCGGTGCATCCTGCTACAAACAGCCGAGTGGAACGCATGGTCCAATTTGTAAAAAAGACTTTGCAAAAAGTGGACTATGATAATCTTGAAGAAAAAATAAACCGCATTCTACTCCTACAACACATCACTCCGCACAGCGTAACCGGCAGAACTCCCGCAGAACTTCTCATGGGGCGAAAACTCCGTTCCCGCCTCGACCGATTGCATCCTGTTTACGAGCCAGAAAAGCCTGCAGGATCCAGCGGACGCTACCGTACCTTCAAGGTAGGTGACTCCGTTTATGCAAGAAATTTATCGGGCGACCCGGTTTGGATTGAAGCAACGATAATACGTGAGACTGGGCCCAAATCCTATATTGTAAAATGTGTTGATGAAAGACTGTGGAAATGACATATTGACCAATTACAGTCACGACTCCTTTCGGCCAGCCAGCAACTCCCCTACGACCAAACTGAGGGGGGGGGAAGGAATGGAAGAAGATGACATTCCAGGGAACCTGTTCCCTGAGAGCGATGAATCTAGTGAAACTCAGGAAATGGAGCAGGAGGAAGAATCGTACACTCCAAGGGAAATCACACCAGAACGAGAAGCTGAGCCACTACCAAACAACATTTTACCTCAACAGGACTGCACACAGCCAGTCCAAAGAAAATCTAATAGACCCAAAAAAACAACCGTCCTATTTGAAGGACTATATAACCACACCATAATTGAGGAGCCAGGGGGAAGGGGTGTTATGTATGTAAATAGTTTAAATAAAAGCAAGCTTGGCGTAAAGTGCAGAGTTCTGGCCCTGCACTTCTGATTGGGTGTTAAGCAGCTCGATCGGATTGGTTGGGTTCAGAGAATCCGATTGGCCCTTAACGAAGGACTCTTATTGGTTCTGGAGCTAGCGTCTTACAGCTCCCTATTGGTTATTTCACATTAAGGTCACCTATATAAGGCAGAGTTGTTGTTGTTCACTTTCTTAAGTCACTATGTAATAAAGAGCTGAAAGTTCACCAACTAAAATTGTCTCCAGTCATTTCACCCATGCCTGAAACTATATCAAGAAGGATACAGTCAAGATCAAGGGAAGTACTAACACCACTCTATAAAGCCTTAGTAAGACCATACCTAGAGCCCTGCATCCAGTTTTGGTCACCACACTATAAAAAAAGATGTTGAGACTAGAAAAAATGCAGAGAAGAGCAACAAAGAGGATTAGGGGACTGGAGACTAAAACATATGAAAAATGGTTGCAGGAACTGCGCATGGCTAAGTCTGGGGAAGAGAAGGACCAGGGGAGACAGGAAAGCAATGTTCCCATATTTGAGGGGCTGCCCCAGAGAGGAGGAAGGGGTCAAGCTATTCTCCAAGGCACCTGAAGGCCACACAAGGAACAATGGATGGAAACTGAACAAGGAGAGAGTCAACCTGGAAATTAGGAGGAATTTTCTGGCAGGGAGAACCATCAACCGATGGAAGAGAAGCTGCCTTTGGAAGATGTGGGAGCTTCATCCCTGGAAGTTTTCAAGAAGAGACTGGACTGCCATCTGTCAGAAATGGTGTAGGGTCTCCTGCTTGGGCAGAGGGGGGTTGGACTAGATGGCCTACAAGGTCCCTTCCAACACTGGTATTCTATATTCAATGGAACAGCTTGCCACCAGAAGTTATGGAAGCTTCATCCCTGGAGGCTTTCAAAGAAGAGACCGGACTGCCCTCTGTCAGAAATGGTGTAGGCATTTGATAATGTTAATTGGAGATTCATGCTATTATTATTGGAACAGATGGGTTTCGGCAGAAAATTCATTCAAGCAATAGAAGCCATATACCATAAGCAAACGGCAAAGGTAATGATAGAGGGAGAATTGACAGATTCCATCAATATAAGAAAAGGTACAAGACAAGGATGCCCACTATCACCCTTACTATTTGTATTAACTTTAAATAGAAATATTCGAGACGAAAAGAGTATAAAAGGAATGAAAATTAAAAAGGAAGAATTTAAATTGCAAGCCTTTGTGGAACGTCTTGGCTTTTATTTTAGAAGACTCTTTAGAAACAGCACCAAAATTATTGGAAAAGATAGAGGCATATGATAAGGTGGCTGGTTTGAAAATAAATAAAAATAAAACAAAGATCTTGACAAAGAATATGCTACTAAGACAAAAAGAAGAATTGGCAGACCTACTGAAAATTCAAGTCACGAACAAAGTTAAGTATTTGGGGATACCTTTGACAGCAAGATGCAGTACATTAAAAGAGAACAATTACATTAAACTTAAACAGCAGATAGTGTTGGACTTGATGAAATGGGAAAATCTACAATTGTCATTAATAGGGAGAATCTCAACAATCAAGATGAATATTTTACCCAGAATTTTATACCTGTTTCAAACAATACCAATTAGGCTTGGAAAGGACTACTTTGAAGATTTAAATAAAATTGTGTTGAAATATATATGGCAAAGTAAGAAAGCGAGAATAAAGTTGAAACTTTTGCAAAATGCTAGAATTGGGGGAGGATTTGGTTTGCCTAATTGGGAGTTGTACTATCAAGCTACAAACTTGATATGGGCTAAGGAATGGATAACATTATGAAATACTAGATTGTTGACATTAGAAGGGCATGATTTGTTGTTGGGGTAGCATGCTTTTTTATGGTATAAGGGAACCAAAACACAGGGCTATTTTAGAAGACATCATATAGAAGACATCTTTGTGGTTAAATTGGGAGAAGATTAAAAGACAATGTTATTTGAAAATTCCAATCTGGTTATCGACTATTGAAGCATTTTCCTATCCTATAATATATAAGAAGGAACAAACAGTTAGATATGGGGAAATTTTGAATGAAAAGGGTAAACTTAAATCTAGGCAAAAACTAGAGGAACAAGGTATAAAGATGAATTGGTTTTCATATGCGCAAATACATTCAAGGTATGATAAGGATTTTAAAACAGAAGGTTTGTATTATAAATTGACTGACTGAGATAAAATCTTGACAGGTACTGATGAAAAGGTGATTAAAAAACTCTATGGATATCTATTAGAAATTAAACTAGAAGAAGAACAAGTTAAAGAATATGATTGCTTGGGGGAAGAATTTTGGATACGGGATTGATTTAGAGAAATGGCAAAAATTGTGGTCTCAAAATTATAAAATGACAATGTCAACAGCATTTAAAGAAAATTTATATAAGATGTTTCACAAGTGGCATTTCCCCCTGACAAGAATAGCAAGAATGTTCAAGAATAAATCTGAAAAATGTTGGAAATGTCATCAGATACCTGGCTCATACTACCATATGTGGTGGACTTGTGCGGATGCGAGAAAATATTGGACTAAAATCCACACGTGCTTGGAAAAAATGACAAAAAAACATATAGATTTGAAACCAGAGATATTTTTTATTGGGAATTCTACCTGATACATACAGTAAAGATTTAAAATATTTGATTGTAAATGTATTAACAGCGGCTAGGATTGTATTTGCTAAAAATTGGAAAAATGAGAAAATACCATCGCAGGAGGAAACCATTAAGAAAATATTGGAATGTGCTGAAATGAGTAGATTGACATTTGAAATTAGAGAACAAGAGGATAAACAATTTTACAAAATTTGGGACCTTTTCTATCAATGGTTAGACAATAAAATATAATATTAAAATATGTAGAATTTTAGAAAACAATGAATATATAAAGATATATTCATTTTCTTTTTATTATTATTATATCTATAAAATGTTTCTAGATAGATTTGGGAGGATTATATGAATTGTTATAAAATAAGCTAAGTTAATTATAGTAATCTCACAAAGTATGAATGAACAAAATTATAGTCAAATGATTGATTAATAATGATACTTGGGTATTCAATTTTTGATTGATAATATGAGTTATTATGCAGTGTAACTGTAATTGAGACTATGAAATGGATGCACAAAAATTTGTAAACCAACCGACACACTGCTTGTACACTTATGAAAGAAAGTTGGATGTTTTTATGTTTTGTTTGTTTTTGTTTGTCTTTAAAAACCAATAAAATCTCTTTCAAAAGAAAAAAGAAAGAAATGGCGTAGGGTCTCCTGCTTGGGCGGTGGGTTGGACTGGATGACCTACAAGGTCCCTTCCAACTCTGATTATCTGTTATCTGTTTACATCCATCAGAACACCTTCTTCCTGTCTTCCTGACAGGATTAAGCCCATAAGGTGGGAAAAACAAAAAGCTGTTGGAAGGTGATTTCTTCGTAGTCACCAAACCAGTAGTAACATCGGTTGAATCCCACCCCTGCCCTGTTCCCACCCTCCCCTCTGGGTATATCATAAATCAGATTCTCCAAGACGTAATGGGCTGGGTGTCATCAATCACAATCTCCAATGAAGGGTTTTTGAGGGCAGAAAATCTGGTAGCCTAGTTACAATCTTTATAAGATAAGCGTGGAATGTACTTCTGGTTTTAAACTGCCATACTGCACCTTCAGATTTTCCCCCTCCCTTGTTTATGGCAACTCGAAAACAGGCATAGGAATGTTTTACGAGTTGACCCTTCCCTCTATGTGAGATTTCCTTCTGGGCTTGGAGACAGCTATCATGTCACTCCTAGTCCTCCTCTTTGATAGACCAGACATACCTTGCCTCAGTAGGCAGTGAAGGAAACTACCTGTCCATTTCACTATATTTAAATTAGATGTGTTCTGTATTGTGCATTAACATACTTGTAAACACTGTGCCCTGATTGGCCAGGGTGCATGGCAATCGGATTGGCTGAGTGAGCCGCACTGATTGGCCCGTCGTGAATCCCCGCGATTGGTGGAAAACGATCGCGGGAGATTCAAAGCAGTGTCATTGGCCGCGGCCGGCGCAGCCAGTTCCATATAAGCCACTGCCGATCCCCAGGAACAGAGTCGATCTCGGGACTAATAAAGAGCTGAAACTAGTCACTGACTCCGAGCCTTCTTCCGATCGCCTACACAACAACGGCAATGAAGGTGGGATCACGGAACTGATACCCACCGAGCACGTGGCACCGAGATGGACGAGACCCACAAGATGGCCAGCATCGCACCACCCGCACCCTTTAACCAGGCTATTGAGGACTGGGAATCATACATTGATCGGTTCCTGATGTTCCTGGAGAGTAGCAACCTCAAGGACGCAAATGGGCAGAAAAAAAGGGCCGTATTCCTAACACACTGCAGGCCCGCAGTGTTTAAGATGGCAAAAGCCCTCACAAAACCCGAAGATGTAAAAGCGATGGACTGGGCCGACCTCGAGCTTCTACTGTGAAGCCACTATGCTCCTGCCATGCCCACCCTCATCAGATGGCACGACTTCTACCGATGCGACCAGAAAGAGGGTGAGAGCATCAGCGATTTCATGGCTGACCTGTAAAATCTGGGAGGCATGTGTGGCTTCACAGACATGGACGAGGCGTTACGAGATCGCGTCATCCTCGGGCTCAGAGACCCTGTCCTACAAAGCCGGCTGATGGCGAGAGGCGATATCTCCCTCACAGATGCCCTCGCCGAGGCTATTGCAGCCGAGGCAACCCGGAAGTCAACAGCCCGAATGCAGAGACCAGACGCAGGGGACCGAGCCGCAACCACGAGATGACCCCGGTGACTGAGACACAGCCAGAGGCAAGCCGCCGAGCAACCACCACCACACACCATGGCGTCCTCGACTCCCCATCTGACACCATGGATGAGAAGGAGGACATCCACTGATTCCAAACAGAATGAGACCGGCGCAAGCAGCGGAGTCGTAAGTCAGATCTGCAATGTGCTGGGTGCGGGGGTGACCATCCTCAGTCGGAGTGCTGTTTTTTTGACGCGATCTGCCAGCAATGAGACAAGAAAGGCCACATCACCCAAGTCTGCTGACTCAAGCAAACCTACAGCCCCCGACAGTGAGACAGCAGCGGCCGGAGGCGAGATGGCACTCCCCCCACAGAACAAGGGACTGCCAAACCGAGAGCCATTGGAACCGAGACAGACAGAGCCGACGAAACAGCGAGAACCGACAAAGAGAGGAAACCCACCAGACTGGTCATCATCGACCATTCATCTAGCTGGGACGCCCGCAAGGTACACGTGGAAATGGGCATCGAGGGCAAGCCATGCAAGATGGAGGTGGACTTCGGGTCCTACCTCTCCATGGTTGCATGGCGGGAAATCAAGCGCCTAGTGCCCATCATCCACAAGAAGGGGCTGGAAACCCAGAAGCTAATTCTAAAGGACTACCAAGGGAACCACATCCCCGTAGTCGGAACAGGACACTTTGAAATCACATTCAAGGGGCACACAGCAAGACTCCTCTTAACAATCATAGACAGAGACCGACCCAGCCTCTTGGGACTACAGTGGTTTGTGCTGCTTGGGATCGGAGTGACGGGCATCGACCACGTCGCAGAGGGAGACTGGGAGGAGCAACTCGCAAGGGACTTCCAGGAAATGTTCGATGGCACACTAAGCAAGTACCAAGGCCCCCCTATTTCCTTCAGTCTACACCCCAGCATTCCCCCGATACTCCTAAAACTGCAGCGAGTACCTTTTGCCCTCAGACCCAAGATCGATGAGCAGATAGACAAGCTCATCAAACAGGGAGTCCTAGAGCCAACCAATCACACCCAGTGGGAGACCCCCATAGTCACCCCAGTCAAGCCCGATGGGTTGGTGAGAATCTGTGGGGACTATAAGGCCACCCTAAACTGCACCTTACAACAAAGCGCTTACCCCATCCCAGTAATACAGCACCTTCTGCACTCACTGGGGGGAGGCAAGGTTTTCGCGAAGCTCGACCTGGCACAAGCCTACCAACAATTACCGGTCAATGCAGAAACCGCCGAGGTGCAGACCATAGTAACACACTGGGGGGCTTTTCACTGCAAGAGACTCCAGTTTGGAGTCAGCGTGACACCAGGAATTTTCCAGAGCCTCATGGAAAGGCTCCTGCAAGGAATCAAGGGGGTGGTGCCCTACTTTGACAACGTACTGGTGTCAGGGTCAACCAAAAACAACTGGAAAGCCGCCTGAGGGAGGTACTACAAAAATTCAAAGATGCGGGGCTAAAGGTCAAAAAAGAGAAATGCCAGCTGCATACCAAGAGGTTCGAGTTCCTAGGGTACTTCCTAGACCAGCACGGAATTCACCCAACAAAAAAAAAAAAATCAGAGCCATCAAGGAGGCACCCAGGCCAAGGAATAAAACAGAACTGCAGGCATTTCTGGGGCTGATTAATTTCTATAATGTTTTCCTGCCCCAAAAGGCAACCGCGGCGGAACCGTTGCATAGGCTGTTGGACAAAACAGCCACCTGGACCTGGGGGAGACGAGAGGAAGCCGCATTCAACCGAACCAAGGACCTGCTCATATCAGATGCTGTCCTCTTCCAATACAACGAGACCCTCCCGTTAACAGTAACATGCGATGCATCACCATTCGGCATCGGGGCCATCCTCAGCCACACACTCCCTAATGGAAACGAAGCACACATCGCCTTTTATTCAAGAACCCTATCAAAGCCGGAAAGGAACTATAGCCAACTAGACAAGGAAGCCCTGGCAATCATCGCCGCCATAAGAAGTTTCCATGAGTACCTCTACAGCAGGACATTCACCATCATCACTGACTACAACCCGCTATTGGGCATCCTGGCAGGAGACAAGGCCACCCCGAACATTCTATCCCCGAGAATGACAAGGTGGTCAGAATTCCTCACTGCCTACAGCTACCGGTTGACCCATCGACCCGGTAAGACAATCGCGCATGCAGACGGTTTGAGCCGCACCCCGCTACCTGACCTGGACACTGACCCGGCACCCACAGCATCCACCCTGAGCATAGAGGCCCTACCCAACCTCCCCCTAACCGCGTCAGACATTGCCCACGAAACCAATAAAGACAAATGTCTGGCGCGGGTTTTACAATGGGTGGAGAAAGGGTGGCCAGAAAAAGACGATGACGAAACATTCAGGACTTTTCGAAACAGACAGACGGAACTTTTCACACAAAAGGGTTGTGTACTTTGGGAGGACAGGGTTGTTATCCCGGAGAAATTACAAAAAAGGGTCCTGGAGTTGTTACCCTAGGGGCACCCAGGCATCGTTAGGTCAAAAGCCTTGGCCAGAAGCTATGCCTGGTGGCTGGGGATGGACAAACAAATCGAAGTCTGGGTGGCAAGCTGCAGGCAATGCCAAGAATCCAGGCCAAGCCCACCCACCATCCCAATCCTGGAATGGGAAACCCCCAGAGGACCATGGTCCAGAATACACGTAGACTTCGCCGGGCCCACAAAAGGACACACATTCCTCATAACGGTAGACGCTTACTCCAATTGGCTGGAGGTAAGCGACATGAGAACTACCACCACTGAGGCTGTCATCAAAGAACTCAACAAGCTATTCTCAACCCACGGTCTCCCAGTTGTAATTGTGTCAGATAATGGTCCACAGTTCACCGCACTGGAATTTGAAAAATTCCCAGCGAAACGGGGAATACGACACACCCTGACAGCACCGGTACATCCAGCGGTGAACGGTAGGGCGGAATGAATGGTCCAATTCACCAAAAAAACAATCCAGAAAATCGAAACCAGGGACATGCAAGAAAAAATAAATAAACTACTTTTCATCCAACACATAACGCCAAACACAATGACCAACAAAAGCCCCGCAGAGCTGTTAATGGGGAGGAAACTAAGATCCCCCTAGACAGGCTACACCCCACATACAACCCCGAAAAACCCACCGACTCATCAAGCAGGCACTGAACGTTCACACCAAGAGACGCAGTATACGCAAAAAACCTTAGAGGGGATCCCCTGCGGATACTGGCAACGGTAACCCAGGCAACAGGTCCCCGCTCGTACCGGCTACAAACAGTCGATGGACGAGCATGGAAACGACACATTGATCAAATAAGATTGAGAACGACCACGGGAAACACAACCGACACGCAAGCAGACAGAAACATAAACCCAGAAAGGAAAAAAAACCACCCAAGCACCAGCCAAGAGGGGAGGGAAAGCCCCGGGAAGCAACCCCAACCAGAAAGAACCAAGAATACTCAGAAATAGACAACCAGCTGAAACAATAAGCAGAAATAGACAACCAGCTCAAAGCCTTGCCTGGAAGAAATAGCGAAGCCAGCTCAACCAGCCCGGAAAGACCAGGCAGGAGCGGCAAAACCAGCAGCTCGACCAGCCCGGGTAGACCGGGAGGAAGCCATGATGAAAGGCCCAGCTCACCCTTCCAGGCGGTTCCATCAATGAGGCGGAGAGCAACACAGAACCCGACTGAACCACTCGAAGACCAGACAGCAACTAACTTGTGCAGGTCCAGTAGGCAAGTGCGGAGCCCCGCCTACTTACGGGACTACATTACATAGGACCATACCAAGAGGGGAGGGGTGTTCTGTATTGTGCATTAACATACTTGTTAATACTGCGTACTGATTGGCCAGGGCTCGCAGCAATCAGATTAGTCGAGCGAGCCGCACTGATTGGCCCGCTGCGAATCCCCCGCAATTGATGGAAACCGATCGCAGGAGATTCGAAACGGTGTCATTGGCCAGTTCCATATAAGCCGCCGCTGATCCCCAGGAACCGAGTCGATTTTGGGACTAATAAAGAGCTGAAACTAGTCACTGACTCCTGTGCCTTTCTTCCGATCAGCCTACACAACAAGATGAATCACCTGTATGGAAATGCTTGCTTTCCACACACCTGAGAATGTTTGCCCTTCTAGCACATGAAGCATTACAAGTTAAGCTCTGCTTTTTGCAAAGCCCCAGGGGCCGCAGCCCAAGCTGTAGGGGCTTTGCAACATCTGGGGGTCTCCGTTTGTGCATCTGTTATTACTTTAGAAGAATTATGAAGGACAAGTTTGAAGGGATGTTTCTGATTGTTTTTCCAGCATCAGGAGATGCCAGCTGTGGGAAGAAACCTCTGGTGAGTCAATTAATCATTGTCTCTTTACTCATTCTTGGGAAAAAAAAATACTAACAAGTGGAAGATGGAGAGGACAAGGAAGAGGAGGGGCGTCTTTTGAGCAACCTTCACAAAGTCTTCCAGACAACAGAAGAGTGGAAGGATTAGATGACTAGAGAGACTTTGCTGTTATTCAGTTGAGGTAAGTGGTGTCCAACTCTTCATGACCCCATCATCCATTATCTCCCAGAGCTTACAGAGGGATACAAATTAATAGAGTTGGAAGGGACCTTGAAGGTCATCTAGTCCAACCCCCCCGCCCAAGCAGGAGATGCTACACTATTTCTGGCAGATGGCAGTCTAGTCTCTTCTTGAAAGCCTCCAGTGATGAAGCTCCCACAACTTCTGAAGGCAACTTCTGTTCCATCGGTTGATTGTTCTCCCTGTCAGAAAATTCATCCTCATTTCCAGGTTGAATCTCTCCATGATCGGTTTCCATCCATTGTTCCTCGTTTGGCCTTCAGGTGCTTTGGAGAAGAGCTTGACCCCTTCCTCCTCCTCTCTGGGGCAGACCCTCAAATACTGGAAGAGTGCTATCCTGTCTCCCCTGGTTTACCCAAATTCATGTTCATTTTTTAATGACTATCTAACTGCATCTCATCTTCTGCCCTCCTCATCTCTGTTTTGCCTTCTTCCATCATTCCCAACATCAAGATATTTTCCAAGGAGCCTCCTCTTCTCTTTAGGTAGCCAAAGTATCTGAGCTTCAGGATCTGTCCTTCCAGAGGACAATCAGGATTGATTTCTTTTAGAATCGACTGATTTGATCTTGATCAGATTAATGCCTTGGACCCCTCCCAACTGGATGACTGTGATACACTCTACATGGGGCTGCCCTTGAAGACCACTGGGAACAATTCAAAGTACTGGCCATCATCTTTAACACTGACATGTCAAAGGGTCAGGTTCCTTCAAGGCTCACTTTTCCCTAAGGACATCTACCCATCCTACTGGGTCATCTAGCGTGGGCACATTCCTGGTCCCTTCCTCTAAATACTGCCTGTCTTTTCCCTGGAAGCACCTGTCCCATGGAAAACCCTTCCACCTGAAGTCCAATTGGCCTCCACCTTCCTTGACTTCTATAAAGCTTTGGAAACCAGGTCCCCCCACCCCAAGCACTTAGATAAGATTGGATGACAGCACATGAGAAGGCTGATTTTGTGCCACATCTTGGTTTCAGTCTTGGCTTCAGTTTTATAGTTTTAATTGTTATATCGTCCCAAAGGTGCATTTTCAAGAGGTAAATGGGCTTTCTTGGTTTTTCCTTGAAGGCGTTTGCTTTTCATCCAAGACATTTCTCCAGATCTCAGAACTGAAGAAGGTTCTTGGATGGGAAACCTTAAGAACTGCAGAACTTCAAGAAGTGAAGAAGCTTCTTGGCTGAGAAGCTTCAAGAACGGAAGAATTTCAAGAACTGAAAAACCTGAAAAAGCTTCTTGGTTGAGAAGCTTCATGAACTGAAGAATCGAAGAAGCTTCTTGGTTGAGAAGCTTCAAAAACTGAAGAACTTCAATAACTGAAGAAGCTTCTTGGATGGGAAACCTTAAGAACTACAGAATTTCAAGAACTTCAAGACGTGAAGAAGCTTCTTGGCTGAGAAGCTTCAAGAACTGAAGAATTTCAAGAACTGAAAAACTGAAAAAGCTTCTTGGTTAAGAAGCTTCAAGAACTGAAGAATTTCAAGAACTGAAAAACTGAAAAAGCTTCTTGGCTGAGAAGCTTCAAGAACTGAAGAATTTCAACAACTGAAAAACTGAAAAAGCTTCTTGGTTGAGAAGCTTCATGAACTGAAGAAGCTTCTTGAATGAGACGCTTCATGAACTGAAGAATCGAAGAAGCTTCTTGTTTGAGAAGCTTCAAAAACTGAAGAACTTCAATAACTGAAGAAGCTTCTTGGATGGGAAACCTTAAAAACTGCAGAATTTCAAGAACTTCAATAACTGAAGAAGCTTCTTGGATGAGAGGCAAAATGTCTTCAAGCAAAACAAGAAAATCCACTTCCCTCTTGAGAAAGCACCTTTGGAACAACCATGACCTGGTTGATTGAGGTCCTATAAATCCATAGACAGACTTTTATAGGCTGTTCTAACTTTTGATTGAGGAGCACCCAGTGTCAGGGTTCCAACCAATGCCCTAATTAAATCATGAGCTTCAAATCAAGCTCCAAAAGAAATCCAGTTATTCATTAGGAGCTTCATGTCAGCACGGACCAAGTGGAGCCAACTCTGACCTCAGTTAATTCGTGCTTTGCCTCTGACCCTGTTTCCCCCTCCCCCCAAGGTGTGTCATCAGTCACATTTCCCAACAAAGCAATTTCGCAGGTAATAGAAGTCACTCCCTCCGGCTACTGTGGATTTCCATAGAGGTGACCTTGAATGTGCTTTGTTTTGACTGAGATGCAAGCTCCTTAATGCAGCTGTGAAGTTTGCTTCCCCATCTCCTTTGCCTATGGCAACTTGAGAGTAGGTCGGGAATGCTTTGCGAGTTGACACCCAGAGTTATTTGGAAGATGGGTTACTATATCAATGCTTTAAAACAACTGTTGTGGTCCACCAGCGGCCAGCAGAGATGGCTGCAGTTTTGGACAGTGTGAAGGTTGGGGGAGGAACCTGGGCCAGTCCTGGAGTCTGGGGAAGGCTCTGAAGAGGGCTCTGTGTCAGAGGCAGAGATGGGGTCTGGCAGTTATCAGCTGCCTTTGGAGTCGGACATCAGTGGGGCAGAAGAACAGCTGGAGCCTGTTCCCAGTGTGCGCATGCACAGAGCTGCCAGGAGAAGGAAACAACTAAGGAACAAGGGTCGACTTGGGAGTAAAGCCACAAGTGGGTGGTGAATGGCCCCTCCCAGAGAGAATAAAAGAGGAGCGAGAGGAGTGGGTCTTTGCAGAAGCCAATTAGTTCATTTGGGTAAAGATCTGTTCCTGCATTCTTGCCAAGTATTGTCTGCTACAGTGTGGCATCTGAAAGATATCAGTCTGGCAGCTCTCCAAGCCTAATAAAGGTCTGCAATTGGGAACTATCTTGAAGGACTGCTGGCCAGGATTTTGCTAGAGAGGAATTCACTGTAAACTAAATAAAAGGGGTTTAATGGGACAAGGAATCAGCTTTGTGCTGTTGGGGAAGCCAAGGTCAGAACAACAACAAGAAGTGCGCAATGAAATCACCACACAAATGATCTCATTTGTACCCAGATAACATCATTTCTATCATGTGTGTGGTGATGTCAGAAGGCACAGGCCATCCCAGATGACATCATTTCTATCATGCGTGCGGTGATGTCAGAAGGCATAGGCCATCCTCCGGACTTCTTCTCAATGGCTATACTTAAACTGGCCAAGGACAGCAAGAGGTTCCTCACCCATGATCTGCAGAAGGCTTACAACCATGATGTCAACCCTGAAGCTGGCCTAACTGTGGCTATTTTCCTTTTTGTAGCTTTTCTATTTTCACTGCTTCAGAGCTGACACAGCCTGGAGTGGAAGGAACCAGCAAGGGAGGAGCAGAGATAGCTGGGGTGTTGTAGCCAAAATAAAACTCTTTCCCCTGGGAATCAAGGACATTGGTGCAGGGGTTCGAAAGTTGGAGACTGAGGTCACCTAGCAACAGGACTATGTGCTGATTGGACCATGGGACTGGAGACTCTGTCTGGGGGCGGGAGTGACAAAGTTTTTGTCAGCATATAAGAGTTCATGAATTGGAATAGCCATGGTAACAGGTCAGCCAATGGGGACTGTTTGGTGACCCAGACAGCTCGGAGCCTGGGTGTGGCTTAGCTTGACTGATTTGTATATAACAATTGCTTTGTCCTTGCAATATAGCCTCTGTAATATATTGCTTCTGTGCTTATGAATCGAATAGAATTATTTATTGGCTAAGTGTGATTGGACACACAAGGAAATTGTCTTGGTGCAAATGCTCTCAGTATACATAAAAGAAAAGGTACATTCCTCAGAGTCAAGAATCATTAGGTACAACACTTAATAGTAGTCATAGGGTACAATAAGCAATCAAATCAGATAGATAGATAGATGATAGATAGATGATAGATAGATAGATAGATAGATAGATAGATAGATAGATAGATAGATAGATGAAAGAAAGAAGGAAGGAAAGAAAGAAAGAAAGGAAAGAAAGAAGGAAGGAAGGAAGGAAAGAAAGAAAGAAAGAAAGAAAGAAAGAAAGAAAGAAAGAAAGAAAGAAAGAAAGAAAGAAAGAAAGAAAGAAAGAAAGAAAGAAAGAAAGAATTCTTTATTGACCAAGTGTGGTTGGACACACAAGGAATTTGTCTTGGTGCAAATACTCTCAGTATACATAAAGAAAAGATACCTTCGTTAAGAATCAAGAATCATAACGTTCAACACTTAATGATAGTCATAGGGTACAATAAGCAATCAGATCATACTAGGAAACAGTCAATATAAATTGTAAGGATACAAGCGACAAAGTTATAGTCATACAGTCACAAGTGGGAGGGGAGGGGTGATAAGGAGTGATGAGATTAATAGTAATAATTGTGCAGACTTTGTAAATAGTTGGACAGTGTTGAGGGAATTATTTGTTTAGCAGAGTGATGGCTTTGGGGAAAAACTGTCCTTGTGTCTAGTTGTTCTGGTGTGCAGTGCTCTATATAATGTCTTTTTGAGTCCATGAGGAAGCCAGGCTCACTTAACAACCATATGACTCACTTAATGACTGCAGGGGAAAAATTCACAACTGTGGCGAAAAGAGTGATGAAGTGGGGCAAAACTCACTTAACAACTGTCTTGCATAACAATGGAAAAGTGAGGCTCCATTGTGGCCATAATTTGAGGACTACCTGTACTCAAACTGGCCAAGGACAACTAGAAGTTCTTCATTCACCACCATTCACCTGCAGAAGTTTTTTTTTTCAAAAAAGGGATGGAGGCCAACTACAAACATGAAAACTCCACAAGAAGATTTGTGGTTGTGGGTCTGAGTGGGAAGAAAGGAAACCCAAGAGGAGACCAGGAAGTAGGGGGCTTATTTCTCTTTGGATCCTTTCCAGAAAGTGGATTTTTCCAGCTATCTGAGTGGGGGGTGTGTGTGTGTGTGTGTGTTTGACAATGAAAAGGGAAAGGGAATATGATTGATGTAGCCTGCAACCAGCAATGCCAACCATATGTGACTCCTTAATGTTAATGATCGGTTGTAACCTTGCTAAAGGCTTAGCAAAGCACATTCTTGACTTGCTGAGCTACACCTAATACAGAGAAACAAATGCCACATCCTTTGCGCATGGCTGGCTTTGCATGATCCTGTTCCAGCCCAGCTCAGCCCACCCCGCAAAATCCCCTGTTGAATCACCAGAGGGAATGCTTTTGTTACAGCTAAAAGAGCCATTGACTGGGTGGGGATGCGTGGATGGATAAAAGGAAGGAAGGAAGGAAGGAAGGAAGGAAGGAAGGAAGGAAGGAAGGAAGGAAGGAAGGAAGGAAGGAAGGAAGGAAGGAAGGAATTGAACGCGGCAGAGAGGAGAAAAAGGAAGGGTGGGAGGGAGGAGGGAGGGAAGAATGGAATGAGGGAGAGAGGAGAAAAGGGAAAGAAAGGTGAGTAGGTAGGTAGGAGTGGACTGGAGGGAGGGAGGGAGAAGGAAGGAAGGAATTAAAGGAGGGAGGGGAGCAAAAAGAAGGGAGGGAAGAAAAAATGGAAAGGAAGAGAGGAGAAAGGGGAAAGAAAGGTGGGTACGTAGGTAGGTGTGGAATGGAGGGAGGGAGGGAGAAGAAGGAAGGAAGGGACGAATTGAATGGGGGAGAGGAGGAAAAGGAAGGAAAGGTTCGGAGAGAGGGAGGAGGGAGGGAAGGAGGGAAGGGGGGATGAAGGAATGGAATGAGAAGAGAAAAATAAAAGAAAGGTAGGTAGATAGATAGGTAGGTGTGGAGGGAGGGAGAAGAAGGAAGGAATTGAATGAGGGAGAGAGGAGAAGGAGGAAGGGAAGGGTGGGGGAGGAAGGGAGGAAGAAAGTAGAATGGAGGGAGATGTTAAGTCTGGAGCATGGGTGCGAATGATGGAGACGATCTGGTAGAAACAGTGAACTTCAAACTCTTTATTTACGTATTGTGACAGCTCAACTGGAGGGCTGCTATAGCCTTCCTTATATAGGCAACTTGTTAACTCTTCAACCAATAGCAAACCTGGAGCGCTAGCTCCGTTAACCAATGGGAATGGTCTGTTAATGGCCAATCAGATGCTCCTGAACGGACCAATCCGATCCTGCCATTAACAGCCAATAAGAAGTGCAGGGCCAGAGCCCTGCACTTGACTTCAAGCTCAATGATACTTTATTGGTATTATTCATTCACAATACCCCTTTCCCCCGGCTTCTGCCCACGGGGTGCGGTTACATAGTCCTTCAGGTAGGATGGCTGTTTTACTAGTCTTTTCGATTTTCGCAAAGTGCCTGGCGGTTGGCTGCACTTCTGCTGAGGTAGATCATTGTTTAGCGGTAGGGGTGCCTCTGGTTCTGAGTTCGCGTTCCTGTTGTCACCAATATCACTGGCCACTCCCTGAGGTGCACTCACTCTAGTCCCTGGTTCCTGTTCCTGCATTTCAGTTCCATTATCAGTCTCTTCGAAAAGGTTTCCCTCTAATAGCAATTTGCTTTCCTCTGTATCTCCCCCCCCTCACTTTGGTCAAAAGGGAGTTCGGAAGTGCGAGATGGTAGCCGCGATCGTAGTTGATCTATGTGGCGCTTCCAAAGTCTTTCATCAGGGCACTGAATGAGGTATGATCTTGGGCCGGTTATGCGGATTACGGTCGTCTCTACCCACAGCGGATCGCCCGATAAGGTTTTAGCGAATACTAAATCGCCTACCTGGAAGGTACGGCATCGGCCGCTGGATCCGAGTGGCTTTTCTGGTTCATAGGCTGGGTGTAACCGATCGAGGTGGAAGCAGAGCTTTCGTCCCATTAGCAGCTTGGCGGGAATTTTGTTGGTGACGCTGTGAGGTGTGATGTGCTGCAGGAAAAGGATACGGTTGATTTTCTTATCGATGTTGTCGTAGTCTATCTTTTGGAGAGTCTTTTTGATGAATTGTACCATGCGCTCGGTCCTACCATTGGCAGCAGGGTACACAGGCGAAGTGAGCGCATGTCGAATACCACGGTCAGCCAGGTACTGCTCAAAAGATAGCGCGGTAAATTGGGGCCTGTTATCGGATACCAGAACGTCTGGTAATCCGTGGATTGTAAAAAGTCTTTCCAGTCTTTTGATGACCGCGTCAGTGGTCGTGTTGCTCATTCGGTGAATCTCGAGCCAATTCAAGTAGGCGTCGACGGTTAGCAAAATCGTGTGGCCTTTGGTTGGCCCAGCAAAGTCCAGATGGATGCGGGACCAGGGTCCACGTGGCATCTCCCATTCGGTTGGGGTTGCCTTTGGTGGAGCGTTGCTTACTTCTTGGCATCTCTTGCAAGTTTTAACCCATGATTCAATTTGTCTGTCGATGCCTGGCCACCACGCGTAACTTTGTGCGAGGCCCTTCATGCACATGATGCCAGGGTGGCCATCGTGCAAGGTTCTTAGCAGTGTCTGTTTGAGTTGTTCTGGGATAACGACTCTATTGCTCCAGATGACACAGCCCTTCTGCGAGAACAACTATGTTTGACGACTTTTGAATGGTGCAAAGTCATCTGGTACTTGGTCCAATGGCCATCCATGTTCCACCCACGTGATGACTCGCGCCAAGATGGGGTCGCGTTTTGTTTCTCTCGCGATATCACGGGCAGTTAATGGTGGCATGTGGAATGTCTCGATCTGCAATGCTGTCATCGTTGGTGCAGGATCATTGATAGTTTCGGGAGCGGTGTACGTCAGTGTGGGGAATGGCTTTACCAGGATGATATTATAGCCGATAATTGTAGGCAGCCAAGAATTCTGACCAGCGGGTCATTCTGGGAGAAAGTATGTAGGGAGTTGGCTTGTCCCCAGCAATGATCCCCAGCAATGGTTTGTTACAATGGTGAAAACCCGGCCGTACACGTACTCATGAAATCTTTTAACAGCTGATACAATTGCCAGAGCTTTTTTATTGATTTGGCTGTAATTTCGCTCGGTTTTCGAGAGCGTCTTTGAGAAGTAAGCAAAAGGGGCTTTGTTACCGTTAGGTAACACATGGCTCAAAATGGCGCCCACTCCAAAAGGCGATGCATCACATTTTATGTTTATTGGCAAAGTCTCATTGTACTGCATTAGTACGGCATCCGAAGTCAGTAGTTTTTTTACATTATGGAACGCCTGCTCTTCTTTGTGACCCCATACCCAGATTGCTTTTTTATCTAATAGACGATGTAAAGGTTCAGCAACAGTCGCCTTGTGCAGCAAGAATACATTATAGAAATTGATGAAGCCTAAAAACGCCTGGAGGTCGGCCTTATTTTGGGGTCTGGGAGTGTTTTTTTATTGCTCTCAATTGGCTATCAGTAGGGTGAGTACCCTGACTGTCAATTAGGTACCCTAAGAATTCAACACGATCAGTACACATTTTGCACTCATTTTTTTTGACTTTCAGGCCTGCTTCCTGAAATTTTCGTAATACCAGTCTTAAACGCTCCCGTAAGATTTTTTGAATGGGGCAGCAATGAGCACATCGTCGAAATAGGGGACAACACCCTTGATCCCCTGCAATAGTCTCTCCATTAGGCTCTGAAAGATCCCTGGGGCTACACTGACTCCGCATTGAAGCCACGTACACTTAAAGGCACCTCAGTGTGTTACGATAGTCTGTGCCTGTGCCGTTTTTTCGTCAACCGGCAATTGCTGATAAGCCTGAGCTAAGTCTAGTTTAGCGAAGACTTTTCTGCCCCCCAGGGAATGGAGGAGGTGCTGTACTACCGGCACCGGATATGGGTTCTGTTGCAGGGCTGGTTTAGGGTGGGTCGGTAGTCCCCGCAAATTCAAATGGAGCCATCCGGCTTAATGGGTGTCACAATCGGCGTTTCCCAAGGGGAGTGGTCAGTTGGCTTTAAAACTCCCTGGGCAATCAACTTATCAAGCTGCTCGTCGATTTTCGGTTTTAGAGCGAATGGAACTCGACGAGGCTTAAGGCGGATGGGAGCTATCTTTGGATTAAGGCTAAAGGATATCGGGGTCCCCTTGTACTTGCCTAGCTTTTCCTCAAAAATGTCCCGGAATTCGTGGGCGAGGTCTTCCTCCCAGTCACTGCCGCCAATTCGGTTAATGCCTGCCACTTCAATGCCGAGTGGTGCGAACCATTGTCGGCCTAACAGACTAGGCCGGTCCTTATCGATCACCGTCAGGGGTAAGTACACCATGCAGTTCTTGAATGCAACCCGGACTCGATTGGATCCTGCAACTGGGATTCGGTTCCCCTGGTAGTCCTTTAACACGAGCTGTTGGAATTGAAGGTCTTGGCGTCGGATAGTGGGGATGAGTTGCTTGAGGGTCTTCCATGAGACCATTGAAAGAGACGATCCCGAGTCTACTTCCATCTGGCAGGGCCGATTTTCAATGTTCATGTTGACTTGAATTTTCTGAGCATCTAATGAAGAGGCATGGCCAATAGTGAGTGTTTGGTGGGCTTCTTCCCATCTTGCTAGACGACTCACGGGTCGGTTTCCACAGGAGTGGTGTACTGGTTCTCGCCTTACGGGGTGATTCCCTGTCGATTGGCGGAGATTGGTTCCTTTCAAGGTCTGGCTGGGTCCGAGGAGGCTTCTGCAGACCCGTCCGATGTGGCCTCGTTTCCCGCACTCATGGCAGAGTGTGTCGCGGAATTTGCAATCGGAGCGGTAATGGTTGGCCCCACAGCCCGCACACGGTTGCTGGGACTTCGGGTGTCGGTCCCGATCGGACCGCAGGCGATGGACCTCTTCTTCATCGCTGTCTGACAACGAAGAGAGGTCCTCATGGTGGGCCGTCGAACACTGCCCTTCTGCGTTAGGTGAAATTTTGCTGGCCAGTTGGTGTGTTGGAGTGCGATTTTGGCGTAGTTGGGCAGCCGACTTCTTGGTCGCCTCCGCTGCTGTAGCTTCAGCTATGGCGTCTTTAAGGGTGATGTCACCCTTAGCCATTATTTTGCTCTGTACGTTTAGAGCATCTAGCCCGAGGACTACTCGGTCTCTCAAAGCCTCTTCCAGGTTGGTGAAATCGCAAAGACCTCCCAAGTTCCCGAGGTCTGCAACGAAATCGGCGACGCTTTCTCCTTTCCGCTGGTTTCTCTGATAGAACTCGTGTTGTCTTACGAGCGTTGGAACGATGGGTGCATAGTGGGCCCTTAGTAGAGGTTCAAGGACGTCCCAGTCCATGGCCTTCACTTCAGCTGGTTTTGCTAATGCCTAAGCCATTTTGAATACCATTGGCCCGCAGTGCGTTAGGAACACTGCCCGTTTCTTCCCAGTTGTGGCATCCTTCAGATTATTCGTTTCCAAAAACATTTGGAAACGATCCATGTAAGACTCCCAGTCCTCTTGAGCTGGATTGAATGGAGCGGGTGGTATTACGCCGCCGGACATGGTTCCATCGTTGTGCGCTTCAGCCATGTACTTAGTTGGCTCTGATGTCATCCAATCCCACCTTCATCGCCAGTGTTAAGTCTGGAGCATGGGTGCGAATGATGGAGACGAGCTGGTAGAAACAGTGAACTTCAAACTCTTTATTTACATATTGTGACACCTCAACTGGAGGGCTGCTATAGCCTTCCTTATATAGACAACTTGTTAACTCTTCAACCAATAGCAAACCTGGAGCACTAGCTCCGTTAACCAATGGGAATGGCCTGTTAATGGCCAATCAGATGCTCCTGAACGGACCAATCCGATCCTGCCAATAACAGCCAATCAAAAGTGCAGGGCCAGAACCCTGCACTTGACTTCAAGCTCAATGTTACTTTATTGGTATTATTCATTCACTACAGGAGGGAAGGAGGGTTGTGTGCTTTGCATTCATAAGGTCTATCAGTTCTGGACTGCAAAACACCAGATGCCCAATAGGGTGGCCTCAAAAGGAACAGAATTGTCTATATCTCTTTGTTGCCCTCTCACGAGATATTTTTGCAGTAAAAAATTGGTAAACCCTCCCCCCCCCCCCCAAAAAAAAAAAACCCCAGCTCCAGAGTGGAGCATCAGCTTTTGACACCAACCATTTATTAGGACTGTCACATGATTGAAAGTGACAGGGAACAGTGTAAATTTTAATTGATTAATGGACTCAATGTGCAAAAGATTATGCAAATTATTTCTTCAGCAAAAAGCAAAGGCTAGGTTTTTTCGATGATAAACAGTGTCCTATAATTACCACATTATTGTAGAAGTGCATTTCAGTCTGCGAAAATACGAACAGTAGGAAAGCTTTACTGCTTGATAGATTCACATTGCGTTTTAGCCACGGTGACTTCCAGGGTATAATGAATGCTTGCAAACAATCAATAATAATGCATAAATATATAAAGTTACATCCTTCGTAATAAGAAAGATAGTACATAGGCAATTATATTAATATGTGCAGGTTCTCCTTTTTATCTGCAAAGGAGACTGTACTGTATAGCATAGCATTTATAGTAAAATAAACATTATAAATAAAAACAATACTATATTTACTACAGCAAAAAAAAATGCTGAGAAAAGAAAAAAGTGGAAATATGTGTTGGGTCACCTTAGATTCTGTCTGACCAGAGGTTTTATGCAAAAAACTTCAGGATGGGATTCCTGAAGAGAAGAGAGAATGAAGCTGAATCCTGCAAGAAGACAGAGAGAAGTTAACTCACTCCTAGGAAGAACCAACTTACGATCAGCTGCTGGACTCCCATCCTCATGAAGGATTTCATCTACCAGAAGATCAAATAAAGAGAGTTAAACCCCATTCCCATTCCCTCCGAACACTGATGGTGTTATCTAGTTGGGTAATGAAACATCTTCAAGAAAACAACCAAGCCCAAAGAACACCAAGGACCTCACAGTCCTCCTTCTCCTTCTCCCCTTCTAGTCCTGATGATGTTGCTGCCTAGTTTGGTCATGAAATGTCTGCAACAAAATAACCAAGCTCAGTGAGGACCAAGGACCCTATTGTCCTCCTCCTCCCCAACCCCAATATCTTCTAGCACTGATGATGTTACCTAGTTGGGTCATGAAATGTCTGCAAGAAAGCAAGAAAGCTCAGAGAGCACCAATGGATCCCATCGTCATCGTCCTCTTGCTCCTCTCCTGCATAATCTCCGCTCCCTTGTCATAGTCCTTCACCTGCGTAGTAAGAGAAGTGATGTGAAGCAAACCCAAAAAAGAATTTCAATTAGCAAAAGATAGAATACTGAAAGGATTGAATGGGTTTAAAACAAAAGAACAACAATTTTAGGAGGAAAAAAAAACTTAGTTCCTCAAGGAAGACAGCAAAATGTGAAGACAACAGAGCTACCCAGCTCCTATTATTTGGTTGTTTGGTTGGTTATTTTTTTTAAAGTGTGTGTGTGTGTGTGTGAAGAAAAGAATGAAGGACAAAACCAAATCCTAAAATGAACAGAAACATGGCAAAGACATAGCAAGTTGTGGTTGTTCCAACCCTGGAGGTTTTCAAGAAGAGGTTGGACAGCCATTTCTCTGGAACGATATTGGATCACCTGCCAGGGCGGGGGTTGGACTAGAAGACCTCCAAGTTCCCTTCGAGCTCTATTACTCTGTTATTCTGTTAAATATGGGACTTCTGAGATCCAGAGAACCCCGTGACTCAAAAGAAACCTTGATCCGATTTCACAGACTTGCAATAATTGACACCTACTGGAAACAAAATCTACCTGAAATAATTTCCACTAGATGTCAAAAACCAGGAGACCTGCAAGGTGGCTTCCAACTCTACGACAGTATTTTGTATCCAGTAAATGTGAAATCGAATTTCTCCAGATGTCTCATGTCTGTATTTTCTCCAGCTATCTTAGATTTTTTTTAAGGCAGCTTTGGATAAGGCAATGTCTTGTCTGTTTTCAATGTACCCCTGGGGGTAATTGTCCTTGTTTCACAATTCCTACGCTTCCCCCACCACTACCCACTTCTTCTATCAATTCACATTCTTTCTTTTTTAAAAAAATCTGCCATAAAGAACTGACCTGAAAGGCATTTAATCTTTTTGGGCTCACCTTAATTCTCCCCTCTCCTTCTGATCTGGATGAGCAGGTGCTTCCTGCCTTATTATGAAAATGGGTAGTTTAGAACAAAGCAGTTTGGTAAAATGTTTCTAAAATCTGCTTTTGCACAAAATGAATTCCATTTTCAAGAGACCTAAAGGCTAATGGCGCTTTGTGTGTAGCTCTCCCTTATCTTTTTTCAAAAGGGCTTTCATTTTTGGCTAAGCCAAGCGATTTCATGTCTGTGGAGATTATCAGCCATCCAGGTCATGGCTGTCCCAACTGTGCTTTTTTTCAAGAGGCAACTGGACTTTCTAGATTTTCTTTGAAGATGTTTGACTTCACATCCAAGAAGCTTCTTCAGCTCTGACTTGATGGTGGAGAATAGAAGGATTTGCAGTCTTTGCAGACAGCTGGTCATTTGCATCCTTTTAGAGGGTCATTGAGGCCACTTGGAGGTTTATCAGAAAAGCTCAGGAGGATCTTCAGCCAACACAACACATGTGCACCAGTGGTAGGATTTATTTATTTTTACTACTGGTTCTGTGGGCATGGCTTGGTGGGCCTGACAGGGGAAGGATATTGTAAAATCTCCAGTCAGAGGTGGGATTTGCTGGTTCTCCAAACTACTCAAAAATTTCTGCTACCACCTCTGACGTGCACACTTCAAACACAAGAATACACTAAGGCAGAAGTTTGTCCACCCCAAGGATAAAACACCCAGTCACAAACTGGGCAACATGGTCTATGCAATACAATGCAGGGAGCCATGTGCGGATTTGTACATCGGGGAAACAAAACAGCCACTTCAAAAATGCATGGCACAACACAGGAAAACAAAACCATCAGGATTAGATTCAGCAGCCCATCTGCATTTCAAAGACAAAGGCTGCTCTTTTGAAGACAGCAAAGTCCACGTTTTGGGCCGAGAGGACCTCTGGTTTTAAAGAGGGGGTCAAAGAGGTCATCTATGTCCAAATTAAACAGCCCTCTCTCAACAGAGTGGGAGGGAGACAACATCAACTATCTCCAATCTACAACACTGTCCTTTCAGCAGTTCCAAGCAGGCTCCACGCCCATCTGCACTTGAGGTTAGGATGACCCTGAGGACATAGATAAACCCCCAAGTGGCCTCAAGGACTTGCTAAAAAGGATGCAAATTGTTCTGTCCTGAATTTGCATACTCGAAATCCCCACGCCTTGATTGGCTAAGGCGCGGGGATTTCTGATTGGCCAGGCGAGCCGCGCTGATTGGCCCGATTGAAGTCTCCCGCGATTGGCTCGCTCCAAGAGCGGGAGACTTGAATCGCTGCCATTGGCCGCGGCCGCCGCAGCGAAAAGGATAAAAGCCGCGGGCTTTTTCCTTTTCGCTGGTTCGGTTCACAACTGTTTAATAAAGAGCTTGAATGACAGTCACCGACTCAGAGCTTCTTTTTGCGGACACGACACTGGCGACGAGGGTGGGATCCCAACCCTGAACCGAACCCCGTGTCCAACAAGAGCCAGTTCCAGCGCAAGAGATGGCGAAGATCGCACCGCCCGCCCCCTTCAACCCCGCCACCGAGGACTGGGAATCGTACTCAGACCGGTTCCGTATGTACCTTGAATGCGCCGGAATGAAAGACGCCCCAGGCCCGCTAAAACGCGCCGTCTTCCTTACTCACTGCGGACCAGAGGTCTTCCAGATGGCCAAAGCATTGGCCAAGCCGGCAGACGCAACCGCCATGGACTGGGACGTCCTCGAACCTATACTGCGGCGCCATTACGCCCCCGAGGTCCCCATCCTGATACGGCGCAACGAGTTTTACCGCCGAAATCAGAAACCAGACAAGAAATTGAGCGACTTCGTCGCCGAGCTGCGGCGCCTAGGAGGACTCTGCGAGTTTGAAGGTCTGAACAGCCTCATAAGAGACCGATTCGTGCTCGGCCTATGGGACCCTACACTCCAGAGCCGGCTTATGGCCAAGGGCGACATCAGCCTAGCAGACGCCCTCACCGCAGCCGCAGCCGCAGAAGCAACCCGCTCGTCTGCTGACAGCATGCGAAGATCTGACGCGAAGGGCGGAAACAACAACCCGGCAAGGTCGGCCGACCCTAGAAGCGAATCAACCGCACACTACGGAGAATTCCAGTCAACCTCCAGCACGTCGGAAGACAAGGAGGACATACATCGCGTGCAGACGGGACGCGGCGACCAACGGAATCGAAGAGGTCGTAGGTCGAGGACCAACTGTGCCGGGTGCGGCGGCGACCACCCCAGGTCAGAATGCCGATTTTTTGACTCTATCTGTAGGCATTGTGAACGACGGGGTCACATCGCTCGAGTTTGCCGCCAAAAGAAGACCCGCAGCCCGCCCAAATGGGAACAACACGACCGGAAGAAGGAAAGCCCCCCACCCAGGACCAGAGAGCGCCAACCGGACGGTCGGTGGGACCGTGCCCAGCGATCTTCAAGAGGCGGCGACGGTCGGCGAAAGGAAGAAACACACCAGACGGTGACCATCGGCCACGCCATCTCCGACGGTGCCAGAAAGGTACACGTTGAAGTCCATATTGAAGGCCAACCATGCAAGATGGAAGTGGACTCCGGGTCCTACCTCTCCATGATTGCATGGCGCGAGATTAAACGGCTAGTACCCACCCTCCATAAGAGGAACATTCATACCCAGAAAATCATCATAAAAGACTACCAAGGGAATCGCGTCCCGGTAGTGGGCACCAAGAGCTTTAATGTAACCTACAAAGGCCGCACCGAACAACTGCCACTCACTATCGTCGATCGCGACCGCCCAAGCCTACTGGGTTTACAATGGTTCGCCCCGCTTGACATCGCGCTGACAGGAGTCAACCACGTCGCCGACGACGGTTGGGAACAGCGGCTAGCCCAGGAGTTCCAGGAAGTCTTCGATGGAAGCTTGGGCAAGTACCAGGGGCCCCTTATCTCGTTTGACCTAGACCCAAAGATTCCCCCCAAGCGGCTTAAACCTAGGAGGGTACCATTCGCCCTGAAGCCTAAAATTGACGAGCAGATCAACAAGCTCGTCAAACAGGGGGTGTTGCAGCCGATAGACCATGCCCGATGGGAGACCCCTATAGTGACCCCAGTCAAGCCAGACGGGTCCGTGAGAATTTGCGGGGACTATAAGGCCACCCTAAATGGCGCATTACAACAAAGCGCCTACCCAGTCCCAATCGTGCAACATCTGCTGCACTCACTGGGAGGGGGCAAGGTCTTTGCCAAGCTCGATCTCGCCCAGGCATACCAGCAGTTGCCAGTAGATGAGAAAACGGCGGAAGCCCAGACCATCGTGACCCATCGGGGGGCCTTCAAGTGTAACCGACTCCAATTCGGAGTCAGGGTGGCACCAGGCATCTTTCAAAGCCTGATGGAACGTTTACTACAAGGCATCAAGGGGGTGGTGCCCTATTTTGATGACGTATTAGTGGCGGCGCCAAACGAAGCCGAATTAGAAAACCGACTCAGACAGGTCTTAACAAAATTTAAAGTGACGGGACTTAAAGTTAAACGAGAAAAATGCCAACTATGCACAGAGCAAGTGGAATTCTTGGGCTACCTTCTAGACCGGCATGGCATTCACCCTTCAATTAAAAAAGTGAAAGCCATCAAAGAAGCCCCCACCCCAAAGTCTAAAACGGAACTACAAGCGTTCTTAGGTTTGCTGAATTTTTATAATGTTTTCCTACCCCAAAAGGCTACGGCGGCGGAGCCTTTGCATAGACTCCTGGATAAGGCGGCAACCTGGACTTGGGGGAGACGAGAGCAAGCCGCCTTTCAAAAAACCAAAGACCTCCTCACCTCCGACGCCGTCCTGATTCAATTCAGCGAAACCTTGCCCTTAGCTGTCACTTGCGACGCATCACCTTTCGGCGTCGGCGCTGTCCTCAGCCATACCTTCCCCGACAGAAGAGAAGCACCCATCGCTTTTTTCTCCAGGACTCTGACTAAACCGGAGCGGAACTATAGCCAGCTGGACAAAGAAGCTTTGGCTATAGTTGCCGCCGTTAAGCGATTCCACGAATACCTGTATGGCCGCCCGTTCACCATTGTGACAGATCATAAGCCATTGCTGGGCATCCTCGCTGGAAACCGAGCCACCCCGAACATTTTATCACCGCGGATGACAAGGTGGTCCGAGTTCCTGGCAGCCTACAGCTACGAACTGTTACACAAGCCAGGTAAGAAAATTTCGCACGCGGACGCCTTAAGCCGTTCCCCCTTACCAGACTCTGATCCTGACCCAGCACCAACGACAAACACCCTTAGCATCGAGAACCTACCCATTACCGCATCGGACATTGCCAGGGAGACTATTAAAGATAGGCGTCTGGCGCGAATCCTACATTGGCTAGAAAAAGGTTGGCCTGAAAGGGACAATGACGAATCCATTAAAACATTCAGAAACCGCCAGACTGAACTCTCACTGCTTAAAGGATGTATTTTGTGGGGTGACAGGGTGGTCATCCCGGACAGATTGCAAGGGAGGGTCTTAGAGATGCTGCATGAAGGTCATCCTGGCATCGTCAGGACTAAAGCCCTGGCCAGGAGTTACGCTTGGTGGCCAGGGATGGACAAACAGATTGAGGCATGGGTCGCCAAATGCCATCGTTGCCAGGAGACCAGACCCAGCCCACCCGCAGCACCCATCCGGGACTGGGAAACACCAAGGGGGCCCTGGTCCAGAATCCATTTAGACTTTGCTGGTCCAACGAATGGGCATACTTTTCTGATCACAGTTGACGCTTACTCCAATTGGTTGGAAGTAAGCGACATGAAATCCACTACCACGGAGGCCTTCATCAAAGAACTGTGTAAACTGTTTTCCACGCACGGCCTCCCAGACGTCGTCGTCTCAGACAACGGGCCCCAGTTTACTTCCCTCGATTTTGAGAGGTTCTTGGCGGAGAGGGGCATCCGCCACGCATTAACAGCACCGGCGCATCTGGCGGCGAATGGTAGGGTGGAACGGATGGTGCAGTTTACAAAAAAAGCCCTCCGGAAAATGGACCACGGGGAGATCAACGACAAAACCAATAAACTCCTCTTCATACAACACATCACCCCGAACACCACTACCAACAAAAGCCCAGCCGAATTACTAATGGGCAGGAAGCTGAGGTCCCCACTCGACACGTTACACCCAACATACAACCCGGAGCGGCCCCCAGACTCCAGTTCCAAATACCGGACATTTGCCCCCGGTGACTTAGTCTACGCAAAAAACCTGACGGGGGACCCCCTATGGATCCCAGCCGTCATCACTCAAATCACAGGTCCACGGTCGTACCGGCTCCAAACCACCGACAGGCGAGCCTGGAAATGACACATCGACCAGCTCAGGTCACGAACAGCAACAAACCTCAACCCCCAAGACTCGAACCAAGGGGGGAGGGAATACCCGAATAAAATAGCGCAGGAAAAAATCCAAAAGTACTCACCGGAACGCAGCCATCGCGAGTCCCCTCCGGAGAAGAACCACCTGGCCAGCTCAACCGACTCAGAGAAACCAAGCGGGAGCGGCGAAACCCGTAGCTCAACCGACCCGGTAGGCCCAGGCGGGAGCCACGGAGAACGAACCGGCCCGATCATCCAGCCGGTTCACATAGAGGGAGGAGCAGCCAAAAAGATGACCGCTCCGGCCGAGATACAGCTTGCAACTGAGTTGCGCAGGTCAACTAGGGCTAGACGGAGCCCCGCCTACCTGCGTGACTACGCTACGTGATGGACTATACCAAGAGGGGAGGGGTGTTCTGTCCTGAATTTGCATACTCGAAATCCCCGCGCCTTGATTGGCTAAGGCGCGGGGATTTCTGATTGGCCAGGCAATTGGCCCGATTGAAGTCTCCCGCGATTGGCTCGCTCCAAGAGCGGGAGACTTGAATCGCTGCCATTGGCCGCGGCCGCTGCAGCGAAAAGGATAAAAGCCGCGGGCTTTTTCCTTTTCGCCGGTTCGGTTCACAACTGTTTAATAAAGAGCCTGAATGACAGTCACCGACTCAGAGCTTCTTTTTGCGGACACGACACAAATGACCAGCTATCTGTAAGGAGGATCAATCCTTCCCTTCCCCAGCATCAAGTCAGAGCTGAAGAAGCTTCTTGGAGGAGAAGTGAAATGTCTTCAAAGAAAAACCAGAAAGTCCAGTTATGCCTCTTGAAAAAAAAGCACCTTTGGGCCAAGCCATTTCAGTTCTGCATAAGCAACCAGATTCCAGATCTCCAGCCCAGTTAGAAGGGAACCTTTAAATTGTCTAGCACAGAGTCTTGGTGGGGAATATGGACCATTTAAGTGCTCTCTTTAGATGCTCTCCAAAAGCTGCAGGTCAAATGGTGAATAATTCAGTGTAGCCTTGCATAAAAATTTCCCGACTCCAACACATTCTGGCATAATAAACTGGCTTTCTTGAACTCTGTGGTCTAACTGCGCTTGTGCTGGGACTACAAAGGACATTATCCTCAGACAGGGTGAGAATTATAATCCACCAGGCTCCCTAAAGCACCAGACTGGAGAAATCTGTCAAAATCCCTCCCGTGAGCCAGACTTGAATGGTCTTTCCTAAGCATGCTTCCCACGTCTGTCCGGGAAATGACAAAATGACACCAGGTAGGAAACGGAAGGAAATTGACGAGCGAAGACGGGCGCTGAAGGAGATCTTGCAAGACACATTATTTGCTTGGAAGGCCCTCATGTCTTCCAGCCTGGATGGCCCTGCTGGACAAGAAGGAGAAGGGAAGCTGGAGATACCTGGAAAGGCTGTTGGATAAGGGCCATTAAAGGTCAATTATTCAAAAATAAATGGTTATATGGGAGGGAGGGAAGGAAGGAAGGAAGGAGTGACTGAGGGTGACATAATATTAGTGTCCCAGTATTTGAAAGGCTTCCCCAAAGAAGAGGGAGTCAAGCTATTCTCCAAAGCACCAGAAGGAAGACCAAGAAGCCATGGGTGAAAACTCATCAAGGAGAGAAGCAACCTAGAACAAGGAGAGTTTTCCTGAGAGGAAGAACAATTAATCAGCGGAACAGTTTTGCCTTCAGGAGTTATGGGTGCTCCTTCACTGGAAGTCTTCAAGGAAAGATTAGACAACCATTTCTCTGAAATGCTGTTGAACTTCTTCAATCTCAACGCTTTTCTGCCCAAACCAGCAAATCCAAGCCCCAAGAAGATTTTTTTTGTCAAAGACTTCCTGGTGTATATGTGACACACATCCAGGACAGTGGTGGGATTAAAAAAAAAAATTACTACCAGTTTTTTGGGTGTGGCTTGGTGGGCGTGGCAGGGGAAGGATATACTGCAAAATCCCGCTTCCCTCCCCACCCCCCCTAACCTGCTTTCCAGCTCCATTTTCCTGTGCAGGGCAACCAAAAGAGACCCAACCAATCAGCTGGGACTCAATGGGAGGCAGAGAAGAGATGGAGCTGGCAGGGCCAGAAAGAGGTGGGATTGGGCGGTTCTCCCAACTACTCCAACTTTCTGCTACTGGATCTCCAGAACCGGTCAGAACCGGCTGAATGCCACCTCTGATCCAGGAGTCTGGCTTGCCTTGACTTCAGAGCCCAGCCTGCTCTCCAAAGAGGCCTCAGCGTGGAACTATCCCTGCCCAAGAGCGAGGGAGATCAGCAGGCTGGCAGGAATGAATTAGCAAAGGTTTGCCAAGTGTATTGGAGACGGAAAGTGCTAACTGAGATCCATCAGCCTCGGAGCTCAGCGAAGAAAATGAGCCTGAAATAATGCCAGGGATAAATCACAGGAAGGTTGGGGAGGAGAGATTGAGGTCATTGACTGAACAGCATATCCAGGGATAGCTGGGAATAAGAAGCAGGGGGCAGCTTTCGAAGCCTCTTTTAAAAGTGTATGTTTCTCTCCATCCATCCAACCAGTATGTCTGTCCGTCCAGCCATCATCTATCTATCTATCTATCTATCTATCTATCTATCTATCTATCTATCTATCTATCTATCTATCTATCTATCTATCCATCATCTATCATCTATCATACATCATCTGTTTAACATCTACTATATCATTATGATATTTATATCTAAATCTGTCTATATATGTATCTGTCACATCTATCATCTATCATCTATCATCTCTGTCCATCCATAGATGTCCATCCATATCTATCTATCTATCTATCTATCTATCTATCTATCTATCTATCTATCTATCTATCTATCTATCTATCTATCCACGGTGGCACAGTGGTTAGAATGCAGTATTGCAGGCTATTTCTGCTGCCTGCAATTTGGCAGATCGAATCCCACCAGGCTCAAGGTTGACTCAACCTTCTAAGATTGGTAAAATGAGGACACAGATTGTTGGAGGCAATAGGCTGATTATGTAAACCATATAGAGAGGGCTGTAAAAGCACTGTAAAGTGGTATATAAGTCTAAGTGCTATTGCTATTGCTGTTGCTGTTGCTGTTGCTATCTATCTATCTATCTATCTATCTATCTATCTATCTATCTATCTATCTATTATCTTTCATGTATATTTATCTGTCTGAAATGGTGTAGGATTTCCTGCCTAAGCAAGGGGTTGGAGTAGAAGACCTCCAAGGTCCCTTCCAGCTCTGTTATACTATTCTATCTTCTCTCTCTTCCTATTTTTTTTTTCTCTCTCTCTCTTTCTCTCTATCCTGTCTGTCTATCATCTATCATCTCTACCTACTGTATCTAAACACTTTGTGCAGCAAAAAAATAAATAAAAATATTGTGGCTTTCCTTAGAAGGAAGACCGCCTCATCTAGTTGGTTACAAGGGAGAGGAGGCACTTGGTAGGAGCATGGAGCTCCTCCAGGATGTGCTCCTTGCCAAAGGAGCACAGGCGGGGCAGCCTCTAGCAGTTGCCTCTAGCAGAGTGCTTTACTAGTGCCCTGGTCTCTGAGATGATAGCAAAGCACCTGAGACACCTCACGTCACCTGCCACAAGTCACCTTTGTAGGACCCAGGAGAGGTTTCCATCCAGCCGCAGGAACTACGGGTGGCAGCCTTGACCAGCTTTTGTGGTATGACATTGAGGCAAAGCGGCATCAAGCACCTCTCCACTGGAGAAAATTGTGTTGTCTTCTCACCTCCACAGAGAGAATTAACTCCCTGATACAACAGCCAACATCAACAAGCCAGGTTTGAAATTGAGAGATTCAAATTGAAATTCAGAGAAAACTTGGGAAAAGATTCCATGGATGAAAATCCTAAAGGGGAAAACAACTCAAGCATCTTGGGAAACTCTAAAAGTATGACCGTAGAAGCCCAGACCAGCACAATACCACTGAGAAAGAAAAACAAGAAATCCAAGAAGAAACCAGCATGGCTGCACAAAGATCTCTCTGGCAAATTGCAAGAAAAAAAGGACAAGTACAAAAAATGGAAAGAAGGACACACAACTAAGGCAGAATATCAGCAGATAGCCAGAATCTGCAAAGACGAAGCCAGGATAGCAAAGGCTCAGAACGAACAAAGACTTGCAACAAAAGTCAAAGATAATAATAAAAAAAGTTTCTTCCAACATATAAATAACAAGAAAAAAAATCAAGGAAACAGTCAGTGTTAAGTCCTGAGCATGGGTGCAAGGAACGGAGACGAGACATCGAACGGTGACTTCAACTCTTTATTATAAAATAAGAACAGAGCAAATACTTGGGCAGCAGCAGCTCTTTTATAGAGCTGGCTGTTGTCAAAACAACCAATGATTTGAGTTTACCGTTTTCACAAGCATCCAATCAGAGGGGCCCGTTAACAGCCAATCAGACTGGCCAGAAACGACCAATCACGACTCGCTATTCGCGGGCCAATGAGAAGTGCAGGATTACAAGCCTGCTGTAAAGTAAAGCTGATTAGGGTTGCACTGCTGCATTGGCTTAGTCCATAACACCCCTCCCCCCTAGGTTCCATCTGAGGGGTGGGGTGACGTATTCTCGTAAATAGGCAGGTCGCTTCACCTGTCTGCTTGACCTGTGTTGTTCCACCGGTTTCTGTCCTGGCTCTGGTTCCGGTGGGCTGCTAGCTGGGTTAGATGGTGAAAACTGTGGCCCTGGGCTGTTTTCCCTGCTTACGCCAGTGCTGTCTTCTGGGTTCCCTGGATCTGTTTCCATCGCAGTGCTGTCACGCGGCGAGGCCACTTCCTGGCTCGGTTCTCCTTCTGACAGTGAGTATCCCCTGGTTCGTTGTGTAGACTGTTGGGTTTCGATTGTTATTTCTTCTTCAGCCTCCTCAATGTTCCTCCCCCCCCCCAGTTAGAGATTCAGGGCCTGAGGTAGGACTAGGTGCTAGTCTGGAACGGAATTGGTCTATGTGGCACTTCCACACCTTACCATCTCCAGTTTATAGGCGATAGGATCGGGGTCCCGTAAGTTGCATTATGGTAGCAGGGACCCACAATGGGTCACCCGAGAAGTTTTTCGCAAACATGAGGTCACCTTCCTGGAATGCCCGACACTTGCTGCTGGATCCTGGGGGTTGTTCAGGCATGTAGTTTGGGTGGAGGCGATCGAGATGCGAGCGAAGTTTCTGGCCCATCAGGAGTTCAGCTGGGGTTCTGTTCATGGTACTGTTTGGGGTTATGTGCTGGAGGAGAAGCATCCGGTTTATTTTGTCATCAATGTCGCCATGGTCCATTTTGTGCAAAGTCTTTTTTACAAATTGAACCATTCGCTCAGACCTACCATTGGCCGCAGGGTGTCTGGCGATGTTAAGGCACAGCAGATGCCCCAATCTGCCAGGTACTGTTCGAATGGTAGGGCAGTGAATTGGGGACCATTATCGGAGACCAGGACATCCGGCAATTCGTGGGTAGCAAATAGCTTATTCAGCTTTTTAGTGACCGCCTCTGTGGTGGTGCTTTTTATCTTGTGGACTTCGAGCCAGTTTGAATAGGCATCCATTGTTAGGAGGAAAGTGTGTCCTCTTGTGGGTCCCGCAAGATCGATGTGGATACGGCACCAAGGACCTCGAGGCATTTCCCACTGAGTTGAGGGAGTTTTTGGATGACATTTAATTGCGGATACAATGGCGAGAGCCTCTTTATCAAGTTGGCTATAGTTCCTTTCAGTTTTAGACAATGTTCTCGAAAAGAACGCAATAGGTGCCTCATTACCGTTTGGCAAGACATGGCTTAAAATGGTTCCCATTCAGAATGGTGAGACGTCACAGGTAACCGTCAAGGGTAGAGTCTCGTTGTATTGTATCAATACAGCATCAGAAGTTAAGAGGTCTTTTACTTGTTGAAATGCTCGTTCTTCACGCCGTCCCCAGACCCAGGAAGGCTTTTTGTGAGAAGTCTTTGTAGGGGCTCGGCTACGGTTGTCTTCTGGGGCAAGAAGATGTTATAAAAGTTAATGAGTCCCAGGAAGGCTTGGAGGTCTGTCTTATTCCTAGGTCTCGGGGCGTTTTTGATTGCGGTTAGTTTTTTTTCGGTGGGGTGGATTCCCTGTCTGTCGAGAAGGTATCCCAGGAACTCCACTCTCTCCGTACAAAGTTGACACTTGTCCCTTTTTACCTTCAGACCAGCGTCTTTAAATTTCTGAAGAACTTTTCTGAGTCGTTGTACTAATAACTCTTTAGTAGGGGCAGCTATTAGGACGTTGTCAAAATAAGGCACGATGCCTTTTATGCCTTGTAATAGTTTCTCCATAAAACTTTGGAAAATACCCGGTGCCACGCTTACTCCGAATTGGAGTCTATTGCACTTAAAAGTGCCTCTATGTGTAACTATTGTCTGGGCTTCTGCAGTTGTCGCATCTACAGGTAGCTGCTGGTACGCCTGAGCTAAGTCCAATTTCGCAAATATTTTTCTGCCACCCAGGGAATGAAGAAGGTGTTGGACCACTGGTACTGGGTAAGCGCTCTGTTGAAGAGCATGATTTAGGGTGGACCGGTAATCCCCACAAAACATCTGGCTTCATGGGCGTTACTATTGGAGTTTCCCAGTGGGCATGGTCAATCGGTTCCAACAAGCCCTGGGCTATCAGTTTATCTAGCTGCTTGTCGATCTTCGGCTTTAGGGCAAAAGGCACCCAATGAGGCTTAAGCCGAATGGGAGCTATATTGGGGCTGAGATTAGAAGATATAGGGGTCCCCTTGTACTTGCCTAATGTTCCTGTGAACACGTCTTGGAATTCCTGGATGAGAGCCTCTTCCCAGTCATCGCTTCTGGTTTGGTGTATGCTGGCTAGTTCAATCCCAAGTGGGGCAAACCACTGTAACCCTAACAAACTGGGTCGGTCACGATCGACGATAGTCAGGGGAAGCATCGCGGTGCGCTCCTTGAAGGATACTTGGACGTGGCTGGAACCAACAACTGGAATTCTGTTTCCCTGGTAGTCTTTTAGGATGATTCGTTGAGTGCTGAGGTCCTGGCGGCAGATGGCAGGGATCAGCTGTTTGAGGGTTTTCCAGGATACCATTGATAGGGATGATCCCGAATCGACTTCCATCATGCACGGTCGATTCTCAATAGTAACCCTTACGCAGATCTTTCTTGCATCGAAAGATGAAGCGTGGCCGATAATAATGGTTTGGTGGGCCTCTTCTCGTCTCGTTGAAGAGGCAGGTGCTTGATTTCTGTAGTAGTAGTGGTTGTTCCATTGGTGGTTCAGACGGTCCCTATTCTCAGGAGGTTTGCCTGTCTCCCGGTGGAGGTTGTTCTCCCTTCGGCTGGGACTGGACTCTCACTTACTTCTGCAGACCTTTGCGATGTGGCCTCTTTTCCCGCAGGTACGGCAGAGTGCGTCGAGGAATTTGCAGTCCGATCGCGGGTGGTTTGCCCCGCAACCAGCACATTAGCGCAGACGTCTCTGGTTCCTTTGCTCTTGTTCTGAGTGGAGCTGGTTGACCTCCTCTTCCTCACTCTCTGAGGATGACTCGAGGTCTTTGTGGTGGGTGGTGATAGCGTGCTTCTCAACGGTGACTGGGCTATCATTAGCGAGTTGGCGAAGCAGTATGTTCGCTCGGCGCATTCGAGCGGCTAACTTCCTGGTTGCTTCTGTGGCAGTAGCGTCAGCGATGACATCTGCAAGGCTAATGTCTCCTTTTGCCATAAGTTTACTCTGCACTTGTGGTGCATTTAATTCCAGAACTATGCAGTCTCTTAGGGCTTCCTTGAGGTTTGCAAAACCACAAAGGCCTCCTAGGTTCCGGAGGTCAGCTACGAAATCCCCAACGCTCTCGTCCTTCCTTTGGTCCCTCTGGTAAAACTCATGTTTTCGTATAATAGTGTAGGTACTGTGGGTGCATAATGGGCCCAGAGGATTGGGGCAAGGTTATCCCAATCCATGGTCCTCACTTCTGCCGGTTTTGCCAGTGCTTTAGCCATTTTGAAAACGGCGGTGTTGTGTATGTATATAAGTAATAAAATGTGAGCTTGGAGTAAGTGCAGGGTTCTGGCCCTGCACTTCTGATTGGCTGTTAAGCGGCCGGACCAGATTGGCCCGTTCTGGGGAATCCAATTGGCCCTTAACAGAGAGTTCCTATTGGTTATAAAAGCTAGCGTTCCTAGCTTGTTATTGGTTAAAACGTTACAAGGGTTGCCTATATAAGGCGGGGTTTACTGTTGTTTTATCGAGAAGTCACTATGTAAATAAAGAGCTGAAGTTCACCGTTCAGAGGCTTGTCTCCATTCCTCCTCACTCATTCTCAAACTTAACACTGGCGACGAGGATGGGATTTGGAGACATCTGAACCAACGAAACTTCGAAGAACACTGAGCACGTGACAGACAACGCCAACAATGGAACCATGTCCGGCGGCATCGTACCACCTGCTCCATTTGATCCAACCCAAGAGGACTGGGAGTCCTACATGGATCGCTTCCAAATGTTCCTAGAGACGAACAATTTGAAGGACGCCACACCAAGAAAGAAACAGGCGGTGTTCCTAACGCATTGCGGTCCAACTGTATTTAAGATGGCTAAAGCACTAGCCAAACCCCGAGAAGCAAAGGCGATGGATTGGAACGACCTCGAACCTCTCCTGCGAGGTCACTATGCCCCGACTGTGCCTACGCTGGTGAGACGGCACGAGTTTTACCAGAGGAGCCAGCGAAAGGGAGAAAGCGTAGCCGACTTCATAGCAGACCTCCAAAATTTGGGAGGCCTCTGCGAATTCGTCGATTTAGAAGAAACACTAAGAGATCGCTTAGTCCTGGGATTAGATGCACCAGGCGTGCAAAGCAAGCTGTTGGCAAAAGGCGACATCAGCCTTGCCGATGCCATCGCCAAAGCCACGGCAGCAGAGGCGACCAAGAAGTCGGCTGCACAACTACGTCAGAACCTCACTCCGGTACCACCACCGGCCAGCGAAATCTCACTTAGTTCAGAAGGGCAGCTGGCGACAATGCACCATGATGACCTCTCTTCGTCATCAGACAACGACGAAGAAGGGGTCCATCAACTGTGGTCCGACCGGGACCCTCACCCGAAGCCCTTACGCCCTTGCGCTGGTTGTGGAGCCAACCATGCCAGGTCCGAATGCAAATTCCGTGATGCACTCTGCCATGAGTGTGGGAAACGAGGCCATATCAGACAGGTCTGCTGCAGCTTGCCAGGACCCAGCCAGGCCTCAAAGGGGTCTAACTATCGCCAATCGACAGGAAACCGTCCTGTAAGGCGAGAGCCAGTAAACCACTCCTGCAGAAATCGAGCTTTGCAAAGAGAAGAGGCTCACCATACTATTACTATCGGTCACGCCTCAGCCTTGGACACTAAGAAAATCCGAGTCACAGTAGCCATCGAGAACCAGCCTTGCCACATGGAAGTCAACTCAGGATCGTCCCTCTCGATGGTGTCTTGGAAGACACTCAAGCAACTCATCCCCACAATTCAACGCCAAGATCTCCGTTTCCAACGCCTCATCCTCAAGGACTACCAGGGGAATCAAATCCCCATCGTCGGGTCCTGCCGAGTCCGAGTCTCCTTCAAGAAACACACAGCGTACTTACCTTTAACGGTCATTGACAGAGATAGGCCTAGCCTACTGGGTCTCCAATGGTTCGCGCCACTCGGCATTGAAGTGGCCGGCGTAAACCGAGTCGGTGGCTGTGACTGGGAGGAAGACCTTATCTCTGAGTTCAGCGATGTCTTCGCGGACAGCTTAGGCGAGTACATGGGGACCCCAATCCCATTTAGCCTAGATCCAAAAATAGCTCCCATTCGTTTGAAGCCCCATCGAGTTCCGTTCGCCTTAAAACCGAAAATTGACGAACAACTCGACAAACTGATAGCTCAGGGGGTGTTGAAGCCCATTGTTCACTCCCCTTGGGAAACCCCTATTGTAACACCCATCAAGCCAGATAGGTCAATCCGAATTTGTGGGGACTACCGGGCCACCTTGAACCATGCCCTGCAGTAGAACGCGTATCCAGTTCCGGTGGTGCAGCACCTCCTCCATTCCCTGGGGGGCGGTAAAGTTTTTGCTAAATTGGATTTAGCTCAAGCATATCAGCAATTACCAGTAGATGAAAAAATAGCACAAGCCCAAACTATTGTGATGCACCGCAGTGCCTTTAAATGTACCCTGCTGCAATTCGGAGTTAGTGTAGCCCCGGGGATCTTCCAGAGCCTTATGGAAAGGTTATTGCAAGGAATTAAGGGCGTGGTCCCCTATTTTGACAATGTATTAATTGCAGCCCCTACAAAAACATTTTTACAAGACCGGTTAAAATTAGTCCTAAAAAAATTCCAAGAAGCCGGTCTTAGGGTTAAAAAAAAACAAATGTAAATTGTGTACTGACAGTGTTGAGTTTCTGGGGTACCTGATTGATAGCCAGGGCATTCACCCTACTGAGAGTAAATTAAAGGTGATCAAAAATACTCCCAGGCCACAAAGCAAGACTGATCTCCAGGCGTTCCTAGGCCTCATCAATTTCTATAATGTATTTTTACCGCACAAAGCAACCGTCGCTGAACCGTTACACCGATTGTTAGATAAAAAAGCAATGTGGTTATGGGGACACCGGGAAGAACAGGCACTCCAAAATGTTAAAAAACTGCTCACTTCTGACTCTGTACTCATGCAGTATAACAAGACTTTGCCGTTAGCTATAACCTGTGATGCATCGCCTTTCGGGGTGGGCGCCATTTTGAGCCACGTGCTGCCTAATGGGAACGAAGCCCCTGTTGCATATTTTTCAAAGACTCTTTCAAAAACGGAGCGGAACTATGGACAAATTGATAAAGAAGCCCTCGCAATCGTCTCAGCTGTGAAAAGATTTCACGAATACATGTATGGGAGGGTTTTTACCATTGTGACTGACCACAAACCGTTGCTAGGGATAATAGCCGGGGATAAGCCGACTCCCTACATATTATCCCCTAGGATGACCTGATGGTCAGAATTCTTAGCTGCTTATAATTATGGGTTGCAATATCGGCCGGGGAAAAGCCATTCCCCACGCCGACGCATTGAGCCGAGCACCGTTTCCAGAGACTCTCGACGATCCGGCACCAACGGTAACCACGTTGCAAATCGAGGCACTCAACTTGCTGCCACTGACTGCTCGAGACATCGCGAGAGAACCAAGCGTGACCACACCCTAGCACGAGTCCTAGGCTGGGTAGAACACGGATGGCCATTGGACCAAGTATCAGATGACTTCACACCGTTCAAGTCTAGGCAGACTGAACTCTTCTCCCAGAAGGGCTGTATCATCTGGGGCGATAGAGTCGTTATCCCAGAGCAGCTCCGAAAAGCATTGCTGAGAACTTTGCACGAACTTTTGCACCCCAGCATCGTGTGAATGAAAGCACTTGCACGAAGCTACGCATGGTGGCCGGGCATTGACAAGCAAATTGAACAGTGGGTTAAAGCTTGCCCCCAGTGCCTAGAAGTCAGCAACGCCCCACCAAAGGCCATGCCTACTGAATGGGAGACACCACGTGGACTCTGGTCCCGAATTCACCTGGATTTTACGGGACCAACCAAGGGCCACACCTTTCTGCTTACAGTCGATGCCTACTCAAATTGGCTCAAAATTCATCACATGACGACTACGACCTCCAAGGCGGTCATCAAGGTTCTAAACAGACTCTTTGCAACCCACGGACTACCAGATGTCCTGGTGTCCGATAACGGGCCACAGTTTACTGCACTAGTGTTCGAGCAGTATCTCGCTGACCACAGCATCTGCCATGCGCTCACCTCGCCTGCGCATCCTGCGACCAATGGCCGAGCAGAACGCATGGTCCAATTTGTGAAGAGAACCTTGCAAAAAGTAGACTACGACAACATTGATGACAAGGTCAATCAAATCCTCTTCTTGCAACACATCACCCCACATAGCATCACTGGCAGAACTCCCGCCAAACTGCTTATGGGACGAAGGCTCTACACCCACCTCGACTGGTTGCACCCTGCTTATGAACCGGAGAAACCACTAGGATCCAGCGGCCGCTGTCGCACCTTCCAGGTAGGAGACCTCGTGTATGCAAAGAACCTATCGGGCGACCCGTTGTGGGTGGAAGCGACAGTAGTATGTGTAACCGGCCCCAAATCCTACCTTGTGCAATGCCTTGACGATAAATTTTGGAAATGGCATATCGACCAATTACAGTCACGACTTGCAGCAGCCAGTCCGCAACTCCCCTATGACCAAACTGAGGGGGGGGGAGATACAGAAGATGTGGAAATCCTAGAGAACCCACTCGAAGGAAACGACGATTTAAATGTAACTCAAGAAGTGGAGCCAGAGGGAGAAACGTTTGCGCCTCAGGGAATTGCGGAAAATGTGGGCTATGACGTGGAAGTGAACCAGAGGCAGCCCCACCACCAAGCGGCGATCTACCTCAGCTGGATTGCAACCAGCCAATACAAAGGAAATCCAAGAGACTGAAAAGACAACCATCCTATTTAAGGGACTATGACTTGAACTAAGGAACCAGGGGGAAGGGGTGTTGTGTATGCAATATGATTAATAAAGTGTGAGCTTGGAGTAGGTGTGGGGTTCTGGCCCTGCTCTTCTGATTGGCTGTTAAGCGGCCAGACCGGATTGGCCCGTTCCGGGGAATCCGATTGGCCCTTAACAGAGAGTTCCTATTGGTTATAAAAGCTAGCGTTCCTAGCTTGTTATTGGTTAAAACGTTACAAGGGTTGCTTATATAAGGCGGGGTTTACTGTTGTTTTGAGAGAAGTCACTTTGTAAATAAAGAGCTGAAGTTCACCGTTCAGAGGCTTGTCTCCATTCCTTCTCACCCATGCTCAAACTTAACAGGCAGGGCCACAATGAGTCAGGAACACCGCTCGTTTCTTGCCAGGCGTAGCATCTTTTAAATTTTTGGTCTCTAGGAACATCTGGAAGCGATCTATATACGAGTCCCAGTCTTCAGTTGCTGGGTCGAATGGAGCGGGTGGTATGGCGCTGCTGGTCATCTTGCCGTTTGTTGCGTGTGCTCTTCAGCCACAGGCTCTGTCTTGTTCGATGCATACTTAGTCAGCTCTATCGTCTCCACATCCCACCTTCATCGCCAGTGTTAAGTCCTGTGCATAGGCGCAAGGAATGGAGACTAGACATTGAACTGTGACTTCAACTCTTTATTATAAAATAAGAACAGAGCAAATACTTGGGCAGCAGCAGCTCTTTTATAGAGCTGGCTGCTGTCAAAACAACCAATGATTTGAGTTTACCGCTTTCACAAGTGTCCAATCAGAGGGGCCCGTTAACAGCCAATCAGACTGGCCAGAAACGACTAATCACGACTCGCTATTCACAGGCCAATAAGAAGTGCAGGATTACAAGCCTGCTGTAAAGTAAAGCTGTTTAGGGTCGTACCGCTGCGTTGGCTTAGTCCATAACAGTCGGTCCACTAAAGAGAGAAGATGGCAAGGAAGCAACAGGCAATAGAGAGAAAGCAGAACTGCTTAACTCATTCTTTGCATCTGTCTTCATGCAAAAAGAAACTATAGCTGAACCCACCAAAACGTAACTGTAAAAGACAGACCAGAAATAAAAGTTAAAATAAGCAAAAAAAAAAATTAGTAAGAGAACACCTGTCTGATCTTGTTGAAAACAAATCACAGGGCCTGATGGATTACATCCCAGAGTTTTAAAGGAGCTGGCAGAAGTCATCTCAGAACCACTGCACCATATCTTTCAAAAATCCTGGAGCACCGGGGAACAACCAGAGGATTGGAAAAGAGCTGATGTGGTTCCCATCTTCAAAAAAGGGGAAAAAAACAGACCCAGGAAACTATAGACCAATCAGCCTAACATCAATACCCGGGAAGTTACTGGAAAAGATAACAAAAAACAGATCTGCCAACATCTAGAAACAAGTAAAGTAATAACTAGCAGTCAGCACGGGTTTGTTAAAAACAGATCATGCCAAATCAATCTTATTTCATTCTTCAACACAGTGACTAAATTAGTAGACCAGCAAAATACTGTGGACATAATATATTTAGATTTCAGCAAGGCATTTGAAAAAGTAGACCACAACCTATTTCTTTGTAAGCTAGAAAAAAGTGGAATAGATAGCACCACCACTAGATGGACTCACAACTGGCTGGCAAACTGTACTCAACGAGTAGTCCTTAATGGGTCTAAGTCTACAGGGAGGGAAGTAAGCAGTGGGGTGCCACAAGGTTCTGTCTTAGGCCCAGGACTCTTCAATATCTTCATTAACAACTTAAATGAGGGAATAGAAGGGGAACCTACCAAATTTGCAGATGATACTAAGCTGGCAGGAATAGCTAACACCCAAGAAGACAGGCTGAAGATCCAGATGGATCTTGACAGACTAGAATACTGGGCTGTACCTAACAAAATGAAATTCAATGTAGAGAAAAGTGAAGTCCTACACTTAGGCAAGAAAGACCAAAAGGACACATATAGACTGGATGAAACCAGGCTCAAAAGCAGGAACTGGGAGAGGGATCTTGGAGTCTTAGTGGACAACCAGCTAAATAGGAGCCAGCTGTGTGCAGCAGCAAGCAAAAAAGCCAATGCAATCCTAAATTGTATTAACAGAGGGATACAATCAAGATCAAGGGAAGTACTAATACCACTCTATAAAGCCTCAGTAAGGCCACACCTAGAGTCCTGCATCCAGTTTTGGTCACCACGTTATAAAAAAAGAGGTTGAGATTCTAGAAAAAGTGCAGAGAAGAGCAACCAGGATGATGAGGGGACTGGAGACTAAAACATACAACGAACAGTTGCAGGAACTGGGCCTGGCTAGTCTAGGGAAGAGAAGGACCAGGGGGGACAGGAGAGAATCTTCCAATATTTGAGGGGCTGCCCCAGAGAGGAGGAAGGGGTCAAGCTATTCTTCAAGCACCCACAAGGATGGATGGAAACTGAACCAGGAGAGACTCAACCTGGAAATAAGGAGAAACTTTTTGATAGTGAGAACAATCAACGCGTGGAACAGAAGTTGCCCTTGGAAGTTGTGGGGGGCGCCATCACTTGAGACTTTCAAGAAGAGATTGGACTGCCATTTGTCAGAAATGGTGTAGGGTCTCCTGCTTGGGCAGGGGGGTTGGACTAGATGACCTACAAGGTCCCTTCCAACTCTGATTATCTGTATCTGATCATGGCTCACTGCCTTCGAGAACTGAAAACTTGGGATGAAGAGGTGTGAAGGCCATAACTAGTTCCAGAAGTATTGTTATTATTATGTCTGCAGAGATTCTCAGTCCTCCAGGTGATGGTTGTCCCAAAGGAGCTTTTTTTTCAGGAGTCAATTGGACTTTCTTGTTTTTTCTTTGAAGACGTTTCGCTTCTCATCCTAGAAGATTCTTAAGCTCTGACTGGATTGTGGGGAAATGGAATGATTTATATTCCTTGCAAACAGCTAGTTATTTGCATCCTTTTGGAGGGTCATTGAGGCCACTTGGAGGTTTATCTGTGTCCTCAGTAGCATTTGGAGTTCTTTAGCTCCTTCTCCTCGTTCTTCTTTAACGTCAATAGGTCCTTCCTTTTCTATTGTTGGTTGCTCACTCTGCAAATCAATATTATTATAGGTAGTTCTGGATAAACCTGAATTTTTAGCAATTTTTCAATTGCTTCCCAGTCAGCATTGGTAAAGTTTAGTTTATTTTACTTTATCGTCCTTGATAAAGTACATCATGACCATGAAAATAAACACAAACACACATCCTTCACCCTTCACACATTGAACCGGAAACCCGCAACACCACACCAACACTGCACTCTACGGTAGAATTCAAAAGAGCTCCTGCCCTGGGATAGAAGCTGTTTTTCAGCCTATTTGTCCTTGTTTTTATCATCCTGTACTGTTTGCCAGATGGTAATAATTCAAAAAATGGTGCCCAGGATGAGATGGATCTTTGAGAATGTTTTGAACTTTCTTAAGGCAGCGGGAGCTATAAAGCTCTTCCAAAGAGGGGAGAGGTCAACCAATGATCCTCTGGGCAATGACGTTCACCCTCTGGAGTGCTTTCCTATCTGCCCCTGTGCAATTGGCAAACCCTACAGAGATACAGTAAGTTAAGATACTCTCTATGGTGCAGCGGTAGAAGGTCACCAGCAGTTTTTCATGTAGTTGTTGATTTCTGAGAAGTCTCAGGTAGTATAATTGCTGCTGGGCCCTTTTGACCAGGGTTGCAATGTGAGCCTCCCAGGTCAGGTCCTCTTTTAGGGTAACACCCAGAAACTTAAAACTGGCTTCTTGCTCCACTTGGTCTCCATGGATAAACAAGGGCTGGATGTCTGATCTGTTCCTTCTATAATCCACTGTAAGCTCCTTGGTCTTATTGAGGACCAAGTTATTGTCTCCACACCATGAAAGCAACCGGTCCACCTCATCTTGATAGGCAGACTCATCCCCCCTGGAGATGAGTCCCACCGCTGTTGTATCATCTGCAAATTTAGGAATAGTATTACTAGCATGAGTGGGAATGCAGCCATGCACATAAAGAACATGTGTGTTAAAACCCACACGTTTGGACCATAAATCTCTGTTTGTTAACCTCTAAATCTGGTTGTCTTTCCTTCCAAAGCTGATAAATTCACTTTTGAAATTCATATTTTCAGGATTTTGATTGGTAAAAACCTTCTATAATTGAGTGGGTTTTTTTTCCTTTGCCCAAAATTCTTTGCTTTGATTGCCATCCATAACTTATTAGCTCTGTGGCCTTCTGTCCAACAGAGGAAGCTGACACTTGTAGCACATTTTTAAGTACCGAGGAGCCGTGGCATCTAACACCCACCCACCCCCTGTTAATCTGGGGACAATTGATCCGGCATGAAATTTGGATTATATATTCTCACCATATTGAATGGGAGGGTGTTTTATGAAACAGATTTAGTCTCATTCTTCAGCTTAGACCTGTCTGATCTGATTGCACCTGTTCAGCATAGCTCTTAACATCACAAGAACAGAATAATAGAGTTGCCTTCAGAAGGTGTGGGTGCTTCATCACTGGAGGTTTTTAAGAAGAGACTGGACAGCCCACTGAGTTGGGGTAGAGTTGGAAGGGACCTTAGAGGTCTTCCAGTCCAACCCCCTGTTCATTCCATTTCAGACAAATGGTTGCCCAATCTCTTCTTGAAAGCCACAACAGTCACATTAGCAACAGTAGAAGAGTAAAGTAGAATAGAGTAAAGTAGCAACAGTAGAATAGAGTAAAGTAGAGTGGAGTATGGAATGGAATGGAATGGAATAGAATAGAATAGAATAGAATAGAAGAGAAGAGAAGAGAAGAGAAGAGAAGAGAAGAGAAGAGAAGAGAAGAGAAGAGTTGGAAGGGACCTTGGAGGTCTTCTAGTCCAACCCCCTATTCATTCCATTTCAGACAAATGGTTGCCCAATCTCTTCTTGAAAGCCACAATACTGAGCAACATTAGAATAGAGTAAAGTAGAATATGGAATGGAATGGAATGGAATGGAATAGAATGGAATAGAATAGAATAGAATAGAATAGAATAGAATAGAATAGAATAGAATAGAATAGAATAGAATAGAATAGAATAGAATAGAATAGACTGAACTGCAAGGGACCTTGGAACTCTTCCACCCCACCCCACCCCAAGCAGGAGAACCTATACCATTTTAGATAAGTGGCTGCCAGTCTCCTCTTAAAATCCTTCAGTGATGAAGCACTCACAACTTCTGAAGTTGAGCTGTTCCTCTGGTTAATTATTCTCACCATCAGGAAGTTTCACCTTCCTTCTAAGTTGCTTCTCTCCTTGATTGGTTTCCATCCGTTGCTTCTTGTCCTGCCTTCAGGGGCTTTGGAGAAGAGCTTGACCCCTTCCTCTCCTTTCTGGCAACCTCTCAAATATGAGAAGACTGCTATCATGTCACCTCTTTTAGACTGACTTTGAGAGAAGGATCAAGGGCTCTGTTCTGGGACTTGTGCCATTCAGTATTTTTATCAAAAATTTGGATGAGGAAGTTGGCTACTATTTAAGTGCTGCTCCACTGCTAAGACACCAAAATTTAGCTATATGAGAGAAATCCACCCAGGGAACAGAAGTTGCCTTCAGAAGTTGTGGGAGCTTTTTCCTGGAGGCTTTCAAGAAGAGACTGGACTGCCATCTGTCAGAAATGCTGTAGGGTCTCCTGCTTGGGTGGAGAGGGCATTGGACTAGATGACCTGCAAGGTCCCTTTCAACTCTGTTATTCCGTTCTGTTGAGTAGGAATATTTTGAAAACCTGAAAACCATTGCATTTTGGAGAACCTGCTTCAAGGACTCCAAATTTAATTTACGCTCTAGAAACCAAAAAGGGAAGACATGGAAAGTTTCCCCCCTTGAAGTGCCTATAAACCAAAACAGAACAATGTCTCTTAGAATTCATTTTTCATTAGCAAGAAGAGGAAAAGAATCTGTAAGTTGGAAGTTCTGTAAATATAAAGCAGAACTGACAGAAACCTCCATCATTCTGTAAGAAAATGCAGCATTTTGGGTTGCTAAAAGGAAAGAAGAAAACTAAGCCAAACCAGAGCTGGAGCCACCTGTGACATTCAAAAATAAAACCAACATTTGGTTAATCAAATGAAGCCATTTTTCCTCCAGATTTTTTTTTGGGGGGTCGGGGGTAGGATTCTTACAGAACCGAAACTCCTCTACAAACTAAGTAGCCAAAATTAGATCCCATTTAAAGTTCCATTCCAGTCTGAACTGCCTCATGCATCTCTCATCCCTTTCAAGGGACACATTCCTTAATCACACATTCTTTCCTCAAAAAGAGTCTTTTTAAAAAAATAAAAATAAAAAATCTGCATCTAACCCACCAATTTTCTGGTGAGGAAATTAAAAAAAAAAAAAAAAAGCAGCTACGAGCAGCTGGTGGATAAAAGAAACCAGCTAGGTTGGTGGGAGCCCCTTTTCCCTGAATTTCTGCTGAAATTCAGGGATAAGAGGGGGCTTTATGAAAATGTTCCTTTTTAAAAAATAATAATAATATTAAAAAGAGGAAGAAATTGCTGCAGCTGTCTCTTGCTCCATTGGCGCTTCGTGTGGGCCACACCGAGCGCGATGATGCTTGTGAAGCGGAACGAGCCCCTTCCAGGCAGACAGCACTGCCTTAAGCAGGAGCATCTGTTTGTCCCTGAAGGAAATGGGACGCTACTGGAAATGGACGAAAATAGCAATTTCTGAGTGGTTTGCATAATTGCAAATGTACTTTCTGCACTCCGTTCAGAGGCCCGAGACTCCTTCTCTGTAGACTCAAGGAAGAAGGCGGGGGGGGGGGACCGGCCTCCTTTTAAGAAAGTTGTTCAGTTATTTAACAGATAACAGATAATCAGAGTTGGAAGGGACCTTGCAAGTCATTTAGGGACCCACTCCTCTCTATGGAGGCCCTTCAAATATTGGCAGGCTGCTCTCCTCTTGGTGTGCTCTTACTAAGGCTTTACAGAATGGTATTAACACTTCACGTGATCTTGAGGGTATCTAATGCTACTTAGGATTGCATTGGCTTTTTTGGCTGCTGTTCTGTCCCTAATTAGCATTCTTGAGATCCCCGCGCTTTGATTGGCCAAAGCGCGGGGCACTCTGATTGGTTAGGCGAGCCGCGCCGATTGGCTCGCTAAGAATCTCCCACGATTGGTCCATTCGAATCGCGGGAGATTCAAGCGGTGCCATTGGCCGCAGCCGCCACGGCTAAAGGAATAAAAGCCGCGAGTTTTTTTCCTTTGCCCCAGTTTGGTTCCAACTTTAAATAAAAGAGCATGATTTGAAGTCACCGACTCCTGGCATCATTTCGCGGACACAACAGCTGCTGCTGCACATGGCTGGCTCATATTTAGTTGTTCACTAAGACTCCAAGAGTCCTCTCCCAGTTCCTGCTATTGAGCCTGGTTTCATCCAGTCTAGATGGGTCCTTTTGGTCTTTCTTCCCTAGGTGGAAGACTTTTCTTTTCTCTACATTAAATTAGTTAGTTTGTTAGATCGTTAATTCTCTACCTTGAATTTAGTTAGTTATTTAGTTATTTAATAGAAATACAGATACATTAACAGAGTTGGAAGGGACCTTGTAGGTCATCTAGTCCAACCCCATTGTGCAAGCAGGAGACCCTCCACCATTTCTGACAGGTGGCCGTCCAGTCTCTCCTCGGAAGCTTCCAAGGGATGAAACTCCCACAACTTCTGAAGGCAACGTCTCTTCCACGGGTTGATTGTTCTCCCTGTCAGAAAATTCCTCCTTATTTCCAGGTTGAATCTCTCCTTGTTCAAGTTTCCATCCATTATTCCTTGTCCGGCCTTCGGGTGCTTTGGGAAATAGCTTGACCCCCTTCCTCCTCCTCTCTGGGGCAGCCCCTCAAATATTGGAAGGCTGCTCTCCTGTCTCCCCTGGTCCTTCTCTTCCCCAGACTAGCCAGGTCCAGTTCCTACAACCATCCATCATATGTTTGAGCTTCCAGTCCCCTCATCATCCTGATTGCTCTTCTCTGTACTTTTTATAGAGTCTCAACATCTTTTTTATAGTCTGGTGACCAAAACTGGATGCAGGACTCTAGGTGAGGCTGTTCTGTCCTTAATTAGCATTCTTGAGATCCCCGCGCTTTGATTGGCCAAAGCGCGGGGCTCTCTGATTGGTCAGGCGAGCCACGCTGATTGGCTCGCTGAGAATCTCCCGCGATTGGTCCATTCGGATCGCGGGAGATTCAAAGCGGTGCCATTGGCCGCGGCCGCCGCGGCTAAAGGAATAAAAGCCGCGGGCTTTTTCCTTTACACCAGTTCGGTTCCAACTTTCAATAAAAGAGCTTGAATTGAAGTCACCGACTCCTGGCATCATTTCGCGGACACAACACTGGCGATGAGGATGGGATCCAGACCCTGAACCGAACCACGTGTCCGACGGAAGCCAGACGAACCACCGCGATGGTGAAAATCGCACCCCCCGCACCCTTCAACCCTGCCACCAAGGACTGGGAATCATACTCCGACCGATTCCGCATGTTCCTCGAGTGCAGCGACCTGAAGGACGCCACCGGCCCCATGAAGCGAGCCGTCTTCCTGACCCACTGCGGGACCGAGGTCTTCAAGATGGCCAAGGCGCTTGCCAAACCCGCCGATGCGACCGCAATGGACTAGGACGTCCTCGAACCCATACTTCGGCGGCACTACGCTCCAGAGGTACCCATCCTGATCCAACGCAATGAATTCTACCGTCGGGACCAGAGGTCGGGTGAGAGCTTCAGCGACTTCGTCGCCGAACTACAGTGCCTAGGGGGGCTGTGCGAATTCGACAACCTGAACGACGCCCTGCGAGACCAAATCGTGCTCAGTTTGTGGGACCCCGTCCTCCAGAGCCGGCTGATGGCCAAGGGCAACATCAGCCTAGCAGACACCCTCACCGCAGCCGCAGCCACCAAAGCAACCCGAACTTCCGCCGACCGCATGCGCAGACCGAACACTGGGGACCGCAGCAGAAACAACAACCCGGCGAGGTCGACCGAGGCCCAACCCGAGACGACCACCCACCAGGGCGACTTCCACTCGGCATCGGGCACTTCCGAGGACGAGGAGGACATCCATCGCCTCCAGACAGGCCGCGACCCACGGAACCGGCGGGGTCGTAAGTTGAGGACCAACTGTGCCGGTTGCGGCGGCGACCACCCCAGGTCGGAATGCCGGTTTTTCGAATCGATCTGCCAGCATTGCGACAAGAAGGGACACATCGCCCTTGTCTGCCGCCTAAAGAAGAATCGCAGCCCGGCACGATACCGATTCCTGGCATCATTTCGCGGACACAACAGAGGCCTTACTAAGGCTTTGTAGAGTGGTTATTAGTACCACTCTTGATCTTGATTGTATCCTTCTGTTAATGCAGCTTAGGATCGCACTGGCTTTTTTTGCTTTTTTTAAAAAAATATTTAGTTGGTTTGTTGGTTATTTAATTATTTATTTTCATCCCGCCTTTATTATTTTTACAAACAACTCACGGCAGTGAACATATCCAATTGTTTTCCTTGTGCTATTTTGCTGACAACAACGTTGTAAGGTGGGTTGAACTGAGAGAGGGGCACTGGTCCAAGGTCACCCAGCTGGCTTTCATGCCTTAAGTGGGACTAGAACTCCCTGTCTCCTGGTGATTCGCTCAAAGTTGCCCAGTTGGATTTCATGGCTAAGGTAAGACTAGAACTCACAATCTCTTGGTGATTGGCCCAATGTCACCCAGCCAGCTTTCATGCCTAAGGCGGGACTAGAACTCACAGTCTCATGGTGATTGGCCCAAAGTCACATAGTAAGCTTTCGTGGTTGTTAAGTTAAGGACTATAACACCAACTAACTGAATCAACAATACCCCAAATCAAAATTTCATTGTTTTTTTTCCCCATTTTGGTTACAAAGTCCAGATTCTTTTCTTTCATTAGAGCAGCTAATTTTGCCAGATGAAAAAAATCAAAGCAGTGACCCAACTATCAAAAAAGTTCAAGATCAGAATATTAAAGTCAGAGGTAGCATTCAGCCAGTTCTGACCAGTTCTGGAGAACAGGTAGTAGAAATTTTGAGTCATTCTGGAGAACCAGCAAATGCCACTTTTGAGTCGTTCAGAGAACCGGCCAATCCCACCCCTGACTGGCCCCGCCAATCCCATCTCTTCTCTTCCTCCCATTGAATCCCAGCTGATTGGCTGGGTCTCCTTTGGTTGCCCTGCACAGGAGAACAGAGCTGGAAAGCAGGTTAGTGGGTGGGGAGGGAAGGGAGATTTTGCAGGATCCTTCCCCTGCCATACCCACCAAGCCACGCCCACAGAAGTAAAGTAAAAATGTTTGAATCCCACCACTAATTAAAGTCCACCCTTTTCTTTTTTTCTTTTTTAATAATACTTTTTATTAAGTTTTTACAATTTTAAAAACCAATCATATATGCCAGGGGTCTCCAACCTTGGCTCCTGGAAGCCTGGCGGACTTCAACTCCCAGAATTCCACAGCCAGCTTTGCTGTGGAATTCTGGGAGTTGAAGTCCGCCAGGCTTCCAGGAGCCAAGGTTGGAGACCCCTGATATATGCAATATATGCATATTTTTGCAGTAAGTTGTGGCATTGACTTTTCCATTTTCATTTACACACGCAACACACACACACACACATACATGCACATAATTTACATTTACATTTTGCATTATCTTTTATTCCTGTCATCTAACCAAACATTTTCCCCAGACCATATAATATTCTTTTTCTTCCTTCTGCAATTCCATTGTAAGTTGATTCATTTCTGCACAATCCATAATTTCCTTTATAATCGTATTATCTGTGGGTAAAGTCCATCCTTTTCTTACATGTGCTATACATGTGGCACATATAAAAAAAGGGGGCGGGTAGGCTTCCATCATACATATTCATGGCCAACATCTTATTATTTTTAATACCCCCTTCCCCTAATGGAAATTCCTGTGTTGTTCGTCCGTCCTTCCCCAAACTATCAAAGGCCCTGGGGACAACAAGAGAGACAAGAACTGGCTGAATAAAATTAACTTAGTTCTGAATGTTAACCAAACAAAGGAGATAATTGTAGATTTTAGAAAGAGGTGGCATAGTTATGCTCCATTTTATTTCAAGGCTGAAGCTGTGCAGATAACTAACAATCTGGCCTCTCCACACATCATCCTTAGGGAAATGTGCAAACCAGGGTCTGCATTTCCTGTGTCCAATGAGGAGAGCACATCTTTCTCCCTTCTATCCTGGCCACTTTCTACTGAAGCACAATGGAGAGCATTTTAACAAACCGCATCCCTGTTTGGTTCGGTGGAAGCAGTGCCTCTGATGGAAAGTCCCTATGGAGAGTGGTGAGGGCAGTGGAGAAGATGATAGGAAGCTCACTTCCCTTTATTCAGGATGCTGCTTATAAGCGCTACGGGATTGTATATGCTCAATATTGGAAAAATGAAGAAACCCCTGCTGATGAAATTATAATCAAAAAAATATTGGAATGTGCAGAAATGGACAGGTTAACTGTAAAAATGAAAGAAAAAGAAGACTTGGAATATTTTATGACATGGGAATCTTTTTACAAATGGCTAGTTGATCTAACCTCTGTGTTAGATGAGTGGATTTATGTGAAAATAAGAACTACATGGGAAAAAGAAACTGATTAGTAAATATTTTGGTTATATAATTGATGTTTATATGGTAGATGATAGATAGATACTTTTTAATAATAATCGATATTATATCTATGTTTGTATGTTGATATGATTATAATTATGATGATGATGTTTATATTTGAACACTTTGGATGCCTACAAAACACACTGTTCAATATAGAAATGGAACTTGTGATATAAAAACAATAAAAAGTATTTAAGAAAGAAAGAAAGAAATTGAAGTATTGTTAGAGACCCTGCACACCCACTCCATGCTCTCTTTCTATTGCTCCCCTCTGGGAGGAGGTTTCCAAGTATTTCTAGCAGGACTTCTAGATTCTGGAACAGAATTGTTCCCTAAGTGATCCGTCCAGTAAACTCACAAGATTCGTTTTCCTTGCTATATACATCCAACTAGATTGTGTTGTTTCTCTGTGTCATAGAATTTATGTGGGTATGTGCATAATTGTGCAAGTAGCGTGTCAACTCATAAAATATTTCTATGGTCTTTTGAGAGTTGCCAACAGAAAGGGAGGGGGAGAAAGGGGTTTGAGAGAGCAGTGTGTCAGTTTGGAAATCAAAAGTGCATTTCATAAATGTTTTCAAAGATATTAACTAGGTGACTGAAGTTTCTGCCCCACAAAATTCTAACTGGAGAACATGATTGATGACTCTGGGCTATGGACGTGTCCTGTTGGAGAATATGGATTACGATACACCCGGGGATGGAGGGGAAAACCGGGGTCAGGGGTGACCATGAATGATGTGCCTCAGAGTCGGCTACATCCAGGCAGTGCCGGACATGTTAACTCCCAATAAATCCTTTTTTAAGTTTTGGAAGTTTGACTCGAGACTCATGATTTAAACGGGGGGAACTGCCGGAATCCTGACATAGTGTATATTGGAGGTGGTGACCCTTTGAGAGCTAGCTGTATGCAATGAAATTTCATTTTAATGTATGCCGATTAGAGTACATTCAAATTGACAATAAAGTTATTCTAACTTCTAAGCCTACCATTCCCCTTTCTCGAAGAAGAATATACATCGACTTGAATTGTGCTTTGATATTTATTGGCTACCATGCATTGGAATTGTGTAACAATTGCAAGTGTGCTGTTGGCTGCACACTTTCCCCCCTGCTGAAACAATAGAAGGCAAGGGCGGGAATTCATTCCATCATCAGAAACGGCATGGAATTAATTCAAATGTATTGGGAGAAAGTTTGGAGTTGCAGTTTAGCAACATGCATCTCAGCCAAGAGGAAATGAATTCTTTTTTTTTTTCCCCGATGGTGGAAGGCAACATAATGAAATGTTTCAACAGAATAACTGAGTTGGAAAGGGACTTTAGAGATCCTGTAGTCCAGCCCCCTGGAAACCTTACACCATTTGAAACAAAATCTTGTCCAAACTCTTCTGAAAATCCTCCAGTGTTAGAGCACCGACAACTTCTGGAGGCAAGCTGTTCCACTGGTTAATGGTTCTCCTTAATTCTAGGTTGCTTCTCTGCTTGATTAGTTTCCATCCATTGGTTCTTGTCCTGCCTTCAGGTGTTTTGGGAAATAGCTTGACCCTCCTCTCCTCTCTGTGGCAGCCCCTAAAATATTGGAAGGCTGCTCTCCTGTCTCCCCTGGTCCTTCTCTTCCCTAGACTAGCCAAGCCCAGTTCCTGTAACCATTCATTGTATGTTTTAGCCTCCAGTCCCCTCATCATCCTGGTTGCTCTTCTCTGCACTTTTTCTAGATTCTCCACATCTTTTTTTATATTGTGGCAAACAAAACTGGATGCAATATTGTTTTGTTTTTCGCCAAAGAGACTCAAACCAGAAGGCTGACCTTTCTGATCTACAAGCTCAGCATCTTCGCCACTGAACCACCACGTCCCTTTAACCTTGATGGTACTACTGTTCAAATTTGGCTTATCATTACTTCTGGAGCCAAGTTCCTCCACTGGTAATTCTGCTTAGCTCCGTGTTGCTTCTCTGCTTGATTAGTTTCCACCTGTTGCTTCTTCTCCTGCCTTCAGGTGTTTTGGAGAATAGCTTGACCCCTTCCTCTCCTTTGGGGCAGCCCCTCAGATACTGAAAGACTGCTATCATGTACCCCCTAGTCCTTCTTTTCTCCAGACTAGCCATGCCCAGTTCCTGCAACCGTTCTTCATATCTTTTAGTCTCCAGTCCCCTAATCATCCTGGTTGCTCTTTGTTCTGTACCTTAATTTGAATTCTCGAAATCCCCGCACTTTGATTGGCCAAAGCGCGGGGCAATCAGATTGGTTAGGCGAGCCGTGCCGATTGGCTCCCTGAGAATCTCCCGCGATTGGTAGATTCGAATCGCGGGAGATTCAAAGCGGTGCCATTGGCCGCGGCCGCCGCGGCTTGGAAATAAAAAGCCACAAGGTTTTCCAAAGAGCCAGTTTGGTTCCTAACTTCAATAAAGAGCTTGATACAAAGTCACCGACTCCTGGCCTCCTTCCAAGCGGACGCAACACACTTCTCTGCACTTTTGCTAGAGTCTCAACATCTTTTTGATATCATGGCAACCAAAACTGGATGTAGTATTACAAGTGTGGTCTTCTTCTTTTCTCTTCTCTTCTCTTCTCTTCTCTTCTCTTCTCTTCTCTTCTCTTCTCTTCTCTTCTCTCCTCTCCATCCCATCCCACTCCATCCTATCCCATTCCATTCCATTCTTCTATTTCCTATTCCACTCTTCTCTTCTCTCCTCTCCTCTCCTCTCCTCTCCATTCTCTTCTATTTCCTATTCCACTCTCTCTTCTCTTCTCTTCTCTTCTCTTCTCTTCTCTTCTCTTCTCTTCTCTTCTCTTCTCTTCTCTTCTCTCCTCTCCTCTCCTCTCCTCTCCTCTCCTCTCCTCTCCCCTCCATCCCATCCCATCCCATTCCATTCTATTTTTCTATTTCCTATTCCACTCTTCTCTTCTCTTCTATTTCCTATTCCTATTTCTATTCCACTCTCTCTTATCTTATCTTATCTTATCTTATCTTATCTTATCTTATCTTATCTTATCTTATCTTATCTTATCTTATCTTATCTTCTTTCTAAATTCCATTCCATTCTTTATTCCTCTGTTATTCTATTCTATTCTATTCTATTCTATTCTATTCTATTCTATTCTATTCTATTCTATTCTATTCTATTCTATTCTATTCTTACATCCTCTCCTCTCCATTCCATCCCATCCCATCCCATCCCATCCCATCCCATTCCATTCTATTCTTCTATTTCCTATTCCACTCTTCTCTTCTCTTCTCTTCTCTTCTCTTCTCTTCTCTTCTCTTCTCTTCTCTTCTCTTCTCTTCTCTTCTCTTCTCTTCTCTTCTCTCCTCTCCTCTCCTCTCCTCCTCTCCATTCCATTCCATTCTCTTCTATTTCCTATTCCTATTCCACTTTCTCTTCTCTTCTCTTCTCTTCTCTTCTCTTCTCTTCTCTTCTCTTCTCTTCTCTTCTCTTCTCTTCTCTTCTCTTCTCTTCTCTTCTCTCTAAATTCCATTCCATTCTTCATTCCTCTATTATTCTATTCTATTCTATTCTATTCTATTCTATTCTATTCTATTCTATTCCCATTCCTATTCCTATTCCTATTCCTATTCCTATTCCTATTCCTATTCCTATTCCTATTCCTATTCCTATTCCTATTCCTATTCCTATTCCTATTCCTATTCCTATTCCTATTCTATTCTATTCTTGCATCCTCTCCTCTCCACCCCTCTCCCCTCCCTTCCCATGATCTCATCTTAGAGGTGACAAATTAGACCAACAGAGTCTACTTTCTTCATCTCCTCCTGTTTGTTTTGACAACTGCAAAAACAAGGGTGAATTATCTACGAGGCATCCCATCCCATTTGGACACAAATCTAGAAGAGGATGGAGCTCACAGCTGGGCTCAGCCTCCCGTTCCACCTCCCAGTTCTTTTTGAAAGCTTGTCAGTTTTCTATGATGAAGACAAAAGAGCTACCTAAGCTGAGCCCCATAACTCTCAGCCCCTCCTGGTTTCCTCGGTTTCATCCCTTCTCCCTTTGACAAGCAGGGAGGCTCCCTTCATCTACTCCAGGAGGCATCTCATGACCATCCATTTTCCTTCCATAGTCTCCCTCCCCAATCTCCCCTCCTTGAGTCCCCTTCCTAGATTTGCCTGGCTTGAAATCATTCCATACTTTCTCTGTAGCTGAATATTTTTAATTTTATACTCAGTTGCCTCCCCAAGCCTCTCGATTTCTCGTTTCCTTGCCTCTTAATTGTCTTCTCTGTCAGCAATACTTCAAGTCTCTTGGACCCATCTGTCCCCGCATTCATCTCCTCTCCCCTGGCCAAATTCCCCCGCTTGTTCAAACCTCATGTGCCCACTTCCTCTTTCTCTTCTACAGGAACCATCCCTTCATTAATCCCAGCACCAATTTGGATAAAGTTACAAGTGCAGAGAGGCTTAATTGAAGATGTCTCGAGGGGGGACAATTGGCTTGACCCAGAAAAAATCAGATTGCAACAAATGCTCCTCTCTCTCTCTCTCTCTCTCCCCTCACCTTCCCCCTCTTTTCTTAAGAGCTTGATAAATGATGGTGACCATCATGGCGGGGAGGGGGGAGCTGGGAAATATTCATGGGGGACCCTGGGGGAGAAGGAGTTTTAGGACATGCCAAAAAGACTGAGGACTTGACACAGAACATCGTCAGCCTGAACAATTTATTCCTGTGCAATAGGGTGGCATGAGAAGTTCACGGGGAGGGGGAGGAGGAGGAAAGAAAGAGGAGGAGGAGGAGGAGGAGGAGGAAAGAAGGAGAGGAGAAAGAGGAGGAGGGGAGGGGGAGTGTTGTGTCATCGGAAATGATGCCAGGAGTCGGTGACTTAGTATCAAGCTCTTTTATTGAGTTAGGAACCGAACTGGGGCTATGGAGAAACTTTGTGGCTTTTTATTTCTTTAGCCGCGGCAGCCGCGGCCAATGGCATCGCTTTGAATCTCCCGCGATTCGAATCGACCAATCGCAGGAGATTCCTAGCGAGCCAATCGGCACGGCTTGCCTAGCCAATCAGAGTGCCCCGCGCTTTGGCCAATCAAAGCGCGGGGATCTCAAGAATGTTAATGAGGGGACAGAACACTCCTCCTCTCTTGGTTCAGTCCTTACGTTGCGTAGTCCCGTAGGTAGGCGGGGCTCCGTCTTAGCCTACTGGACCTGCGCAGCTCAGTCGCAGGTTGGATCCCGGCCGGTTCGGTCAGGATCTCTGCTTCTCTAAATGCCGTCGTGGGAACCACCTGGTCAGTCGGGCCGGGCCGCTCTCTGTAGCTCCCTCCTGGGCTTCCCAGGTTGGTTGAGCTGCGGGTTTCGCCACTCCCGCTCGGTCTTCCCGGGTTGGTTGAGCTGGCCTGGCTGTCTCTTTCTGGCGAGGTTTCGTGCTGGCTGCTTCCTGGTGAGAATGGTTGGTTTATTCTTCCTCGGTTTTGGTCCCCTGGGTATTCCCTCCCCTCTTGGTTTGTGTTGTGGGGGTTGGTTTTGCCTGTTTGCGCATCGGTGGTCTCTTGGGTAGTCGTCCTCGATCTTAACTGGTCGATGTGGCGTTTCCACGCTCATCCGTCTGTGGTTTGTAGCCGGTACGAGTGTGGGCCTGTTAGTTGTGTGATGACGGCCGGTACCCATAACGGGTCTCCCGTTAGGTTTTTCGCGTAAACGGCGTCACCTGATGCGAAGGTTCGGTGTTTGCTGGTTGAGTCTGGGGGTTTCTCTGGGTTGTACGTGGGGTGTAATCTGTCGAGTGGGGACCTTATTTTCCTCCCCATTAGCAGTTCGGCTGGGCTTTTATTCATTATGGTATTTGGGGTTATGTGTTGGGTGAAGAGTAATTTATTTATTTTGTCCTGGATCTCCCCGTGGTCTATTTTCTGGATGGTTTTCTTAGGGAATTGAACCATCCGTTCTGCCCTACCGTTCGCCGCTGGATGCGCCGGTGCTGTCAGTGCGTGTCAGATGCCCCTTTCCGCTAGGAATTTTTCAAATTCTAGCGAGGTGAATTGGGGCCCGTTGTCGGAAACGACGATGTCTAGGAGGCCGTGTGTTGCAAAATGTTTGCCAAGTTCTTTGGTCACGGCCTCCGTGGTTGTTGTTTTCATGTTGCTTACCTCCAGCCAGTTGGAGTAAGCGTCTACGGTTATCAGGAAGGTGTGTCCTTTTGTGGGCCCGGCGAAATCTATGTGGATCCTAGACCAAGGTCCCCTTGGGGTTTCCCACTCTAGGACGGGTGCTGTGGGTGGGCTTGGTCTAGTTTCCTGGCATCGTTGGCACCTTGCTACCCAGGTCTCAATTTGTTTGTCCATCCCTGGCCACCAAGCGTAACTTCTGGCCAGGGCTTTGGTCCTAACGATGCCCGGGTGCCCCTCGTGTAACAGTTCCAGAACCTTCCCTTGTAGCTTTTCTGGGATGACCACCCTATCCCCCCATAGTATGCACCCTTTTAGTAACGAGAGTTCCGTTTGCCGGTTCCGGAATGTCTTGACGGACTCGTCGTTGTCCCTTTCCGGCCACCCTTTCTCTACCCAATGCAACACCCGCGCCAGACGTTTATCTTTATTAGTTTCTGGGGCAATGTCTGACACGGTTATGGGTAGGTTGGGTAGAGTCTCTATGCTGAGGGTGGTCGTCGTGGGTGCTGGGTCGGTGTCAGGTTCCGGTAGTGGCGAGCGGCTTAAGGCGTCTGCATGGGAGATCGTCTTACCCGGTCTGTGTATGAGTCCGTAGTTGTAGGCCGCCAGGAACTCGGACCACCTTGTCATTCGGGGAGACAGAATGTTCGGGGTGGCCCGGTTTCCTGCAAGGATTCCCAACAGTGGCTTGTGGTCGGTTATGATGGTAAATGTCCGGCCGTAGAGATACTCGTGGAATCTTTTTACTGCGGCGACGATAGCCAGAGCCTCTTTGTGCAGCTGGCTGTAGTTCCGCTCCGGTTTGGTGAGGGTCCTTGAAAAGAACGCGATGGGTGCTTCTTTTCCGTCGGGGAGAGTATGGCTGAGGACAGCGCCAACGCCAAAGGGTGATGCGTCGCATGTGACGGCCAGAGGTAGGGTCTCGTTGTACTGTATAAGGACGGCATCCGAAGTGAGGAGGTCCTTTGTTTTCTGGAAGGCGGCTTGCTCGCGTTTCCCCCAAGTCCAGGTCACTGCCTTGTCCAAGAGCCGATGCAAAGGCTCCGCCGCCGTCGCCTTTTGGGGCAGGAAGACATTATAAAAGTTAAGCAGCCCCAGAAATGCCTGCAGCTCCGTCTTCGACTTGGGTGTGGGGGCTTCTTTGATGGCTTTGATTTTTTGGTTTGTGGGGTGAATGCCGTGACGGTCTAGGAGATATCCTAGGAATTCAACCCGTTCCGTGTATAATTGGCATTTCTCCCTCTTTACCTTGATCCCGGTCTCTTTGAATTTGGTTAGGACCTCCCTTAGGCGACCCTCTAGTTCGGCTTGGTTGGTTGCCGACACTAAGACGTCGTCGAAATAAGGTACCACCCCCTTGATGCCTTGTAATAGCCTTTCCATTAGGTTTTGGAATATTCCAGGCGCCATGCTGACTCCGAATTGGAGCTGGTTGCATTTAAATGCTCCCTGGTGGGTGACTATGCTTTGCGCTTCTGCCATTTCCTTGTTGACTGGCAACTGTTGGTATGCCTGGGCGAGGTCGAGTTTAGCGAAAACCTTGCCCCCTCCCAGTGAATGTAGTAGGTGTTGCACTACTGGGACGGGGTAAGTGCTTTGTTGCAAGGCGCCATTTAGGGTGGCCTTATAGTCCCCACAGATTCTCACCGACCCATCGGGCTTGATCGGGGTGACTATGGGGGTCTCCCACCGGGCGTGGTCTATGGGTTGTAGGACCCCTTGCTTGACGAGCTTATCAATTTGCTCGTCTATCTTGGGTTTAAGCGCGAATGGCACCCGCCTTGGTTTCAGGCGTTTTGGGGGGATGTTTGGGTCTAGGCTGAATGATATAAGGGGCCCTCGGTACTTGCCTAGGTTTCCGTCGAAGACCTCTTGGAATTCCCGGGCTAGTTGTTGCTCCCAGTTGTCGTCGGCGATGTGGTCGATTCCCGTGACTGCGATGCCGAGCAGGGCGAACCATTGCAGTCCCAGTAGGCTTGGGCGGTCGCGATCGACGATGGTCAGGGGAAGCCTTTCGGTGCGCCCTTTGTAGGTTACCTTGAATTATCCGGTTCCGACTACAGGGATGCGGTTTCCCTGATAGTCTTTCACGATTAGTCTCTGGTTGTCTAAGCCTTTTCTTTGGATGGTAGGCACCAAGCGTTTTATTTCTTGCCATGCTATCATGGAGAGGTAGGACCCGGAGTCCACCTCCATTTTACATGGCTTGTCTTCGATGCCTACCTCCACGTAGACCTTCCGGGCGTTGTTGGTTGTGATGTGGCCGATGGTGACCGTCTGATGGGTCTCCTCTCTTCGCCGGGTCTCGCCGCTTCATAGGGATTGTCCGTTCCGGTCCCATCTGTTGTCAGAGGGGCAATCTCTGGTCCGGGGTGGTGTGCTCTCTTGTCTCCGTTCGCTCTGGTCCCATCGTGGAGTTTCGTCTGGCTTCCGTCGGACACGTGCTTCGGTTCAGGATCAGAATCCCATCCTCGTCGCCAGTGTTGTGTCGTCGGAAATGATGCCAGGAGTCGGTGACTTAGTATCAAGCTCTTTTATTGAGTTAGGAACCGAACTGG